>JZKD02S1676831.1:99904-129483 GCA_000966675.3 Picea glauca
AGAGAGCTAGGTGCAGAACTTAATTTTTATTTTATTTTTAGGCTAAAAAGAGGCAATTTCTTTCATTGAGGATTTAGCTAATGATGATTAATTGATGTATTTGCAAGTTTCATTCATAGCTAGCCATGATTGAGTGGAAAGAACATGAGCATGAGTTTGATGACATCGCTTCTCTTAAAGACCCTCAAGTGAGGGCGGCCTTATGTAATTATGGCTTGCTCAAGTACTTCAAACTTCAGAACATGAGGAAAGAAGTGTTATTGCTTGCATACTTGATCGATCTATGGGATGATGGTGAGCAGGCAATCCGAATAGGGTTGCATATGCTTGAGATTGAGATGGATGATGTATACTTTTTGAAGAGGCTCTCGAGGAGAGGGACGCCCATACTTTTTTCCGAACACCGGGTTGTTCCACGACCGACCGAGGCATATGTTTTCGAATACTTCATACCAGTGTCACGGTTGGTGGGAGGAAGGATAGTTATAAAATATTTGAGGGATTTATCACTTCGATCCATCCTATTTTCTATCACCAAGCTGGCGAGGAGAATGAATTCCCATATCGCTTCAAAGTCCCAAATTTCTTATGCCATTAAGTGTTTGGAACCTAGGTTTCTCAACTGGAGGGCGAGGTTCTTGAGGAATGTTAAAGAGAATATATCCAAATGCAGACTTGGTAGGAAAAAAAGAGTTTGGATATGGTTCTTTCTTGGTCTTGTTTTTCCTAGAGTGGATTCCACAGATGCAAACATAGGTTACAATGATAACATGCCCTGTGACCGAGCCTCGCATGGAGAGGTGGACTAGTCTCTCCCCCAGATTGGGAAATGAGCCCTTGACTTTTAGATTCACAGTTGACTTCTTTGCATGGTGGAGGAGGCAGTTGATGGTGATTGAGGACTTCCCTATGTTGGGGTAGATTTCAGAGGCAATGTGGACTTGGTAATTCCCGAGGGTATCCAGTGGGACGCATCAGGTATGAAAAATCATAACCTTGCAACATATATTTTTTTATTTGTTTTTTATATGTTTTTGGTTGTACAACAAGGGATATAAACCACTTTGTTTTCATCATGCAAACAGAGTTGCATCATGTCTGATGGAGATGGCAGTATTGGAGCATCACAGAGATGCACATGCGGCAACCAAGCCTGACATCGTAGCAGGAGGGCTCCATGAGGTGGAGAGGAACCTCCAAGGCTTGATGATGGGTGTTTCTCCCTTGAGGAGGCGAGATGTGCCTCTACACCTTCAGTGACATACAGTTGTGGTCTCCGAAGGCCTCAATCATTTGCTACGATGGGTGACACGAGCAGTAGTGTGCTATGTTGAGCACAACGTGATACAGGAGGATGAGTAGAGTCCTCAGACATTTTGTAGCCTTTATGATTATTCTATGGGCATGAAGGCCCATGTTTTGCCTCGTTATGTACTTTTGTATGATGTATTTGAAAAAAACTTTTGCTATCATGCTTATATATATAAACGAGTTTTGTGGTGGCTAACTATGTTGTATTTTTGTTTTATGTGATGTTTTTATACATATGATTTATGTTTCAAATGTTTATCTATGCACAATATACCAATCCAACATGTAATTCGCTAACTAATCTGAGATCATATTGAGTTCTCTCGATATGTTTCTGTACTCAAGAAATTCAAAAGCTCTTTTGAGATGACGAACCCTCAGATGGAGACGTAGTAAAGTTGAGTTATGAATGGCGTACTCACGATTTAGTTGACGGACCACGAGTTGAGAATCGAGTTGATAATCGTTTGAGATATACCTAGAGAGGAGGATTTGGTTAAGAGTCTGATGACAGCACGATACTCTATAACGTTATTGGTTGCAAATCCGAGGCAAATTCCTCGTGAACTCACTAACTTGTAAGAGTGGTAGATGACCCAAGCTGCAAAAGCAATGTTCTGGGTATGTCAACTAGCGCCATCCAAAAACCCGGAATAGATGGGAAAGGATGATGTCATCTGTGCATTCAAACACAAAGCAAAGTATAAGCAGCTGAGGCGAAACTCGTGCATGCAAAATAAAAGACACACCAAGTCAAAATTATATAGGACAGTAATGTACAAATCACACATGTGAGATATTCTATGCATAGTACTTCTTGAGGTAAATCCCATTTCAGGTCTCACCAATATATATTCCATCGTAGTCTACTAACTTGTAAGTGCCTCTGTGTAACATGTGCTTTATGATGTATGACCCGTGCCACATGGGTTATAACTTTCCTGCCCCCAATTTGTCATGATCTTGATCGTAGACTAGGACTAGATCTCCTTCTGCGAAAGTGCGAGTTTGGATGGACTTATCATATTGATTTTTCATGCGTTTTTGATATGTCTCGTTGATGAGAGAAGCATCGCGACAAGTTTTATCCAACTTGGTCAAATATAAGAATTGTTCCTCTTCCGCAGAAGTGTGGAGTAAGAGTTTTATGGTGAGTTTCAACGAAGGAATCTCTTCGATTGGTAATACCGCTTATATCTCGTATACCAACTGGAAGGGTGTAAATCTAGTTGTGGTTTTAACTAAAGTTAGATAATCCCAGAGTGCAGAGAAGAGATGCAAGTGACAAGAGGTTTTTTTCACTCCTACCATGTGTTGAAGCATGGTATTCAAGACTTTGTTGATGGTTTCAACTTGTCCATTTTTTTTAGGATAGTAGGGGGATGAGTTGTCATGGTGAAAACCTAACTTGGTGCATAATTCACCCATCATCTAGTTCTAGAAATGGGATCCATGATCAATTGCAATAGCTTGTGTGACACTGAATAGAGTGATGATCTTATTGAACATAAAAAGTGTTGTAGTGTAGCCATTGTTAAGGAATGTAGGCGTAGCCTCATCCCATTTAGCGAAATAATCTACGACAACGATAACATAATTGTGCCCCCTCGTTGAGGTAGGCTAAAATTGCATAAAATCAATGCCCCATTTTTTATGCAGGAGTATCGCTCCAAGCCAGCTACGCACCAGCCAGCCAGTGCATCAAGCACACATTCAATGGAAGGAGAGAGGCATGGCCCTCTCTTTGTTCAAATTTTGAAATTGTATTAAATGTTGTAAGGCCGAAGAGCCAAAAGCCATACATGTACATAGGCTTTAGATAAAGGCTGCCTTAAATGGTTGTAAGGCTGAGATCTAGATCCGATTCGGACTAGACAGCCATTCAATGTAATTGAATGTAAATTAATGAGAGTTGGTGAGGATGGAGGGAAGCGCTCGAGGAGCCCCCTTCTGTAAAGAGATCTTCTTTTTGTTTTTAGAGAGGCAGGGGAAGAATAGAGAAAATAGGGAGAAGAGAAGAAGTCGTGACTCTATTGCAGTCAGAGCTTAAGCACATTTGTAAAGAGGCATTTTTATTAATACAATCATAGCAATTTTTCCTACATGTTGTTCATGTGTTTGTGAGTTCATGAATGAATGTCTTTATGTTCTTATGATATGTTGTAGATGTATGTTTGTACGCATTTGCAGGTTACAGACAGAAATTGTTGTCTTTTAGGTTCTTTGATTCCAGGTCTGGTTCTTTGTGGCTTCATGCAAGAGGTTGTATGACAGAAAACTATGGGTTTTGTAAGCCATTGCATAGAGTGAACTTATGAATTCTATGGAATTTAGGTAGGGACGTGCCAGGAGGGCGTACCAGAGGAAATCTTGGACTCAAAGGAAAACCCCCAGGATCATTGAACATCCTGAAGGAGAGACTGTGTAGAGGAGAGCACAGAGAGGGAAGACATAACGCCTGAGGTTATGTAGAGCTCTGTCAGGAGGGCATTGAGCGAGTGCAAGGAGTGCACAGGAGGAACTCTGTTTCGAGTTCAGGGAAGACAGAACTATTGCAGGTTCTGTAGAGCTCTGCCAAGAGGGCATTGGGTGAGTGCATAGAACACACCGAGAAGAACTCTCTTTTGAGTTCTGAGGAAAGGGAAGTGTCAAGTTCGAAGACAACCAGAGTTACTGAACACTCTGTGGGCTCTGCAAGGTGTGCATTGAGCAAAGGAATGCCAAGAGGGCGTGAAGCATTTCTTTTCAAGAAATACTTTGGATATGAGATTGAGGAAATCTCAGCAGTACAAGGAGTGTGCAAGGGTGGAAATATCAANTTTGGTTAAGAGTCTGATGACAGCACGATACTCTATAACGTTATTGGTTGCAAATCCGAGGCAAATTCCTCGTGAACTCACTAACTTGTAAGAGTGGTAGATGACCCAAGCTGCAGAAGCGATGTTCTGGGTATGTCAACTAGCGCCATCCACAAACCCGGAATAGATGGGAAAGGCTGATGTCATCTGTGCATTCAAACACAAAGCAAAGTATAAGCAGCTGAGGCGAAACTCGTGCATGCAAAATAAAAGACACATCAAGTCAAAATTATATAGGACAGTAATGTACAAATCACACATGTGAGATATTCTATGCATAGTACTTCTTGAGGTAAATCCCATTTCAGGTCTCACCAAGAGATATTCTTTCGTAGTCTACTAACTCGTAAGTGCCTATGTGTAACATGTTTTTTATGATGTATGACCCGTGCCACATGGGTTATAACTTTCCTTCCCCCAATTTGTCATGATCTTGATCGTAGACTAGGACTAGATCTCCTTCTGCGAAAGTGCGAGTTTGGATGGACTTATCATATTGATTTTTCATGCATTTTTTATATGTCTCGTTGATGAGAGAAGCATCGCGACAAGTTTCATCCAACTTGGTCAAATATAAGAATTGTTCCTCTTCCACAGAAGTGTGGAGTAAGAGTTTTATGGTGAGTTTCAACGAAGGAATCTCTTCGATTGGTAATACCGCTTATATCACGTATACCAACTGGAAGGGTGTAAATCTAGTTGTGGTTTTAACTAAAGTTCGATAAGCCCAGAGTGCAGAGAAGAGATGCAAGTGACAAGAGGTTTTTTTCACTCCTACCATGTGTTGAAGCATGGTATTCAAGACTTTGTTGATGGCTTCAACTTGTCCATTTTTTTTAGGATAGTAGGGGGATGAGTTGTCATGGTGAAAACCTAACTTGGTGCATAATTCACCCATCATCTAGTTCTAGAAATGGGATCCATGATCAATTGCAATAGCTTGTGTGACACTGAATCGAGTGATGATCTTATTGAACACAAAAAGTGTTGTAGTGTAGCCATTGTTAAGGAATGTAGGCATAGCCTCATCCCATTTAGCGAAATAATCTACGACAATGATAACATAATTGTGCCCCCTGGTTGAGGTAGGCTAAAATTGCATAAAATCGATGCCCCATTTTTTATGCAGGAGCATCGCTCCAAGCCAGCTACGCGCCATCCAACCAGCACATCAAGTGCACATTCAATGGAAGGAGAGAGGCATGGCCCTCTCTTTGTTCAAATTTTGAAATTGTATTAAATTTTGTAAGGCCGAAGAGCCAAAAGCCATACATGTACGTAGGCTTTAGATAAAGTCTACCTTAAATGGTTGTAAGGCTGAGATCTAGATCCGATTCGGACTAGACAACCATTCAATGCAATTGAATGTAAATTAATGAGAGTTGGTGAGGATGGAGGGAAGCGCTCGAGGAGCCCCCTTCTGTAAAGAGATCTTCTTTTTGTTTTTAGAGAGGCAGGGGAAGAATAGAGAAAATAGGGAGAAGAGAAGAAGTCGTGACTCTATTGCAGTCAGAGCTTAAGCACATTTGTAAAGAGGCATTTTTATTAATACAATCATAGCAATTTTTCCTACATGTTGTTCATGTGTTTGTGAGTTCATGAATGAATGTCTTTATGTTCTTATGATATGTTGTAGATGTATGTTTGTACGCATTTGCAGGTTACAGACAGAAATTGTTGTCTTTTAGGTTCTTTGATTCCAGGTCTGGTTCTTTGTGGCTTCATGCAAGAGGTTGTATGACAGAAAACTATGGGTTTTGTAAGCCATTGCATAGAGTGAACTTATGAATTCTATGGAATTTAGGTAGGGACGTGCCAGGAGGGCGTACCAGAGGAAATCTTGGACTCAAAGGAAAACCCCCAGGATCATTGAACATCCTGAAGGAGAGACTGTGTAGAGGAGAGCACAGAGAGGGAAGACATAACGCCTGAGGTTATGTAGAGCTCTGTCAGGAGGGCATTGAGCGAGTGCAAGGAGTGCACAGGAGGAACTCTGTTTCGAGTTCAGGGAAGACAGAACTATTGCAGGTTCTGTAGAGCTCTGCCAAGAGGGCATTGGGTGAGTGCATAGAACACACCGAGAAGAACTCTCTTTTGAGTTCTGAGGAAAGGGAAGTGTCAAGTTCGAAGACAACCAGAGTTACTGAACACTCTGTGGGCTCTGCAAGGTGTGCATTGAGCAAAGGAATGCCAAGAGGGCGTGAAGCATTTCTTTTCAAGAAATACTTTGGATATGAGATTGAGGAAATCTCAGCAGTACAAGGAGTGTGCAAGGGTGGAAATATCAATAGTACAAAGTGGTGGTCGCGTGGATGGAGGCTAAGGGAGGAGCTAAATCCCGTTAAGCCCTTTTCGGCATTTCGGGACCCGAGTGTTCGAGAAGCCAGGAGTCGGGAGACGTGGATTCCTGACTCACGAAATCGTGAAATGATCGTGGTCGTCGATCGAGGAGGACGCAGGACCATCAAATCTGGTTTGGGGAAAGACTGGGATTCGGGGTTTCAAGAGGTAAAGGGATGGGACTCTTGAACGTCAAAGTCCCAAACCACGAAAGGCATCTTTTGGCGTTAGCGCATGGTCACGAGGAAGTGGTCACATGGAGAGACGTTAAGGGAGTAGCCAAGAACCTCAGCCCTTTTTCGGGTTTTGGCAATTTGAAGGACAAGGAGCCTGGGAGAGCTCGCATGCAGGAGTCCAGAAACCTCAAAACATGAAAGGAGTGTTGTTTAAGCTTTGGGTCATAGCCAGAGGTCACTAGATAAGAAGGGGCTATTTGGAAACGAGTCAATGTCGAGTTATGTAGGAAGTTGAGCGCGTGCATAGGTTTTCTCAAGGCTTGTGCCAGGGAATTAAAGGGACCTATGAATTTGTTCAAGGGGTTCCAACAGGAGCCCGAAGAGCCATTTCAGCTCAGAATTGTGAACGATCTAGAGACCGGGAGGTCAGTGGAACCTGCTAAGGTAGGGGGTTTGCACCAATTTTGCAAAGGGGGCGACGATGACAATGGGATGAACTGGAGTTGGGTGGGTACATGCTTTTCTATGAAAGAAATGACAAGGCGGGAATTTTTTAACGGCTTCAATGCAATATATGAATAAAGGGTGTAGGGTAATTTTCCTTGGTACAATCCTTATTAAGATCCTGATAATCAACACAAACACGAATGGTCCCTTATTTCTTGGAAACCAGAACAATGTTAGAAACCCATTCGGTCAAAGGGATAGGATAAATAAAACCAGATTTCAAAATTTTGTCTACTTTTGCCTTGATTGTCGCAGTTTTCTTAAGATGGATCGAGCGAAGTTTCTATCTCACATGTTTAATTCCTGGGTAAGTTTTGATTTCATGCACGATGATCGATGGTTTGATCCCTGGAATTTCTTCGTAGCTCCAGGCGAAGATGTTGCGAAACTATTTAAACAAGGTGGGATAAGTTTCAACTTCTTCAGTTGAACAATTTGCACCTAGTTGTATGTTTTCCACAATACCTTCTTTAATGGATATGTCGACAGTGATAGTGGGAGAGATGTTTCTCAAATTCCCCTTGGATATGGTATCCTGAGTGAGTATTGGAGATTGGGGGGAGTCAACAATATCCCTAGGAAATATAGAGTAAATATCTTGCTCTATGTCATCCAAACTAGGAATAAAGGATGAACGATGGTGGTTGTCATCCCATGGTGCCTCCTCGATACTAAGCATTTCCATAATAGATTCATTTGATGGAAAAATATGTAGGATATAATCGAAAGTAGAGGATAGGGAATCTATCCATGATGGTAACGAATAAGTCGTAGACGCCAACATATGTTGGTCATCCATGGAAGGAGAGGCAGACTGGATGGCATCGTATTCAGCCTCTACAGGACTAAGTGGCATGGTGTCATCGAGTGTGTCGAATTCTAAGGGACTAGGCACAATCCATGGATCAAATGTTTCGAAGGATTGATGTGCCATAATCAAAATCATATTAATTGTTGCGATATGTTGTGTAGTGGGAGGAAGAGGTGTAGGGAAGGTACCCGTGAGCAAAGAGTCTTTCAAAAGACCTACCCCAATAATTTCATAAGTGATTTTTGAGTCTCCCAGAAGAGGAATGTTGTTGGTTGTGTGAGTGTGAGCGTCAGGGGTGCAGTAATCTAAATGATCGATGGTTACAATTTTACCTTGATGAGGGAATTGAACGCATCAAAAAACTAATGAAGTGATGATAGTTATAGCATAGAACCAACTTCTCCCTAGCAACAAGTTATAATCGAGGGGAGCATCGACTACTTCAACATCGATAGAAACAATTCTTCCTCCCAATTGAATGGCCAAGGATTGTAATAATCCATGAGGTTGGAAACCTCTTCCATAAAATGCTCATAACATGGTGGGATATTGATTGAGACCAAGTGATTTGAGGCCTTTCCACCAAGCCAAGGATATGACACATGTGGATTCCCCCTCATCCAAGATCATGCGATGAATATGTTGATTATGGACAATGACATCGATATAGAAAGAAAGTTGGTGAGAGAGTCATGATTTAAAATTATCTAGGTTGAACATGATATTATTGCATGACTCAGGATCTATAGCTCAGATGGCTACAAAGAGAGTCCTACGTTGGCTAGGGAAGTGTTGTAGAACTTCGAGAGATGACATAGCACAAGGTGCTTGAGCCAAATCTTCAACGATGTTGTAGTTTTGAGCAGTACGCAATTTTGGATTAAAGTCGACTTTTGAATTGTGCTCTTGGGAGGGTGTATAATAGAGTAAAAGTTAGGTTTCTCAATCTAGAGTGGACCAGATGGAGGAGTGACTATAGTAGGTGGTGGATCTGATGTATTACTAGTAGTTACTTTTTCCTTATCAGGTTTACCTGGAGGTGTGTTGTATGTCATAGTACGAGTGGTCAAATATATCCCATTAAACATGTAAATGTGTGCACTCGATGAAGCTTCTTCATTAGGAGGATGATTTGGATTACCTCTTGTCGGAGGTGTAGGAGCTTGGGAAACTAGTGACTGTTGTTGTGGAAAAGGATGTGTCAATACAACAGGTTGAGAATTTCCTTTAAGAAGTTTGGCAACTTTGTCTCGATGAGGACAATATCATGTGTAGTGATCTTCACCACAAATGAGACATGGAAATTTTGGTTTGCGTTGTGGTTGTTTCTCAGTAGCAGGTGGTTTTGTTTTTGTTTTTGCATTTTCGGTTTGATTATTGTTTTTCTTGGGTTTATTCTTAGTTTTCTTCTTTCCCCCTGACTGTTGTGGAGAAATAGATTGAACTGCATTTACCTCATATATTTGAGTCAAGGGGATTTTGATGAGAGTGAATTTGATCTGGTAGTGGTGGAAGTGACTGAAAGATTGGTCATTCTGGTCGACTGTGAACTAGATTGGGTTTTGATGGAACCGATAACTCCGTCTGCATGAACGGTGGAGGATGGTTTTGATGGATTGGTGTATGGATGAGGAGCATTTGGAATTAATTCATACAAAGTATCGGATTGGGAATAAACCAGGTCCAGATACTGGGCACGAGCAATGGTTTCCTCTTCTATAACGACACCACGCATGGCTACATTACGAGCAATAGGAGGTAAAAGAGATTTGGTGAACCATTCATCCAACAATTGGTCGGGAATGGTCGCTTTGATCAATCATCGTCGTCGTCTCCACTCATGAATATGATCAAATATATGTACAGAGTTGGTCTGATGAAGGGAGGTCAAAATTTTTGTGTTGGTTTCGTAACAGATAGGTAATTGGAAGTGTGTGAGAAAAGCCATGGCAAGTGAATTAAAATCTAGAGAAGTTTTGCGTTGTAATTCAATGTACCATTTAGACAATGTACCTATAAGTGTACGTTGGAAAAGATGTAACCGGATAGAATCATCCATTAGTGAACTTGATGAAAAACATAGATGAAAATTCATAATGCAATTATTAGGGTCTTCACCAGGTTTACCATCAAATTTCGAAATATCGGAAGGAAATTTAGCACGAATAACTAGCCAAAAAAGAGAATGTAATATGGGATCATTAGTTAATCTCGACAGATACTGTATATATAGAGTGGCTCAGAATGGTAGATGTCGATTGACTTGTGGATGATACTGGTGTGGCATAGGGACACCAGTAGGGTCGTAAACTGGTTGAGGTGGATAATTGTAGCCAACATGCCCTCCCATATGTTGTTGTTGTTGACTAGCAAAGGTAGGATTTATTTGTTGAGGAATGTGCATAAAAGGAGAAGGGAAACCCATTTGTACCTGGGGAGGATAACCAATGTAACCCGGGGGAGGATAGTTCGCTTGATTAGCTTGAGGTGGATAACCAGGTTTCCCTTAAGGAGGGTAACTAGGTTGACTTTGAGGAGGGTAATGATTTGGCCCTTGGGGAGGAAAAGATGATTGACCTTGAGGACCCCAAGTGGGATTCAGGACTCCCAGGAAAGGTTGTCTGGAATGTAGTCCAAAAGGATTGGGATTTGGGATTNGATGTCGATTAACTTGTGGATGATACTGGTGTGGCATAGGGACACCAGTAGGGTCGTAAACTGGTTGAGGTGGATAATTGTAGCCAACATGCCCTTCCATATGTTGTTGGTGTTGACTAGCAAAGGTAGGATTTATTTGTTGAGGAATGTGCATAAAAGGAGAAGGGAAACCCATTTGTCCTTGGGGAGGATAACCAATGTAACCCGGGGGAGGATAGTTCGCTTGATTAGCTTGAGGTGGATAACCAGGTTTCCCTTAAGGAGGGTAACTAGGTTGACTTTGAGGAGGGTAAGGATTTGGCCCTTGGGGAGGAAAAGATGATTGACCTTGAGGACCCCAAGTGGGATTCAGGACTCCCAGGAAAGGTTGTCTGGAATGTAGTCCAAAAGGATTGGGATTTGGGATTCCTCCTTATGGGTTAGGGTTTGATAGCCCTCCCTGATGTGGCTGATGGAATTAACCTCCTTGGGGTGGTCCCCGGGATTGTGGGGGGTTTCTAGTGAATGAAGGTTGAGATTATCCACCTGTCATTCGTTGGGTAGAAACTGGGGTATGATCAGTAAGAGGGGGTTGACCCCCGGTCAGAATGTGTGCATTGGAGGACGATTTCCCCCGGTAGGGATTTGACTCGCAATTGGGTTTAGTTGTGTGGCAGGGTTTTTCATTCTGTGATGTGAAGATGTCCCAATATGATTCTATGGACTATACGAAGTTGTAGCTTGAACAAGGATGGGAGGCGTAGCCGTCAAGGTACTTTGCACGCGACTAGGTAACATGACGCATGTTTCACTTTGAACTTGGCCTGAAGTGGTAGCAATATTGATTGTTGGTTCGACAAGATGGTTGATGGGCTGACCTGACAGTCCTGCCTCTGCACCGGTGGTGGTAGAGGCATGTAGAGGGTCAAAATGCGGTCGACTAAAATTAAATTTTCAATAAAGGTATCGTCCCAATGGAGTTCTCCATATCGAACGAACATGATTTTTTTGTGGATCTACCATTTCAGTAGAACAGATAGGGGTAGTGTGTTCTTCGTTAAAATTTGGTTGTATTGGTTCCATATCTAATTGATTATATGGCCTTGATGGTAGGCAAGGGTAATATTCTACTATAACATTACCTGAGGAATCCAATTGGATAAGGAGTGGATCGAGAGGAACTTGCAAAGTGGGGTTTACAAGAAAGGTGGAACCTTCCTCAACCATAACTAAGGATCTCTCAGGATTTGCTAGCAAAGGAGTAGCAACACTCCCGGCGTCTGAATGGTTCTCAATATCTTCACGGTAAGTGTCTTCAAGTGAGTTATGAGGTAAGGGTTTGTAGCCTTTTAGAGGAAACCCTTTCATCCTGCATGATCTATGAAGACCTTTATTGGCCACAATACCAATTTTTAAGACAACCTAAAGTAAACAAACAACACTCGCTAAAAACTCTAGAAAATCAACAAGAAAACAATGTCTTCTCTCAATTAACGTACTAGTTGGTGATGAAATCCAACATCGCATGATCAAAGTGAGAAGGGGATAGGATATGAGCGGGTGGATCAGTTACGTTGGTGTTCTGCCTAACAGACTTGCACCTTGGTGCAAGTTTCCTCATGGTTTTACCCGTGGGTTACCCTCCAAGGAGATTGAGTGATTTTGACCAACGTTTGTTCCAGGTACAACAAATACTTCCCTTCAYCGTCACCTCRTGTAAGGACCCTAAATATTGTGGCTRCTAAGGGTACCAACTCACAGTCAAMCTCTGGGATGGTACAGTCGACAGTCGAGTCCGAATGTATGGGTAGGATATCAAGTCCAAAATTCTTCAAGAGAACTGAGGATAAGTGGACCGGTAAACTCCAAAGGACCCTAAACRGATTCATAATTCACAAAKCTCTGAGACTAAATGAAAATAKTTGATCCTAAAGAAGAACCCYCGATATACGATCACACTACTACGATCGGTTGAGCCTTTGATTGTTTGAGACTTGACTCCAAAAAAAAGGTGAAAAGAATGAGATGCAAACTTTCTTTTCAATGAACTTCTAGCTATGGGAAGGAAAATATTTTCTTTGCTTTCACTAACAAACACTCAAGAATGTAAAATTTTATACTATTTCATTCTGAACAAGAATTCAAACAATTTGCCAAACTATAAATAAATCCTTTCCAAAATCCAAAGCCAATGAATACCAAAATTTATTTGTTTGATTGCAAATGCAAATTAATATGTTCGTCTAATGCTTCATGCTTTCACTAATAATGAAAAAGTGTTCACTACTGTGATTTGAAAAAGAGGAAGCAAAAGTACACAAACAAAGACACTCTCAGCAGAAAATAAGAAACCAAAAGAAGAACAAACTATCCACTCAAAACAAAATAACACTAAGAAACAAAAAATCACACTTTATAGTCTTTTGGTATTGAGTAAAGGATCAAAGACAAAGAAAACAATTCTAAGATCAATGACTTTCCCTATGAAAACCTCTAATCAATCAGAAAATCGAAAAGAGCAGCAAAAAGAAACCAAGTTTGTAAGAGAACGGTTGATTTTTGCGACAAGGAAAGACAACACAAACTCCAAAAGACTAAAAGAATGAAAGGAAACAAGTTTTAAGTCAAATAGAAAACAAGATCTGACAGAATGGGATTTGAGCTAGAGAAAAAGACCCAAGAACTATGCCCGGCAAGCAAACAGTCAACAATTTTTCAAAGCAAGAAAAATCGGCGCTATGGTAACCAAAGAACCAGAGAGCTACAGTGCTCCCTAATAGACTGTGGGGGACCATTGATCAAGTTGTCAGCGCTCTGACTTAAACTAGAGATGGGCGCTAGTCCTGAGAATTTTTTTTAGAAAAAACGAGAAAACTCAAAAAACTCAGGGAAATTCAATCAGAGACTTTGTGAGACAACTTAGCAAAGATGCAAAAAAATAAGGATAGATCAAATAATAAAACGGGATCTAAATATAGACAAAAGGTAAGGACAAACCAAGGAAAGAACAAAAACTGAAAAATTCGATCCCCAATGGAGTCGCCAATTTCTATTACGGAATAATTCCCCTTCGGATAGGTGAATTTTCCCTTGGAGTACAGACCCCTCTACCAAGACAGAAAACTACCTTTGGACACTACCATTCCTATAGATTAAGATTATCCATCGAAAAAGAGAGAAGGATGGATAGTATGACGTACCTCACTTTCTAAGTTTGTCCAATCTTCTCCAATCTGCAAGTTCCAATCAGTACCTGCAAAGGATAACAAGAGACAAACAACTATCTTCTACTCTAATGGATTAGATAAAATCAATCTATCTATGAAAGATTAAAACAAACATAGACAAGTACATGTAAACACATACTATAAGGAAATAGGCCAAGTATATTGATGAGAACTTTAAAGAGACTCTTACAATCTTCAGATGATGTTGCAGCAACCTCTCCAAGTCCTCCTTGTCCAACCCCTTGCTCAAAAGATCCACGATCAAAATAACAATGCTTTGCTGACTATTTTCCTCATTTGTTTACCATGAGAATACATCCATTTATAGGTTTTCAGATGCTCAACCACCTTGATTATATTTGGGATTAGTTGAGGATATGACTCCATCAGTTGTGATATCTCCCTTAGATGCATCTTGAGCATTAGATTCGATCCAAACCAACTTGATCCATCCATAGCTATCTTTAGAGAAAAAGGGGATTTCTTCCGAGATTTTCTCAACCAATTCAGTGCTCCCTTTAAATGGAAAACAGAGTGCTATAATTCTCCCTGCTAGATAGACAAAGAGTTCTAACACTCCCTGTATATGAGCAAGGGAGCGTTGATCTTCCAAAAGTTTCCAAGATGACCGATTGTCATAGAAAAACACTTTGTTCCGACTGTCAAATGATGAGGCTTATTCTTCTAACATGTTTTAGGGGTTGTGTCAAGTGTTTTCATGGTGTCATTCGCGATGCGACACTTACGTGACAAGAATGCGACACTTATGACACTTGTGACAAAAGTGTGACACTTACGACACTTTTGACAATGAGAATGTAACATTATTGAATTGAGGAATTTTGATGTGTAACACTGGTTCCAAGCAAAGAAGGATAAAAACATGGGGGGATATGATTTTATGAGAGAGGAATGAAAGGGAGCTTAGGGGGGGAAAGGAAATAATAATATTTTATTATAAGCCTAGGTCACTTACCTTGTATTATCATAAGTTATATAACCTTGGGATTAATTCCAAGTGAGTAATGTGGGGCTTCTTAGGAAGATACGTGGCAATTTGGAAACATGAAAATATAATCTTTGTCATTTAGTTATTATGGGTCTATTTTTCCATTATGTGGTGAACCAAGCTGGTTCACCAGGTAAATACCCAATGTAGCTAAGACAACAAGTTATAATCCATAAAGGATAATATATTAAATAATGTGCATGAATATGAGATGATGAGATACAATAAGAATGAGGGCCTTATATAGCTACGCAGGCGTGCCATTCCATGAAGAGACGCGACCTTTCAATGGGAAGGTGTCTCTTCATTAATTATTCATTAACTATTATAATATATTTATATTTATTATTATATATTATGTTCATAACAAGGTCAATCTTTCTGAAGAAAGTTTTCCCCTTGAGTTGGTCAAGAAGGTCATTGATTGGTGGAACTGGTTACCGGTTCCTGACTGTGATTTTGTTTAATGTTTTGTAATCAATGCAGAGCCGCCAGGTCCCATATTTCTTCTACGCTGATACAATCGGGCTTTCGCAAGGAGAGGAGTTGGGTATGATGTTCCCCTTTTGAAGTAGCTCTTGGATCTGACGCTTGATTTCATCATTTTCCATCAAGAAGCAACGGTAGACTGGTCCATTAGGCAGAGGTGCACTGGGGGTTAGATCAATTGGATGCTTGACTTGGTAGTGCATCGGTACCCTGGTGGGTGAGGAGAAGATGTCTCTATACTCTTCCACAATCTCATTCACTTTCTTCTGCTACTAAGAGAGGCTCTGTGTAGAGTTTACGGATGTGGCAATGACCTTTTGCTTACTATGAGCACAGAATACAAAGAAGATGAACTTCTCGGTCTGTGAAATGACCTTACTACATTGATTAATAAAGATTAAAAAAATAGCGATATTCGACACTACCTCTGGTATCTTGTACAATTGTCTACCCAAAGTAATAATAACAGTACAGGGTCTAGACTCATACACAACATGTTGCTTCCAAAAATATTGTTATCCTAAAAGAACATCACAAACTTCAAGGGAAGCAATATCACACAAGACCTTGTCTTTGAAGGGATTGGTATCGTAGGGCAGACGACATTGTTGGCTGACGCGAAGATCTCTTCCTTTGAAAAGCCAGCTGATGGTGTAGGGATGCGGGTGCAGTTTCATCGACAGGTCCATATGCTTGACAACCTCTATTAATATTAGGTTCTTCTGACTTTCACTATCGACAATGAAATTAAACAAAGCCCCCTTTACCCACATTTGTGAGTGAAATAGGTGTTCCCCTTCCTCTGTTTCTTTTGGTTCACTTTGTTGGAATTTGGTGGTAGCGACAGTGGTGTTGCGTTTGGCATCGATAATCTATTTCCCTCCTTATAGATTTGATTTGGAGTCAGAATCTACATCTAACTCGAAATATTTCAGCTCGACCATCAGTAACTGCTTGGAGCAACATTCTTCGGTGTTGTGCTAAGGGATTTTATGGTATTCACACCACTTTCCCTTGTCCTTCTTCGACTTCTCATTTCCCTTCTTGGGTTGTGTCTTGGACTGGTTGTCCTAAGAGTGGCCATCTTTGCTCTGTCCCTTATTTTGTGGGTTGGGGTTGCCTTTGCCCTGCTTTGGCTATGATGAGTTTGCAGATCCAAACTCTTGCCTCTTCTGCTTAAATGTATTCTCGATCTTGACAACATATCTATAAGTCGCACCTAATGATGTGATGTACATAAAATCCATTTTTGTTTGAATGTATTTATGCATAAAGTCGTAGTATTTGAGCACCATATGTCGTTCAAAGTATTTGATACCCAATTTGGTGTGTAGGGTATGGAAAATATTGGTGAAATCTGGTACTGTCTGGTCCCTTTCCTGACGCAGCATGGTCCATCTTGTGTACTGGTCCTCGTAGCTTTCAATAGGGTGTCAATTTTATTTGATGGCATCCCTTAAGGAATCCCATGTGGGGGCCACCACAAATATTGCATATTACTATATGGCCCTTTGCTCAGAGTAAGTATCCCACCAGTCCTTAACATGGGAGATGACCATGAGGAGTGCAAAAGTAATATTTTCCCTATCAGAAAAAATTATGGACCAAAAAATACCCTTCGAGCAGATTCAACCATTTATCTACAGCGTCTGCATCTATCAGTCCTTCAAATAATGGAATATTAAAATTTACGTGTACCTTGAAGGGGGTTGCATGGCCGCTTGATGAAGATCCGTCTCCTATGGGCAGTCGTTTAAGGATCTATGCAAAGTTGTCTATCATTTTGTTCCTTTGTCGCGCAAGGGCTTCCTCGAGCAACAGCTTAAAAAGATATCATGCCCCATCATCTTTCTTATCATCCCCCATGAGTTGTTGTCAGGCTTGGTGCGATCGATATTGCAAAGGCTCGACTAGTTCGACTCCCAACTTCTTGTACCCAGATCTTGTCGGGGACATGCACAAAGAAAAATAAATGAAGAGCAGACCGCTCTGATACCACTGATCTATATTTATGAGCAGAATGAAATGAATAATAGAATGAATACATTAACACAGAGATATTGAGAACAACAACAGATATCCAGTGAACAGTAACTATATTTATGAGCAGAACGAAATGAATAATAGAATGAATACATTAACACAGAGATATTGAGAACAACAACAGATATCCAGTGAACAATAACTTCTATTGAATAAATAAAATAGGCTGAAACTGTAAAACTACAGAACTGAAAACAACTTGCTCGAATGGTGGTAGCTATCTCTGAGAAGAGATGTGGCTGCTACGTGCATCTGTATGAGCATAATGATTACAGTGAGGCTCCAAAGGCCTTTTTAACATTACTCATGTATTCCAAAACCCTAGACATCCAAAAACCTAACCCTAGGAGATGAAACGCCAAAAGTTATGTGGGCCCCGATGGGTTAGTTGGTACCTCAACTTCTCGGGGTCGTAACTTTTTCATACGACCTTTGTTTTAGGCGTGTGATAGCCTATTGGAAAGGTCTTTTCGAGAACTACACATTATGTTGTGAGACTTTGATTATGACTGTATTTTGATTGTGGCAAGCCAAGAAAACATTGTTTAGGGCCCCAAAACGGCCCTAGAAATACAAAAAGATGTACTGACATGAAAACTTCCAAAATAAGCTAGTTGGAATAGGTGGGCAGATACCAATATCCACCTAGATGTTGTGTAAGGCCTTAGGATAGCCCCAGAATTGCAGAACCCACAATTACAAAGAAATGTCATCATTACAGAGAAACGTGTTGAAATAAAAATTGTCAAGAGGAGTCAGTTGGAATAGGTGGGTGGCCACCAATATCCACCTGGATCACTCCCAAACATATAAAAATTGTAAGAACTTCAGTAAGACAAAGTTGTCTAGATTATTGAGGTCAGAAAATGTTGACTACAAAAACTTTCCCATATTGGTGATATTGGGTCCCTTTCAGACACCTCAAGTTTCCAAAAATCACCAAAAAGTCTCTTGGAATAGTGGAATTTTGTCTATTTATACACCTGTGTTCCAAACCCTTTGGAATTTGGCTGAATTATTCATTGGGTTTCTCAATGCCTATTCCTATTACTCATCGTCCATTTTTTAGCAGCAACAAAGCCTCTGTCACTAAGTACCACCATGTTTTTTAAAATCATTAATCTCCACTTTCTAGAAAGTTGGAACTAAATCGACTAATGACCCTCAATGGAACTTTTATGGTCCTCCTCATTATGGACCTATCCATGAAATTTCACCTCATTCTAGCTTAATCTACTCCTTTTATGACCAAAATAAAATTTTGGCTCCAAACTTTTCTTATAAACTTAACTTTATCTTGTTGACATGGAATCTTTATTGACATGACATGACACATGTATACTGATGTGGCAATATGATTCTATGTGTCATCACCCTTGTTTTCCATGTGACTTCCTTGCCTCCTAACCTATCATGTCAACGCTTTGTGGCCCCTCTTTACCTTTCTCTCTCTAGCTTATCAAATTCATGGGCATCTACACCCTTTTTCCTTATTCACCATTTGGAACAATATTGGTCATGGATGGGATATGGGCTCCCACTATGTCCCTACATCCTCCACGTGGCACGTTATCTTTGGAAGTTATGGCGAGCTAAGATCTAATGTCATAGATTACATTTCAGGGAGTTAAGTGATCGGAGGTTAACAACTCTCATTCGCTCTGAAATATCCAATGACTATCATTGGATGTGATCTAACTATCAAGATTAATTTAAAATCCAAAAGTTCTCGACCTATATCAAGTTATTTTCATCTTGAAATATACAACAACAAAGATTCATCGTGATCCGATGATCCAAATCCATTTTGGGGTAAAAAATGCTCGATCTTTATTAGAGCATTTNCGATATACGATCACACTACTACGATCGGTTGAGCCTTTGATTGTTTGAGACTTGACTCCAAAAAAAAGGTGAAAAGAATGAGATGCAAACTTTCTTTTCAATGAACTTCTAGCTATGGGAAGGAAAATATTTTCTTTGCTTTCACTAACAAACACTCAAGAATGTAAAATTTTATACTATTTCATTCTGAACAAGAATTCAAACAATTTGCCAAACTATAAATAAATCCTTTCCAAAATCCAAAGCCAATGAATACCAAAATTTATTTGTTTGATTGCAAATGCAAATTAATATGTTCGTCTAATGCTTCATGCTTTCACTAATAATGAAAAAGTGTTCACTACTGTGATTTGAAAAAGAGGAAGCAAAAGTACACAAACAAAGACACTCTCAGCAGAAAATAAGAAACCAAAAGAAGAACAAACTATCCACTCAAAACAAAATAACACTAAGAAACAAAAAATCACACTTTATAGTCTTTTGGTATTGAGTAAAGGATCAAAGACAAAGAAAACAATTCTAAGATCAATGACTTTCCCTATGAAAACCTCTAATCAATCAGAAAATCGAAAAGAGCAGCAAAAAGAAACCAAGTTTGTAAGAGAACGGTTGATTTTTGCGACAAGGAAAGACAACACAAACTCCAAAAGACTAAAAGAATGAAAGGAAACAAGTTTTAAGTCAAATAGAAAACAAGATCTGACAGAATGGGATTTGAGCTAGAGAAAAAGACCCAAGAACTATGCCCGGCAAGCAAACAGTCAACAATTTTTCAAAGCAAGAAAAATCGGCGCTATGGTAACCAAAGAACCAGAGAGCTACAGTGCTCCCTAATAGACTGTGGGGGACCATTGATCAAGTTGTCAGCGCTCTGACTTAAACTAGAGATGGGCGCTAGTCCTGAGAATTTTTTTTAGAAAAAACGAGAAAACTCAAAAAACTCAGGGAAATTCAATCAGAGACTTTGTGAGACAACTTAGCAAAGATGCAAAAAAATAAGGATAGATCAAATAATAAAACGGGATCTAAATATAGACAAAAGGTAAGGACAAACCAAGGAAAGAACAAAAACTGAAAAATTCGATCCCCAATGGAGTCGCCAATTTCTATTACGGAATAATTCCCCTTCGGATAGGTGAATTTTCCCTTGGAGTACAGACCCCTCTACCAAGACAGAAAACTACCTTTGGACACTACCATTCCTATAGATTAAGATTATCCATCGAAAAAGAGAGAAGGATGGATAGTATGACGTACCTCACTTTCTAAGTTTGTCCAATCTTCTCCAATCTGCAAGTTCCAATCAGTACCTGCAAAGGATAACAAGAGACAAACAACTATCTTCTACTCTAATGGATTAGATAAAATCAATCTATCTATGAAAGATTAAAACAAACATAGACAAGTACATGTAAACACATACTATAAGGAAATAGGCCAAGTATATTGATGAGAACTTTAAAGAGACTCTTACAATCTTCAGATGATGTTGCAGCAACCTCTCCAAGTCCTCCTTGTCCAACCCCTTGCTCAAAAGATCCACGATCAAAATAACAATGCTTTGCTGACTATTTTCCTCATTTGTTTACCATGAGAATACATCCATTTATAGGTTTTCAGATGCTCAACCACCTTGATTATATTTGGGATTAGTTGAGGATATGACTCCATCAGTTGTGATATCTCCCTTAGATGCATCTTGAGCATTAGATTCGATCCAAACCAACTTGATCCATCCATAGCTATCTTTAGAGAAAAAGGGGATTTCTTCCGAGATTTTCTCAACCAATTCAGTGCTCCCTTTAAATGGAAAACAGAGTGCTATAATTCTCCCTGCTAGATAGACAAAGAGTTCTAACACTCCCTGTATATGAGCAAGGGAGCGTTGATCTTCCAAAAGTTTCCAAGATGACCGATTGTCATAGAAAAACACTTTGTTCCGACTGTCAAATGATGAGGCTTATTCTTCTAACATGTTTTAGGGGTTGTGTCAAGTGTTTTCATGGTGTCATTCGCGATGCGACACTTACGTGACAAGAATGCGACACTTATGACACTTGTGACAAAAGTGTGACACTTACGACACTTTTGACAATGAGAATGTAACATTATTGAATTGAGGAATTTTGATGTGTAACACTGGTTCCAAGCAAAGAAGGATAAAAACATGGGGGGATATGATTTTATGAGAGAGGAATGAAAGGGAGCTTAGGGGGGGAAAGGAAATAATAATATTTTATTATAAGCCTAGGTCACTTACCTTGTATTATCATAAGTTATATAACCTTGGGATTAATTCCAAGTGAGTAATGTGGGGCTTCTTAGGAAGATACGTGGCAATTTGGAAACATGAAAATATAATCTTTGTCATTTAGTTATTATGGGTCTATTTTTCCATTATGTGGTGAACCAAGCTGGTTCACCAGGTAAATACCCAATGTAGCTAAGACAACAAGTTATAATCCATAAAGGATAATATATTAAATAATGTGCATGAATATGAGATGATGAGATACAATAAGAATGAGGGCCTTATATAGCTACGCAGGCGTGCCATTCCATGAAGAGACGCGACCTTTCAATGGGAAGGTGTCTCTTCATTAATTATTCATTAACTATTATAATATATTTATATTTATTATTATATATTATGTTCATAACAAGGTCAATCTTTCTGAAGAAAGTTTTCCCCTTGAGTTGGTCAAGAAGGTCATTGATTGGTGGAACTGGTTACCGGTTCCTGACTGTGATTTTGTTTAATGTTTTGTAATCAATGCAGAGCCGCCAGGTCCCATATTTCTTCTACGCTGATACAATCGGGCTTTCGCAAGGAGAGGAGTTGGGTATGATGTTCCCCTTTTGAAGTAGCTCTTGGATCTGACGCTTGATTTCATCATTTTCCATCAAGAAGCAACGGTAGACTGGTCCATTAGGCAGAGGTGCACTGGGGGTTAGATCAATTGGATGCTTGACTTGGTAGTGCATCGGTACCCTGGTGGGTGAGGAGAAGATGTCTCTATACTCTTCCACAATCTCATTCACTTTCTTCTGCTACTAAGAGAGGCTCTGTGTAGAGTTTACGGATGTGGCAATGACCTTTTGCTTACTATGAGCACAGAATACAAAGAAGATGAACTTCTCGGTCTGTGAAATGACCTTACTACATTGATTAATAAAGATTAAAAAAATAGCGATATTCGACACTACCTCTGGTATCTTGTACAATTGTCTACCCAAAGTAATAATAACAGTACAGGGTCTAGACTCATACACAACATGTTGCTTCCAAAAATATTGTTATCCTAAAAGAACATCACAAACTTCAAGGGAAGCAATATCACACAAGACCTTGTCTTTGAAGGGATTGGTATCGTAGGGCAGACGACATTGTTGGCTGACGCGAAGATCTCTTCCTTTGAAAAGCCAGCTGATGGTGTAGGGATGCGGGTGCAGTTTCATCGACAGGTCCATATGCTTGACAACCTCTATTAATATTAGGTTCTTCTGACTTTCACTATCGACAATGAAATTAAACAAAGCCCCCTTTACCCACATTTGTGAGTGAAATAGGTGTTCCCCTTCCTCTGTTTCTTTTGGTTCACTTTGTTGGAATTTGGTGGTAGCGACAGTGGTGTTGCGTTTGGCATCGATAATCTATTTCCCTCCTTATAGATTTGATTTGGAGTCAGAATCTACATCTAACTCGAAATATTTCAGCTCGACCATCAGTAACTGCTTGGAGCAACATTCTTCGGTGTTGTGCTAAGGGATTTTATGGTATTCACACCACTTTCCCTTGTCCTTCTTCGACTTCTCATTTCCCTTCTTGGGTTGTGTCTTGGACTGGTTGTCCTAAGAGTGGCCATCTTTGCTCTGTCCCTTATTTTGTGGGTTGGGGTTGCCTTTGCCCTGCTTTGGCTATGATGAGTTTGCAGATCCAAACTCTTGCCTCTTCTGCTTAAATGTATTCTCGATCTTGACAACATATCTATAAGTCGCACCTAATGATGTGATGTACATAAAATCCATTTTTGTTTGAATGTATTTATGCATAAAGTCGTAGTATTTGAGCACCATATGTCGTTCAAAGTATTTGATACCCAATTTGGTGTGTAGGGTATGGAAAATATTGGTGAAATCTGGTACTGTCTGGTCCCTTTCCTGACGCAGCATGGTCCATCTTGTGTACTGGTCCTCGTAGCTTTCAATAGGGTGTCAATTTTATTTGATGGCATCCCTTAAGGAATCCCATGTGGGGGCCACCACAAATATTGCATATTACTATATGGCCCTTTGCTCAGAGTAAGTATCCCACCAGTCCTTAACATGGGAGATGACCATGAGGAGTGCAAAAGTAATATTTTCCCTATCAGAAAAATTATGGACCAAAAAATACCCTTCGAGCAGATTCAACCATTTATCTACAACGTCTGCATCTATCAGTCCTTCAAATAATGGAATATTAAAATTTGCGTGTACCTTGAAGGGGGTTGCATGGCCGCTTGATGAAGATCCGTCTCCTATGGGCAGTCGTTTAAGGATCTATGCAAAGTTGTCTATCATTTTGTTCCTTTGTCGTGCAAGGGCTTCCTCGAGCAACAGCTTAAAAAGATATCATGCCCCATCATCTTTCTTATCATCCCCCATGAGTTGTTGTCGGGATTGGTGCGATCGATATTGCAAAGGCTCGACTAGTTCGACTCCCAACTTCTTGTACCCAGATCTTGTCAGGGACATGCACAAAGAAAAATAAATGAAGAGCAGACCGCTCTGATACCACTGATCTATATTTATGAGCAGAACGAAATGAATAATAGAATGAATACATTAACACAGAGATATTGAGAACAACAACAGATATCCAGTGAATAGTAACTATATTTATGAGCAGAACGAAATGAATAATAGAATGAATACATTAACACAGAGATATTGAGAACAACAACAGATATCCAGTGAACAGTAACTTCTATTGAATAAATAAAATAGGCTGAAACTGTAAAACTACAGAACTGAAAACAACTTGCTCGAATGGTGGTAGCTATCTCTGAGAAGAGATGTGGCTGCTACGTGCATCTGTATGAGCATAATGATTACAGTGAGGCTCCAAAGGCCTTTTTAACATTACTCATGTATTCCAAAACCCTAGACATCCAAAAACCTAACCCTAGGAGATGAAACGCCAAAAGTTATGTGGGCCCCGATGGGTTAGTTGGTACCTCAACTTCTCGGGGTCGTAACTTTTTCATACGACCTTTGTTTTAGGCGTGTGATAGCCTATTGGAAAGGTCTTTTCGAGAACTACACATTATGTTGTGAGACTTTGATTATGACTGTATTTTGATTGTGGCAAGCCAAGAAAACATTGTTTAGGGCCCCAAAACGGCCCTAGAAATACAAAAAGATGTACTGACATGAAAACTTCCAAAATAAGCTAGTTGGAATAGGTGGGCAGATACCAATATCCACCTAGATGTTGTGTAAGGCCTTAGGATAGCCCCAGAATTGCAGAACCCACAATTACAAAGAAATGTCATCATTACAGAGAAACGTGTTGAAATAAAAATTGTCAAGAGGAGTCAGTTGGAATAGGTGGGTGGCCACCAATATCCACCTGGATCACTCCCAAACATATAAAAATTGTAAGAACTTCAGTAAGACAAAGTTGTCTAGATTATTGAGGTCAGAAAATGTTGACTACAAAAACTTTCCCATATTGGTGATATTGGGTCCCTTTCAGACACCTCAAGTTTCCAAAAATCACCAAAAAGTCTCTTGGAATAGTGGAATTTTGTCTATTTATACACCTGTGTTCCAAACCCTTTGGAATTTGGCTGAATTATTCATTGGGTTTCTCAATGCCTATTCCTATTACTCATCGTCCATTTTTTAGCAGCAACAAAGCCTCTGTCACTAAGTACCACCATGTTTTTTAAAATCATTAATCTCCACTTTCTAGAAAGTTGGAACTAAATCGACTAATGACCCTCAATGGAACTTTTATGGTCCTCCTCATTATGGACCTATCCATGAAATTTCACCTCATTCTAGCTTAATCTACTCCTTTTATGACCAAAATAAAATTTTGGCTCCAAACTTTTCTTATAAACTTAACTTTATCTTGTTGACATGGAATCTTTATTGACATGACATGACACATGTATACTGATGTGGCAATATGATTCTATGTGTCATCACCCTTGTTTTCCATGTGACTTCCTTGCCTCCTAACCTATCATGTCAACGCTTTGTGGCCCCTCTTTACCTTTCTCTCTCTAGCTTATCAAATTCATGGGCATCTACACCCTTTTTCCTTATTCACCATTTGGAACAATATTGGTCATGGATGGGATATGGGCTCCCACTATGTCCCTACATCCTCCACGTGGCACGTTATCTTTGGAAGTTATGGCGAGCTAAGATCTAATGTCATAGATTACATTTCAGGGAGTTAAGTGATCGGAGGTTAACAACTCTCATTCGCTCTGAAATATCCAATGACTATCATTGGATGTGATCTAACTATCAAGATTAATTTA
The DNA here is from genome assembly GCA_000966675.3 of Picea glauca. Lineage (NCBI taxonomy): Eukaryota > Viridiplantae > Streptophyta > Pinopsida > Pinales > Pinaceae > Picea > Picea glauca. Next base: position 125,697 of record JZKD02S1676831.1, read on the forward strand.
AAATCCAAAAGTTCTCGACCTATATCAAGTTATTTTCATCTTGAAATATACAACAACAAAGATTCATCGTGATCCGATGATCCAAATCCATTTTGGGGTAAAAAATGCTCGATCTTTATTAGAGCATTTTTTATTTGAAATATACAACGGTGGATATGCATGTTGATCCAATGATTAAAATTTATTTCTAGGTGATAAGTGTTCGATCGATAACAGGGAGACTCGCCTTTGAAATAAATCTCGGGACAACATGTGTACACAACCAAATTTCAAAATGATGGAAGAGTGATTTTGGATACCACCTTATGAACTCTGAAACCACTTTGTCAACCTAGTTGCCCCCACCACCATGTAACTTATCATGTGGATACCACCTATGCATCCTGACTCCATGCAACATTTCCTAGCACCTCCACATCATCCTATTTATCCACATCACTTGTACAATCCATGTCAACTTTTCGTTACTTTTCCAGAATTGGTCACCAATTTTCAACATTTTTTTTGTTTTCCAATTTCATCCACAACGCCACTATGAATTCTCTAGGCTTGGCTTCCCTAGATTAATTCATCCCTTGCACCATCCAAATTTTACTCCGTTTTGCCAACTACCCTTTGGATTTCATCCAGAATTGGGGATTTTCTCCAAGTGTCATTTTTCCCCCAATTATGCCCTTAAGGAATTATGTCAAACACTTTGTCTACAAACTGTATTCTTTCCAATCTCCATTAAGAGATTTTGCCAAACATTTCACAAGCAAACTATAACTTATTCCTTTGCAAGATAGTTTTGGCCCATATATCCCTAGTGTTATAACCTTGGCTTTGATACCACTTTGTAAAATATCCAACGCCCTCTATCAACAATTGAGCATACTAGGTACTTTTGGAAAACACATTTTTTCCATTTCTCTTCTTAATTTGATACCATCATCCATTATGCCCTGCTATTAATGATTGATTGCAAGAAACATGAAAAGTAGGCTTATGCAAATATATATTCATTCATAGATACCAATGCATATTCATACATTCATGTAAATAGAGAAACATTAAATTCATAACATAAACGCCATTAAATTTAGCATAATAATCTATTAACCATGACACTTATCTTTATGAGAATAATTCATCAACTAGCCACAGGCAAAGGAAGTTCCACCGAACCATAGGATCTCTATTGCTTGTACTCTTTATGCAATAGGGGCACCGCTTAGTTGAGGCTATGGGTCCATAAGGACAAATTGGTCTATGGTTGGCTCTATTCCTCTCACATAGCCCAATTTCCCACAATTCATAGTCTAGGAACCCTCACAAAAATCTCAAATCCACCAGCTCTCTTGCCTATTTATCCTACACAACCTAAGGAATGGGATCCCCTTCTCTATTATGCAGTCCCTCAAGCTATCCCACTTCCTTTCTAGGCTCCATCACAGGTTGGCCAAGAAATTTTTCTGTTGGAAACTACAAGAATTCTCAATTGTCACTCTTTTACTCAGTGACAACAATTGCCTTTACAAAGGGTCATATTTTTCCACATGGGTTCATTTTCATAATTTCATTACAGTCGTGACAAGTTAGCTCTTAGAAAAGGCTTTCCTTAAAATGAATGTGTTATGAAAATAATATATAATAATAAATATAAATACATTATAATAGTTAATGAATAATTAATGAAGAGACACCTTCCCAAAATGTAGTATACCTAGGGAGGTAATATGGGGTACCTAGGGAGGTACCCAATGGGAATGTCGTTATTTATTATTAGTGGAAGTCATTTAATATATGAGAATGTGGACATTCAATGTAAGGTGGACTAAGTCCACTATATTAATAAAGGCCCACTATGGTAGTTAGATGTAATAAATGTGAGAAGGCTCTCTAGAAGTTTCCTAGGAGATAGAGAGAGCTATATGAAGAAGTGTAAGAAATCTAATGAAATATAGTGAAGAATATTGTGAATGTATCAATCATTGTTTGAGGAGTGTTATCCTAACTTCCACGTCATATTAATCTTAATAAGTGAAGAATATATGGTGAAAAATATAAAAAGAGGATATATAATAAAAAAGTCAAAAGTTTTAATTAAATAAAAAAAAAAAAGTTGTTTTAAAAGTTCACAAATTCTTTGAGTTAAGGAAGGGGTATAACTAAAAGATTTATTTTGGGAAGTGTGAAGATAATATTAAATTATTTTTCATTAATTATCAAAGGAAAAAAAAAAGAGGCTAAGTGAATATAAAATTACTTATGGTAAAGTATAAGAAAATATTCAAAGTTTTTGAACTCTATATATATAAAAAGAAGAATTATCAAGGATTGTTTTCTTAAAAGAGTATAAAGGAATATTAGAGGGAGATATCTATTAAGTCAGGAAGCTTAAGTATTATTATTATTAAAGGGATATTATAATTATTATAAGGTCAATTCAAATTAAAAAATGGATTTTAAGGAAGGAATATTTTCTAGTAAAAATCATCTAACTAGATGCATCGGATTATTAACATTTAGAGGAAATATTCAAGAAAAAGAAGTTAGCATCCACATTTGTCCGGATAAGAAGAAAAATCACATAAGTATGGATTTGGCGAATCAATTAATAATTCCAAAGACAAATGTAATCAAAACAAAAGACTTTTTTTTGGAAATAAATATGACATCAAGGACTTACCGTTGACACTTGAAGATTATAATCTCATATTGAATTTCGAGGTTACAACTATATATGAAAAAGAGGTTGATATAATCCTCAACTCAACTTGGTTAGAGACGCTGGGTAGCTTAATATTAAACCTTGAGAAAAAGTTTTTAATGTTTTCCTACAAGAAGAAAAAAAAAATTACATGATGTCTCAGTGAAGTCAGATTCAATATCTATGTCAAAAGATCTTGATCAGATCTCCAAAATACTATTGTCAGAAAAACAACGGTCAATACTTGAGATCGAAAAATAATGTAACAAAATCGTCATAGACAAAGATGCAGAAATTTGTCACCTAAAATCGCATAATCAAAGTTTAGTCACCAAGATTAAGAAGATAAAGAGTGATAAGAAGACAGAACAAGACAAGTTAGAACAACTTACCAATAAGGAATGATTGGTTGATAAAGAGACGATGACTAAACCTATGGAACTACAAAAGTCTTCAAATGGAAAAAAAACCTGATGGTGGATAAAGCAATTAATACAGACCAAGTCAACCTTACAACTCAAAAGAATTTAGTTGATGTAAAGAGGTCTTCACATGTCGAAGTAGAAACAAGCAAGGTCTACGAAGAAGACTCAATTCCAAGTGTTAATCAAGAAAAAGCTACAAGTACACGAAGTAAAGATCAGGTTGCAAGGATGCCTTATAGACTTCCTAATCACAAAAATCGATACTTCAACCAATCAATGTATCCACAGAAATAAATGACAAATATGTCAAAAATGATTACCTCCATTACAAATGATGCTCAAGGTTGAAGCTATCATGGGAGTCAAAATACATCAAATTGTCTATAAGAACCCCATAAAATCCCCATTGTGCAGAAGATCGATTTAAGGTGGGCAGACTCCCTTACAATTCGACGGTTCTACGCAGTGCTTAGAAGATCTTATCGTTTCAAGTCCTCAACGATCACTAATTCAGGGATAAAGAATAATGAGACAATATTACAAGCCAACGCAACAGATAAGTCTTCCATAAGTATGCTTTGAAGACAAAGCATTTTTAATGGGAAGGCAATGTTATGAACATAATATATAATAATAAATATAAATACATTATAATAGTTAATGAATAATT
>JZKD02S1676831.1:169856-182632 GCA_000966675.3 Picea glauca
TACTGCCACTATTTTCTGTTATCTCATATTGCTGTCTATGCTTCAGATCTAGAGTAACTTTGCTTAGAAAATTTAAAAGTGACTGCTGTTTTCTATCTTATCCTAAAATCTAACAGTTGCAATGGGGTACAAGACCCCTTTATGTATTGATTAGCTTTATGCTAATTGTTGCATTAATTATGGACCACTAGGATACCTTCTAACCACCAGATTAATAAGGGACCACTTAGGCCACCTTCTAACCACCAGATTAATAAGGGACCACTTAGGCCACCTTCTAACCATCACATTAATGATAGGCCATTAGGGCCTTAAGGGGCCTCTAAGTTGAGCTTAACCACCATTACACCAACATCCCTCTTGAAGTTTGACTCGGGATGAAGGCTGAAGCATGCAAAGGCGGAACAAAGATGTATTTGATCAAGTAAAAATTATATCCCAACGCTCCTTATTAATATTTAAATGGGCAAGTAATACAATAATGATCAATGTCGATAAAAAAAACTTGACCATGACGAAGTGCAAACAAGCTCTCAATGGAAAGTCCATTTGCAAAACTGTGGCCTCCTAAACACCTTCACACTATCCTTTTTGGGAAATAGTGAAGCGGACACTAGTTTAATGGAGCATATGCATGGATGGTCAAAGAAAAGTATCAAATCCCATAGTGTTTTCAAAGAACAATCTCCCAAAAATGACATAGTATATGGCAAAGAACATGCTGATGTTGAAAGTGATTTGGCGAAGATGCTATTAAGGCAAGAGTCTTGAAGGTCAAGAAGGAGGGATTTAATCATGCAAACCAAGAATCTTGTTGAAGTTGAGAGTGATTTGACAAAGCTCAAGTGTTAAAGATCAATAAGAATGCTTTGAATGAGGAATCAAAGAGAGCTAACCACATTTGTTTTTGGGCAAGAGGGTCAAAATTGATTAAGCGCTCCAAATAACATGTGCAAAGATGGTCTTCCCATCATAAAATGCATATGTACAAAAGAAGAAAAACAAAGGCATTATCAATGATTCATTCAAATAAGTGCCCAAATGTTGCCATGAACAATCATTGATCCAATGACCATATGCCCTAGTAGTTGGTATGATCCAAGATTTTTCCCTTTATGCCACTTGCGGCCTCACTAAAGATTTGCAAGAAGAGTTGCTAGCATACCAATAGGAATTTTGATCCACAGATAAAGAGCGAAAATGCCTATGATCCTAATGATTAGGGTGTTGATATGGCTGAGATGTGGATGGTGAAAAGTTTGGTGTTGGCCGAACAAAAGGTGCAAGATGAGGTTCATGTGAATCAGTGTTAGAAGAATCAACAGAGGATTTAGACTCTAGCTTTGACATATCATTAGTGGATCAATTAGTAGATGGTGTAGGATCAAGACAACTTGCATTCGACAATGAAGTCTCAAAATATCAAAGGTCTACTCTCATCGATCTCATCTTAGGCTTAAAAGGAGTGACAATAACTTGTCTATGTTTACCAAGTCCAGCACTTGTAATTTCATCCGACGAAGTAGTTTTGAGCCAATGTCCCTAGTATGCTACTCAAAGTCAAGCGAAAATGACCCATGGGTAGCCAATATATATGAGAAGATGCATCTCAAGAAGGTTGGAGATCCTTTTGCAAGGTGTCAAGTGCCTTTTCTCTTTTAATTCATTCTTGAGTTTTTGACATGGAAGATCAAAGGTTTTTTCCATCACATTAATACGTATAGTTCAATCATCAACTTGTTCGTTGTACTTCTTAGAAAGACCAACATGACTAAAATTTCTATCAAAATAACGGCACATGTTTCGAACACCATCCAATAATTGATCTTTAGTACCTCTTAATTCACTTACTTTGACAAGATTTGTATTGAGGTCAAACAATTTTGGATGGACTTATCGCTCTCTTCCAACTAATCATGACTTTGAGCAATAGAGTTTTGGTATTGACATTAATATCTTGCAAATAAGTGACTCATTCTTGAAGTTGAGCAACAGATTTTGGTAGTGAAGCAATCTCAACATGTTGCTTATCATTAATCTCTGCAAGGAGGAAACTTTGGGATCATTAACATTCTGCAAAGAAACGATCTTTGCATGTGTTTTATGAATGAGCAAGTCTTCTTCATTATCAAAGTCAGCCATAGTGGAAGAAAGTGTACTATCTAGCTGTCAAAATGTTGCAAAGTGATTGAGCGGGGGCATGAAGTGTGAGGGTCGCCACAAAAATAAAATTTTCTTATGTCAACAAGCGACCTTAGGAAAAAAATAATTTCTTTTGCAAGTTAAAGATTCCCAAGGTACACAAAATTATGTTCTCCCTTGGAGAAGAAATTCCTCCAAATAAAAGGTGCCTTTAATAATATTTTTCTCCCCCTTAGAACAAAGCTTCAACACTTCTTTTGTTTGTCAAAACAATAAAAAACTTAAAAAACAATCTCTCCCTTATCACACAATGTAAGAGCCTTAACAATGAAGGGATAGATAACACATTTACTCCTTTGGCTCCTTAAAAAAATGACATAGACTTGATGGCATGGAGTCAAGCTCAGTTAAAGAGAGCTTGAGCGAGTCTATAAGAGGGCAATGTAGCTGCGATTGCCAATTTGTGAAAATTCCAAAGACCTAGGTGATTAAAGTCCTTATGATCTCAATCGAATAGTAGATTGTTGAATTTAATCACTGCAGAAATAAATTTCAGACCATAGCATTAATCACACAATAGCTGGAAATTAAATAGCGGAAGCATTAAAAATAATTTCACACAACAAAGTAATTACTCCTTCAAAACGAGCTTTTCATTCCTTCAAAAAACTTACAAGGAAACCTCCACAAGCTGCCCAAAAAACAGCACTGCACGGATACCAAAAAACACCTCAAACTGAGCGGAACAACCTGTTGGGAGAGTACGGCCTGCTGTACGGCATATCCATACAAATTGTACGAACGTTGATACAATTTTGTTTGTACGACTGTACGGGACTGCGTGCTGTTGGAAACATCTCTTTCCTGGCTGCTTGTTCTCTCTCTCTCTCTCTCTCGGTCGCTCAACCTGCTCAGCTTCTCAAGTGTTCTTTTGTGTTTGAACTCTCTATCTTGACCTGTCTATGTAGTTTTAGCTGAGACCAAAACCCTAATCTATTTCTGAGATTACTCCTAGTCTAAGTCATGCATGCATGAAATACACTTTTTAGACTCAATTGCTAAAAATAAGACTTTCTCTTTTTAACTAAAGTGAATTACAAAATAGAATTAACTATTCGAAAATAGAATCACTTTTCGAAATTAGAGTTACTTTTCGAAAATATCTCAATCTACTTGCATGTTCACACGAAATCTGTGCGGAAGGTCCTGTCCGAGCTATAATTCTCAACACAATTGATGTCGTTGAGCATGTTCCAATCCACACATAGAGACATCAAGCATTGCACAAGTAGAAGGCACGAGATACCTTTGACTTATAGCAAATAACTACAGTGGAAGAGGACAAATCAAAGGGTTAGCCCAAAGAACACCCCAAAACCTTAAAAGAGAGCATAATTTTCACTCATGTGAAAAGCTACAGTCTGTTCAAGGGAAATGTGCAGGAGGGTGAAAATATCTTCAATCATCTTGCAACAATCGATTTATGCCAATAATTCTTGAGATGGAGGTATTCTTTGAATCTATATGGAATATTTCTTGGGATGCAAAGAAGTAGACACACTAAGCAGTGAAGTTAGATCTCTATAGTGAAGAAAATTGAGGTTCCTTTAAGGCTGCTTAACAGGTCTGTCTTTGACCTTATTAGGCACATAGTTTTAGGACTGTTTTACAGATCTGAAATGCTGCTCACTGATGCTGCCTTTTAGGAGTGATTCACTGCTCTTTTGAAGCTGCTGTTTGAAGGGTTTAATTAGGATGTTTTTCTGTTCAAGATTAGCACATTCGAACTACTTCAAAACAGTAAATACCCTCTAGATCTTTTACACTCTAAATGTTGATAAGTAAATATGTAAACCACAGATTTAACACAAGTGTTTTTGGTCAACCTGACCCTGGAAAAACCCCCATGGGGAAAACCAGTTTGAGAGCAGATTTATTATGGAGTCTTAGAGAAACAATTATAGCAATAAAACAAAGCAAGAAGAACCTGTTTACATCAGCCAACTCATCTCAAGCTTGGCCTTGGTATCCTCCTAGAAGTGCATGCCCTTCTTGGGACTTGCGCCCTTCCTTTAGCTTGCCTGCTGCCTTGAAGAATGCGCCCCCTTTGCTTGGTGCATCCTCTTGGCTGCCTTGCTGCCTTGAAGAATGCACCCCTTCTCTAACTTGGTGCGCCCAAGTCTCATGGTGCGCCCTCTCCAAGCTAGTGCACCCCTCTCCAATGGTGTATCCTCTCCTTGCTTGTGCGCCCTCTTCTCAAGGTGCGCCTCCTTCTCCTCCAAATCTCTTCCACTCCTCTTTCACTTCACTCAAATCTCTCAAGTGAACAACGAATGTGCTTTTCCTCCTCATCTTCAGCTTTAGCCTCATCCTTAGGCTAACCTAGGAACCAATGGCCAAGATTAGATCTAGGCCAACCAAGATTAAGGGTTGAGATTAAATCTCCCATTTTCTTAAGTTTCCTAAGTCACTTTATGTTAATAAAGTCACTTTGACTTTATAACATAAAGTAAAGTGGGTTGAAGTTCACTTTTTCCCCTTTGAGTTAGACACTCAATAACACAAGGGGACCACTTTCCAAGGTACCCAAAACTCAACATATAGAACAACTTAGAGAATTTGAAAGGTAACACATCTTTTGAGTTTTGCAAAAAACATCATTCTAGGGCACATTTATTAAAGAAACACATAAGATTGCTAGTAGTATCTGTGGTTTATATTAGCATGCTTCAATGAGAAGAGAGTTGTGCTAAGGAGTGGAAAAGAGGCTTTTTGAAAAATAACATGAATTTGTGCTTTGCTAGGGCACGCACTGAACTCCAAAAGTTTTGCTTCCACTCAAGCAAAAATCAAACTTTGCCCCCGAAAAAATTCTGCACAACAAAAAGGTGTGGAGACAGAGAGAGGTATGACTCAAAATTGCACAAAAATAGGGGCATCATGTTTATGACATCCGACCTTGACTTGCAATGAATTCTTTCTTATTGTATGAAACTTGCAACACTAGACTTTGAGCTTTGGGCTTTGGAATAAGAACTTAGCTTTGACTTTTTGTGTTATTTCCAGGTGAACCTATGCAGATAATATTGATAGTAATGGTCAATATTTCCTTCAATATAGTCATCAGTCAAGTTGCAGGGCTTGATCGACATAGTCTTGATATGAAGAGAAGAGCCAATCTTAGATAGATGCAACATGAGGCCATTGTCCTAGGGGTTTCACTGAACAATTTTACCCCCTCAAAAGAAGTGCACATGCAGGAGAGCAATTGCATGCAAAAGGAAATTAGTGATTCTCTTGATTAATTACTTCATATGAGATATCATTTTCGGGATTATCTGCGTATAGTAAGTCATTAATTAATAACCCATATCCATGAGTATTAGTTGGAATTGATCAATTTCTCATGATTTTGAATAATCCACTTAACACTCATTGCATCGAGTGATGCTCACAATGGTGTGGAAGTGGGATTGAAACTAGCGAAATGAATCACAAAGCATCAATCACCACCTTTGAGGTTTGCACCTGGTAACCAGGACTTCCTGGGAGGTCACCCATCCCAAGGCTCGTCTGGCTCAAGCATGCTTAACTGTGGAGTTTTCCCCACAATCAAGCCCACTTAGCTTGCTACTCCATTACTTAATTACTTCATGCAATGACTGTGTTCAACTAAGGCACCAAAGAATCTATCTAGAAAACTACATATAAATAATAAGGCCCATCATGTGAGTAGCAAGGGGAGGTTGAGCGAATAAAATATGTTGGAGGACATGCCTAGATATTGGATCAAAAATACAACATACTCCAAGCTCCATGATTTGAATCATTGTGTATTGTACTTATTCATATGCCTTATGCACACCCAAATAATCTTGCTTGCCACTAAGAGAAACCAAGTTCAGGATTTTCACTTGTTAGATTGAACCAAGGAGCCACATAGTGTCATGAAAGAGCATCACAATAATTATAGGGCAGTTTTCTTGCTTTGATACCATGTTAGAATTAAGGACAAAAGCACCATCACATATTGCATATCATCACATAAAATCATGACACCAGATCTATAATGGAGAAAACCCTCACAGCAAAAACTTTGCTTTGAACAATTGCGTTAATGACATGATTCTACAATTAGTTACAATAGGCTACAAGGCCCCTTTGTATGGTGATTAGCTAATGTGGCTAATTGTCACATTAATTACATACCACTAGGCTCTCTTCTAACTACCAAATTAATAAAGGACCACTAAGGCTAGCGTCTAACCCCCACATTGTTGACAAACTGTTAGGGCTTTACATAAACAGCATTAATGACCATTAAATGGGCCACCAAGTTGAGCTTAACCACCATTAACCAACATAAACAATGCAAGCCTCATCGAAGTAGTTTCACCATCCTTCTAAACCAAATTCCTTTTCACGTGGAGCTCTAGATTGTTGCCCAATGCCTTCATACCCGTATCTTCCTAGAAGGTGTTTTTTCTGCTTGGGGAATACTTCCATCCATATACTGGGAGTTTTACTTTGATCCTATTATCATTTTAGGTTCTGGGTGCCCCAGTTTTTCTTGGAAAAAATGAACAATATCAACAGTCGAAGATAATAGTAATGGAAGGTACATTGGATTCATCTAACGAATGTGTGTACAATAGCCCATTCACAAAATACATAAAAGATTTTTAAGCATGCCCACTGTTAACAACAACAACTTCAGTTCAGTGTAAGTTTCCAGTTCATTTTCAAAATAAAAGATCTACATAATACATTTTGTGGAACCCATGATTCCATCTACAGAACACATAAAACTCTTGTAGCAGGATTGGAACATTGCCATCTACAGAGAGATTTCTACAACATCTATATAGCAGGAATGGAACATTGCCATCTACAGAGAGATTTCTACAACATCTATATAGCAGGAATGGAACCCTACTCCAATTCATTTTCCTGATTGCATAAGCATGGATAAAATACACAATATTCATAAGAGCAACATGTCCTACTGAAGTTCCATCCTATAGACCTTACAGATCACACTTGGAGCTGAACACTCTCTTTGTTTGCCATTGTTAACAAAATATCCTTTGCAATGACCCATAAGGTCATCTCAATGACTGGCTGCCAAATTGAGCTCATTGCATAAACCCCTGCAATAGCAGAGGTCCATTGCCACCATTTCTTTGTTGGGAGCCCTCGCTGCTGGTTGAGCAGGGTTATGAGGAAAGGCCAAGTTCCAACAAATAATGCCAATTTTGTACTGTCTTGAAAATAAGAAAGCTCATTAGAGAAAAGTTGAGAAGTGGGGGTGAAAGCTCTAGACTTGAGCCTCAGAAACGCTGAGCTTGTATTGGCTTGATTCAACCTAATCAGGCATCTTGTCTGGTGAAACCCCAGCTATCACTATAATTATGAAAAAATCAAAGGGCTGTGGATACGTGGATTCAAATGAGGCTACAATACAAGCACACCCCTCCTACGGTAAGTATCTAGAAGGCTCAGCCACCACTGATGCCACCAAATAGCTTTCATATTCAAACAAATGTTCTCACTCTTCACTGCCCTTACTTGCCAGAATTACAAAGTCTTCTAGGCTTGATATGCTCTTATTTGCTTGATTCATTGGTCTGTGTTAAAATAGGAGTCAGAGTTGCCACTAGACATAGATGGCACTAGAGGAATGAACACTGCTGTCTAATTTGAAAAGTGTTTATGAAAGTCATGCATTGTATGGGTTGATGAACAGGGGTGTTTTTGTTAGCCTGTGAACTCTCTATACAATCATGAAGTCCTACACCACCTTTATTTATTTCACATTATAGGATATAGTTTTTAATCCTAAGTGTGTATTAGATTGTATTTTGCTGCCTCCTTGCCTTATCTCTCGATGAGGTGTTCGTGTGAGAGTAAATCTAGTTTATGAGGTGGTTTCATCCATGTACTAAATTGTATCGTTGGAATGAATATTGTGAATAGAATGGATTAAAGCCTTTTCCACCAAGTTTTTTTGGTTTGCTTGTGTTCTATTTCTTAACATGGTATTAGAGCGCTTATGGTCTTAAGGGCATGATAACTCCATGAGAGGTTCGATAAGAGTAATCAATGGTAAAGAATGCAAATGCTGAGATGAATGATAGCTCCATGGTAGTCATCCATGAAAGGTGTAGCTAATATGAAGATGCTCCATGGTAGTGATCCATGAGTAATTTGCAAATCTCAGTTGATGATGGTGGCTATTCTCAACACATCCAACCAGATGATTGATACACTCAGTCTTCCCGTGAAGGAGAGAAGGACAGTGAATTCGGTAAAGTGATTCTATCCATTTTGTCATGCAAACTATTTTTTTAAATTGCCAAATAAAATGAAATCGCTGATGTAAACCAGATTAAGGATTTAATGGTATTCTCAGTTTGAGATCTGCAATTGGGGGCTTCTTGACTGTGTCTATACATTACTATGGTGATGATAGATTACCTTTGAAATGGAGAACTTGATCTGAAACAACAATTTCCTGAAGTTATTGTTATTTGTATTTATATTGTGTAATTCTCTTCTCTGTGTTCTAACTGATATACCAATATGGCAACTCCTGTGTGTAATTGACCCTGAAGAAGATTGGATTAAAGAGGATCTGCGATTTTATTGTTATTTTATTGAGGGAATTTGTGAATCGAATACCACTGATAAAAATGAATAAAATGGAGGCCTATTGTTGTGGTGTTGGAGGTCTTGTGGAAACTTCTAATGGAGGCCAATTTCTTTCTCCAACCAGCGGACTGTCGACTGGATTGTGTGATTTATCGGGTTCAAATAGTTAGGGATTTGGGTTGAAACCTTGTTCCAAAAGCACAGTTTTGCAATTAGAAAAATAGATCTCTGCATATGGCAAAGCGACCTGCCAAGCATTAGTAATCGCTTTCATCGAGAGAGAAACCCACGCAATGCACACTGCCACGTACAAAATTTAGAGGTATTCACTTATTCAAACATCCATTTTTCCCACATACTGTTTTTACGTGAAAATCCCTTTCTTTATATTTAAAACTGTCTCCATATGCTATTGTCTTATGAGATGGGGCGTATGCTGTTTGGTGCTAGAGTAGTTAAATCATAAATGCTAGTGTTGGCTTAGTGCACATAAGATGTATTTTTTAGGCCAAGTCAAAATGGGAGACTTAAGCGCTACAAATACATAAGCATGGAGGGCATTCCAAAAATTTCTCATAATAAAATTTTGTATCAAATTTGATACATTTGGAACGAAATAGTTGAAGGCTTATAATTAATAAGCCCAACTTTGTGAGAGGTGAAGTGAGGCATAGAAGACTTCTAAGTGTATTTGGGCAAACATGGCTGACATTGCAAGAAGTGAAACTTGCAAATTTTACAAGCAAAATATTTTAAGGATGTTGAAAGATCTGATAAAAAAATTATCAATTTTTTGTGGTGGATTTGTCCTAGAACCATCCTAAAATTGGAATGAGGGGGTCTAAGGATATTTTTCGTTGTGTGCAATGGTGGATATTTTCATGGAGGCTTATGATGTTTTGCGTCTAGTTTTGACACTTTAAATTTGTCATTTAAACATCACACACATGGACTAACAAGTCATAAAACTTGATCATTTAAACACCACACACATGGACTAACAAGTCATAAAACTCGATCATTCAACAAAGCAAGACACCAATTCTGTCATACACAAAGCATTGTGTAATCTCATGTAACAAGAAGGCTAAGTGTTGTGGCGCATTGTCGAACATTCAACGATGCATGTCACTTTGGGTTAAATTTTCCATGTAAAATCTTCTCCATGTCAAGTTTGTTTGCATGAATCACGTGATTCATATGCTTGAGTTTAAGTGTCTCTTTGGGTCAGGAGTTGGTAGAGTATTGAATTGTAAAAAGGGTTAAAGTTGCAAATCCTTTCATAATCAAAATTTAATTGTGCAAATTGTCATAAAGACATGCCTGAAATTGAATAAGGAGGTCATTTTCATGAAAGTCTAACCATTGTAAAAAGAACACTTTGTGGTGCATGATCGGTAGTACCTAACACCCTAAGGTTGCTAGAGACAATTGCAAGTGAGTGCAAACATAAACAAACCAATAAGCAAGTGAGCATGACATAAAAACAACAAGTGCAAGCGAGTGTGATCACATAATTGTTTTCCTTATTGGAATTTGGAAACATTGCTTGAAATAACAGAAAACACTTGAATCAGAATGCCCAATAGTACATTGGAAAATGTTCTTACCTGTTTGTGAGTCATATAAATAAAGTTCAACTTGCTACAAATGCCATTCCAACTCTTGAATGACGAGTTAAAGACACTCAAAAATCAAGGGCCAGTCAAGAATTTTGAACTAGTGTTTGTTTAGAATAATCCTTTGTATGAGATCAATCCTCCTCAATGTGTAGTTCATGGAAGTCAAATAGTTGATGATGAATCAGAAGATGCCAAAGAACAAAGTGATACCAAAAACAATTTAAGTGAAAGTGACCTTGAATCTTTTTCATTTGAGGTTACAAAAGCAAACATTCATGAATGTCTAATAGAAAACAAACAGGAAAAGAATGATCTTGTTGCCGTCCTTATACACACTTGCTAACGTGGACTAATTCCAATCCACTTAGTGTGTCCTTGGAGGCACAATGCCTAAGTTCAATCCCACTGTCACCTCGACTTAAACTTCTTCCGTCTAGGCTTAGTCCTAGGGAAGTCGAAGGGGGGTAGACCCTGGTTGCTATGTGAATTATTAAATGAATTCTAGGAGTTAATTTTAGTTTGTTAAAGGTAAGGGGGAGCTAGCCTATATGGCAAGCAACTATGCAAATGCAAATCTTTAATGAAAATCAACCCTTTCCCTAAGTCAACTATGACTAGTGCCTAAGGGTTGGGCAAGGGGTCAATTAGATTATACAACAAAAGAATTAAAAACAATTATACAAGAAATAAACAATACTATAAGATATCAACAAGAAATTACTTTATACTTGAGATAATTACAATTTGAAACATACAAATTGAATATGGCAAGATAGCTTACAATGAAAATGACAAGTTAGATAATTGCACAAAACATACAAAGGAAATAATGAATAGTTAGATAATGAAATGTTCAACTCACATCAATTTATAAATGAAACAATTGAAGCATGTCATGAATAAAATTTATGGAAAGGAATAACCACTCAAATGATATTACAACTATACAAAGGAGAAATTAGATTCTAAACCAATTAATATGAGATATCACAATGAAAGATATTGCTTAAAAAGTGATTTGCTTGAGAGTGACTTGCTTGAAAATAAATTGCCTTAAAATGTGATTGCAAGATTTGAAAGGTAAACTTGCTTGAAAGTGACTTGCTTGGAATATGAATTACACAACTTGAGATTGCTTGAAAAGTAAACTTGAGATGCTATGTTGTGAAATAACTTGCTTTGAAAATGAGATTCAAGTGTTGTGAATGTAGTGTGTAGGTTAATTTTAGTAAATTTTAAGTTCCTCTTTGATTAGGGGGATTAGATGTGATAGATTGAATCCTATACTATGTGACTACCCCAAATCGTTATCCTCTCAACTAAAAGGAAGTGCTGGGTGCTCAATAAGCAAGGCAAACAAGGCCTTTCCCTAGCTCCACAGGTCAAATCCAAAGAGCAAGTGTACTCAACCCGGGGGACACCTAGTGCCGTGAGATCATCCTTGACCTAACACCCTAAGTATCTTCCTCAAGCCTCCTTTTTGATGGTGGAAACAATAAATGGTTGGATGCCTAATTACTAAACTCACAATCTTTGCCCTTTCTTGTCACCCAGGATCCACAAAGTGGCAAGGGGAGAGAATATGGGGAAAAAATGGAGAACAACAAGATTACTTTAGCAATGATTTTAAGATTATACAAGCCTTCTGTTATTGCAAGGAATGGCTTATGCCAATCCCTTGCAAGGTGGGGCAAAATAAATAAATTGAAATGCTTTTATAGTTGCTTAGAAAATTGAATGCAACCCCACAACAATGGCACAAGTGGAGGCACAATGCCTACCGTTTTGGCCAAGGTGGGTGTAATAAAAAGAATTAAAAGACTTGAAAGCAAAAACAACCTCAAAAATGGCACAAGTGGAAGCACAATGCCTACCGTTTTGGCCAAGTTGGGTGTTATGAAAGAAATAAAAAAACTTGGAAATAAATTGCAACCCCACAACAAATAACACAAGTGGAGGCACAGTGCCTACTGTTTTGGCCAAGGTGGGTGTAAAAGGAAAAACAAGAAAACAAATCTAATCAAGCCTTCACGATTTGCAAAGATGGCTTAGGCCACTCTCTTTGGTGTGGGCGATTTATTCTAACTATTACAATATCAGATTTTTGATATAAAATTGATAGAAAACACACTTACAATGACTTAGAAGAGTAAGAAAGATGAGGATTTGATATCCCAACTCTAGAATGCCTTTTGGAGGCCTTTGGGGCTCAAACTAGTAGCATTTCCTCCTTGTTGCTAGAAATTTGCATAAAAAATCAGCAAGGTATATTTTTATGAAAAATCCTACGAAACACCAAGAACTTGTTAAGTTTGATTAGCCCAATGATACATAAATTTAAGTAGAAAATTTGAAAATGAT
>JZKD02S1676833.1:9542-19555 GCA_000966675.3 Picea glauca
CCCTTGTGCCAACAAATGGTTCTGTTGTTGGGACTGAAACTGTGATTGCTAGGAACTGAGGAAAAAGAAGCTCTGTGCGAGGATCCAACCTGAAACTGTGAAAGCTCCATGCATAGATATGTTTCCCTAGTGCGTAACATTCCACTTGACTTGTGAATATCTGTGCCAAGAAGAAGGGTTAGATCTGACAAAAAGAGGTAAGATCTTAAAGCTTTGTGCTCCGAGAAAGGTAAAAGTGAGAATTTTTTCTTAAAGAGGTAAGATCTGCAAGATTTGTGCTCTGATAAAGGTAAGAATAGTGAAAAGTTTTAGATCTGGAAGCTTTGTGCTCTGCTATAGATAAGATTAGTGTAAATTTTTGTTTCTAAAGTATGGATCTAGGTGTTACACCTTAAAATTACTCACTTTGATAGTGTCGCAAGTATCGTCATTACAAGTTTTGTAAGTATCACATCTTGTCTGCAAGTGTCGCATCTTGACTACAAGTGTTGCAAGTGTAAAAAACATCATACTACCATATTTCCTATGTCATTCCTCTAGCGAGATCACAAAGACACTTGAGACACCCCAAATAATAGTTTTGAAGAAAAGAAGTCACTTGACATGGAGTACAAACCTTTTGCCATTGAAAAAACCACAAAAAATGGATTTTGGAGAGGAGCGATTCCCTACCCACTGTTAGGGAGTGCTGGTGCTCCCTGAGCCTCTTTGGGGGAGTGTTTGAGTGCCCTGTGCACCCTTTTGGGGGAGCACTACCCTTTTTTTAGCAAATTCTAGGTTTGTTGAGGCAAATAAAGGAAGAATCCTTCAATTCCTGAAGGTAGTTGGATTCGAATAGATGGTCAAGGCATGATCTTAGGGGAGATCCTCAACTAGAGGAGAGGAATCCTCAAATCATCGCAAATATATCTCAAGTGGTTGGACCTCTCCAAGGTTATATAAGGAGGACTTGTCATGGTGAAAGGTACAATGGAGATTGAGAATTATACCTAACTTATGATATCATAAGAAGGTATTGACATGGAAAAGATTGGAGATGTGAAACTTATGATCTCATGAGTGAGATGTCATCAAAGAAATCAGTGTAGATTACTTGAGCAAAGGGGTTGGACAAGGAAAACTGGAAGAAGCTGTTGCACCTTCATTCAAAGGATTGTAAGTACTTTTACTTGTTCTCATTAATAATCAATGCTTGGCCCGTTTCTTTCAAACTGATGCTTGTTCCACATTAGTTTGTCTACAGTATATGGATCTATGTTTGAGCTAATCTCAGTAGAGTAGGAAATCTTTTGTACCTTTGTTTTCTTTGCAGGACCTATCAGGGAGCTCAAGATCGAAGCTCATCCTGGAATTTGCAAGGACAAATGTCGCTAATAAGGTACATATCTTTCTTCTTCTCTTTCATTTATTATATTGATTAGATCTAAAAGGAATTCAGTTTCCATGTTAATAAATTTTATGTCTTGTCCGTAGGAGTTTAGAGACCAAGAGGGAATCCACTTGTCCGCAGGCGGATTCACCTATAACAGAAATCGGCGACTCCACTGGGGAGGATACTCTGATTTTTGTTTCCATTACCATATATTGTTTTGTCCCTTTTCCCACTCATTTGAACCTCTCCATATTGTCCTTTTTATTCTTATATTGGTTTGATTGCCTCTTTATGTCATCATGATCACCTTGATTGACTGAATTTTCTTGAATTTTTGAGTTTCTGGGAATTGTTCTGAGCTTTTGTAGTAGAGCACTCCCCTGCCCTTTCTAACAGAGTGCCAACACTCCCTGGTGGTCTTACATAGAGTGTTGGAGTGCTTTGGTACCCCTTACACAAGAGCATTATCCCATCTTCAGTGAAAATCATCTAGGTTTTCAATTTCTAAAGTTCAGTTTTTGCCTTTTTGCACTTGCTCATGGTCTCATACTCTCAGTCCATCTTGGTATTGGATTTCAAACACCTTATTTCTGAGAATTCATCCTCTTTTGTTTGGATATTTTGAAATTTGTCCTTACTTTGTGTTGCACCCTTTTCGTCACCTTGGTGAGAAAATAAGAGGTGCTTACATGCCCAGTTGGGTCTTGCTGAGCATAAGAACTGTAGAGGAAAGAGTTAGAGAAAGAAAAACAAAACTATAAGCAAGAATTAAACTAATACAAACTTAAATCATAAGCATATGGATATAGAGATAAATAACACAAAAAGACCAATATCACCAATGTTTTTTAGGTTGATCTATTGATGAAATCAAAGCACCAAGAAGAAAGGGGACTATGAGTCCCTTCTTCCTCCAAGGGAAGGCTCTTGGACCCTCACAAGCTTGCTCTCCTTACAACAAGAAAATGAAAATGATGATGAAAGAAATCCTTGCACATCCACTCAATGGAGAGGTGGATTGCTCAATGAAATGATGCCAATGTGTCTTTGTCAAGGATGGAGTCCTTAAAACAATCTAGGCAACATAACATTACATGAAATTCCTTGAGAAAATGAGGTTTCTTCATGGATTTTTATAGCATTGCATTGGGTTATTGTGTAACTCCTTTGTAGTGTGAAAAGAGGCCATTTAGGGCATTATTAGGTCTTTGACCAGCCCACCATTCGGATTCAGCTCAGATTTGAGGGTCAAATCGGCTTGGGAGTTGATCCATAAGTGGTTGGGAGGTCGACCATTTCAATAAATACACCGTTTAGAAGGTGCGCGGCTTTTGGCGCCAACAACCACACATCGTGCGCATATGCGTGCATGGTACGTTCCTGTTCCACGCATGTCCACGCACACCCAACTTATGTAAATCGCTCTTCAATTTCCCACTACTTTGTATAGTTTTTGACCTTTTTGGAATGCTGTGAGATTAATTCAAGGCCATGAATGACTTCATTACTATTTGATGATGCTGAGTTCTTGTCGCCATGTGCGTATGAAATTTTAGTGATAACAGATGCCCCCTGATGGAAGAGGTTAGGAGCATACGTATAGCCGAAATCCATCAATGTTTCTTCTACTGAGAATGTTGTTGTAAGATAGAGAAAGAGTGGGATCGTTCAGAGTGATCCGTTGGAGAAAAAAGGAACTGGTAGGACCCGACCTTCTGTGAGTTGTGAAAAATAGAAAACTGTGTACAAACGAGGCAGGCATGCCCCATGCTCGTGTTATGTAACTCTCAAAAAAGATGACTGAAGTGTTGGTGTAGACAACTGCAGCGCCCTCAGGGGCGGTGATGATAAAGGCAGAAGACAATTCTGCAAAGGAACATACTCTGAATAATAGGCAATGATCGTGGGAAATAAGTACCGACGATGATGTGGGCATTGATGGCCCTACCACGTTCAAAGGTCTTCGACAAATGATAAAAATAACTGCAATAGTTGCAAAGTAAGACCCACCATAACATGAGAAAGTGTTGGAATCGAATGGTATGGGGGCCAACGACAACAGGGAGCAATGGTGTTTCACCCAGTGCCGTCCGAGATCTCTCATTGAATGGAGAATGAGAGTCAAGATACTGTCGCCCTTCCAGAAAATTATGCTGATGTCGATAAAAGGGGAATGTGACTCCCCAGAAGAAAAGGGCTTCGTGGAATCTACTGAGGTGAGGAAGTGGCAKAGGTACATGGAYGAAGTCAAGAAGTGGGAAGACTCAAGACTGCCCTTGGTTGGAGGATGTAGGAGATAAAAAGTGGCCGCAACCGTGTAACAAGGTCAAGTGTCAAGGGGATGACAAGACTGGTGATAAGTTGTGCCAGAGGCGGGACAAGGTGAACAAAGTCAGAGGGTAGAGGTAAGTGACCTGTGGAGTACTCTGAAGATATGGATGATGCTGGCAAGGGTAGATGATAAGTATTGCTCCAACCAAGGGTGACATGGGTTGCGCGTGGCCAAAAGGAAGCAAGTCGCCAACGGGGACGACAAAAGAAAATGTAATGACTGGAAATAACGATGTTTGTACAATAAATAACTAATAATTTGGGGAGAAATGTACAAATACAGAAACGGGTGCTCCAGTGTGAAATGAGTGCCCCAGAGAGGGAAAAATTTTCTTGGAAAATTGATGAAGGGTGGGGGCCCCATTGGTGAGTTTATGTATGAGGTAGGTGAAATGAGGATAGGTTCGCAGATGGGAAAACTGATTGTGGATGAAATGGAGGGTTCATGATACTGCGGAGGTCCAGGTAAAAAATAGAACCGTAAAGAGAGAATCTGGGATTCCATATGGGAAAGCTAGCAAAATGAGGAGAAGGAGTATGTGGATGATTCACGACATGATGAAAGACTATCGAAACTCCCATCCCTAAAGGGAATGAAGAACAACATGAGTGTCAAAAAGTTCCAAAAGGTGCTATGAATGGGACAACTCATGTGGGTAAGAATGCTACCGGGTAACAGTACCGAAGATGCAAATGGAGGCGTGGGTATTGCAGAGTCGGGAATGAGGATCCTAAAGGCCAATATCAGAGGGTGTGACTGGAAATGTAAATGCAATACAGTGGGAGAGACTACATGCCAGTGCTGAGTATATACCTGAAGGGATGATGTCGATGAATGATGAGCAAGTACCTGCACACATAACAACCAAATACCCAAAGTGAACAATATCTGAAGAGAATCAAATATATGAGCATGTATTTGATAAATGTGACTATGCGCGTGCGTACCTGACCATGGTAATGTTGGAGGGTCCAGGGTAATGCCGCTTTGGGAAACGATAAAACCGAGGAGGTGCCCTGCGGTGACGCAAAACACACATTTGAGAGGATTCAAGCGGATGTTGTACTGGCGACACCGTTGAAAGATGATTCGTAAATCATCGAGATGCTGGGTGCGTTTCTTGGATCAAGCTGTGAGGTCGTCCAAGTAGGCGAGAATGATTTCAGCCAGATCGTGAAAGATGTATGTCATCGCCCGCTGGAAAGTTGTGCCAGCATTTTTTAAGCCGAAAGGCATGACACGATATGAAAAAGTACCCCACGGGGTAATGAATGTGGTTTTATACTGATCGGCTGGGTGAATTTGAATTTGGTTATAGCCAGAGTATCCATATATAAAGGAGAGAGCCTCGTGGCCGGCACAGTCGTCGATAATTTGATCGATGAAAGGCGTTGGAAAGTTTTCTTTGGGACATGCGTTATTGAGATCACTAAAGTTTGTGAAAACACGGATAATGCCCTGTTTTTTGTCGACGGGTACAGGGTTATAAACCCATGAAGTGTAAGAGATGGGGTAAATAAAGCCGGTCATACGCAATTTTTCAATTTCGGCTTTGATAGCCGCGACTTTAGATGGGTGTAGCGGTCACTGTTTTTGGCGAACTGGTGTGATGTCAGGCCAGGTGTCGATGCGATGCTCGACAATAGAGGGATCGAGGCCAGGCATTTCTGTGTATGACCAGGTGAAAATATCCCTATATTCCTGGAAGAGGGCTTTGTATGCGGCGATTTTCTGAGGAGTGCAAGCAGCTCCAATGATGATTTCTTCGACGATGCCATTTTTAATGGAAATGTCGATTTTGATGGTGGGGAAAATGTTGGCCATATTACCTTCTTCAAAGGTGTCAGGGGTAGGGATGGGATTATTGAACCAATCTATAGGCCCTGATGAGATAAAATCTTTGGTTTCGACTGCGTAAATGGGGTTTTGGTTAGGATGCATGAGGGCTTCCTGTGGAAAGAAGAGTGTACGGTGATGTAGTGCCTCCCAGGGAGAGTCCGGGCGGTGTAGCTCTTCCAGTATTTCCTCATCGCATTGGAAACGACGGGAATATAAAGGATCGTGAGGAGTGATCTCGGTGATAGTGTGGTTTCCCCCTGATGGAGAAGCAAAAGGAGCAATGCCAGGAGATGGTGAGGGTTCACTCGACATAAACCATATATTGAAGTATTGAGGGGTACCCGTGGTGGTTGGGTGGAGAGTGTTCGTAGGGGAATGAGCAGGAGAGTTGGGGGGGTTGCAGGGTAAATCCTCAGAGACTTCATTTAAGAACCATGGAGGCGTTGGGAGTGCCTCGGGTTCAGGAGACATGACATGAAGATCCTCGAGTGATGAAGGAATGTCATTTATCTCCGCTGCGGGTCGGTGAAGCAAGGTCAATTGACGTTTCCTGTATGCAAGGATCATAGGACACTGGTATGTAAAATGAGATAATGAATCACAGAAAGAGCAAGGGAATATCATACATTCATTGAATGAAGTGGTGACATAGTGAATATCAGTGATATTTGACGAGGACGCAGCAGGGCATGGGTTGTTCTGGAAGTTCTGGCGCACAACAACCAAAGTTTTCCGAAAGCGTGGTAGTGCTGGGCAATGATGGGTGTAATGGCCATACTTTGAACATATAGCACAAGCATATTTTGTCCTCAACCCTTTACTACTGGGAGGGTTGGTGGTAGTGGGGGGACTAGCAGTAGTGGCGGGTGTTATGGGAGTTTGATTGAGGGGGATCAAATTCCATAATTCAGGTAGGGATGGGCAATTGTTGGTTTGGTGGCCCTCTTTCTCACATAGTGCGCAAGGTGGTGGTATACGTGGAAGAAGTTTAGCGGTGGGCTCTTTCTTCTTTCTCCTGCCCCCAGCTGTAGCCAGGAGGTTAGTGAGTGGGGGGGTAATGGGGGTGAGGATGGGAATCATCATGGGTAGTCCGTCCTGTGGGGGAAGGGATGGTCGAGGGACCATCTCTGGTGGGTGTAAATACCAAACTGGGATTGCTAACACCATATTAGGTAGTGTGAGCGTAGCGGCTACATGAAAATCTTCAATACCTGGGGGAGGGTAAAAGAAGGGAATTTGGGTGAGGGGTTGGGGGAGTGTCTCCTAGACGGGGTTATTCCCTTGAGGGGATGTGGATTCGTGGACTGTTGAGGTCGAGGAGTGTGCAGGAGGCTCCGACGAGAGTGGTTCTGCGACTATTGGGACGTCAGTAATGACTGAAGCCTTCTGAGGAGGAATAGAATCCTCTGTGTGAGTTCCGTTAGATGAGATGACGCATACTTGATTATTAGGATGAAGGAGTGGTGGTGCTCCATGGTACATCCCTAACAAGGATGGATCTTTAAAAATCCTAGGACCCATCTCGACGAGTGGATATGCGTATTGGTTTCTGAGGAGGAATATCATCCTCTGTGTGAGTTCCGTTAGATGAGATGATGCATACTTGATTAGTAGGATGAAGGAGTGGTGGTGCTCCATGGTACGTCCCTAACAAGGATGGATCTTTAAAAATCCCAAGACCCATCTTGACGAGTGGATATACGTCTTGGTTTGTGTGGATGAGAGGAAGAATGTTATCGAGGTTGGCAGATGGGTTAGGCTCATAATGTGAGGCTTGGTCGATGGTCACGATATTCCTGTTATGGGGGAACATCATTGTCTGAAAGACGGAAGATGCCACTGCCTTCATAGCGTACATGTAGCTACGACCGAATAGGATATTATAATCGAGCAGGGCATCGATAACTTCGATGTCTATGAGAATAGTCTTGCCCCCGAGTTCAACGGGGACATTTTGGAAGAGCCCTTCAGGAGATGATGGTCGTCTGTCATAGGCTCGCAATGTGATGGCAGAGGGTATGAGTTTCGGGGAACCAAGTTTCTGCCATACTGTTTTGGACATAATGCACGTAGAGGCACCTTCATCGATGATACACCGATGAACTGTGATGTTCCATATTTTCACTGCTATTTGAAAAGCGATCAAGGCGGGAAGACGCGGTTCTCTGCTATCAAGATCAAAGGTGACGAGTCGAGTATCTGCAGGATCGACTGCCCCCAAGGCAGAAAGTAGTGATTTCCACTGTGTAGGATAAGTCTGGAGGACTTCCAAGACTGACATGGAAGCCGGGGATTGTGCTAAGTCGTCTACCAAACTATAGTTGTGAACTGCCCTAGCCTGTGGGTTGTGGACATTCCTGCGCAATGGGATGTGCGGGATGCGAAGTGGTGGTTCGGCGGAAGGGTGGGGGATCACCAACGGGGGTCCCATTGGTGCAGGGTTTGTCTCTAGAGATATGGGAGTGGACTCAGTGGGTGCATGATATTGACGATTACGCGTTTGCAAAAGGATCTCTTCCTCACTAGTGAGGAGGATTGTACGTTCTGCTGGATTGTTAGGGTTGTGGTATTGGCCTATCTGAGGTGGGGGATGCTGTGTATCCTGTTGGGTGTTTATCACACCTTGATGTGGAATAGGATTTTGCAGTACGGCGGGAGGGGGTTGTTGCACATTTTTTTGTGGTGCCTGCTGAGGGGCAGGTTGTGCAGGAGAATGGGGAAGACTACCAGAGTCTTTCAACCGTTTGAAATCAACGATCTGGGGGAAATGGTGAGTGTAATGACCGAACTCACCACAAAGGGCACAAGGGAAGTTTGTTTTAATATTATTTCGCCCTTGGTGTTTGTTATTATTTCCCCCTTGGGGGTTTTGGTTCCCTTGGTTCTGGTTGCCTTTAGTGGGTTGGTGTTGTGGGGGTTGATTCCCGCCTTGACCTGGGTTGTTTTTAATCCTGTTCCATCCTTTCTTCTTGGCATTGTTCGATGGATGAGTTGGGTTGGATGTGTTCAACTGTTCAAAATTTTGGTATTGTTGAGCAGTAGAGGGTTGAACAAAATTTACCTCCGCATGAGGATGTGGGGGAGCCATGGGTTGTGGAGGACCAGGAAACAGGAAGTATGGATTTTGTGGTGGTACCAATCCATAAGGTACATAGGAAGGCATAGTTCTTTCACTAGTACTATAAGCGGATGTTGAGGGAGTACCACTGTTTGGGGGAATAGATGGATGTATGGGAGGTGCCAGTGGCGGTCCAATGATGGGTGGAGGTATAGCAACAAGGTATGGATGTTGATAAGTGGGTGGGGGGTAATAAGAAGTGCCCCCATATGCCGGCGGGTATTGAGGTGTTCCATACATCGATGGTGGTTGGGGTTGTGGACCATGGTGTGTGGTGGCACCTATTAGTCTGTCTGTTGAGTGAGACATCCTAGGTTTGTCTTGGCCAAAGGGCACAGGTTTTGGAAGATCAGGAAGTATTGTGTATAAGTATCCTGACTGTGCATAGATGAGGTCATACTGTTGGGCCTTACTGATGGCTTCCTCTTTGGATTGAGGGAACGTGGAAGCTACATCCTTTCCAAGGAGAGAGACAAGTGATCTAAGAAACCAATCAAGACATTGTTGCTTGGTGGTTTCTGCTTTACACAGACTACGTCGCCTACGCCACTCATGAATGTGGTCAGTGATGTGTGTGGCTGAGGTTTGTTTGAAGTTAGACAATAGTTCTATACCATTGTCATGGCGGATGGGTGATTGAAAAAATGTCAAGAATTCTTTGGCCAATGACTCAAAGGTCGCATGGGATCCTGATTTTTCTTCGACATACCATTTAGCCAATGGGCCAGTGAGTGTGCATTGAAATAATCGCAGTATGATGGAATCATCCATAATGCTATTGGAAGAGCACCAAAGATGAAAGGTCATGACATGATTGGCGGGGTCATCCCCTGCCTTTCCTTCAAACTTTGGTATGTCTGAAGGAAGTTTTGTTGGCATTGCAGGCCATGTGGCGTCATGTAATATAGGATCATTAGTGAGTTTGGTGAGATCCGGTATGTTGAGAGAGGCCAAATATGGCATCTGTAGTGGGGGGGGAGGGTTAGCTCCGGCCATGGTGTGTTGTGAACCCGACCCTTGATGGGGGCTAGGTGGGTTGGTGCTTCCTCCTTGAGAGGCAGTGGGTCCTCCACTTCTGTGTAAAGGAGAGCGAGTGAACAGATGACCTTGGGAGGTGGACCCAAGTAATGTAGAACCAAGCAAAGATGATCCTAAGATAGTAGCACTCAAAAGAGTGTGTGAAGGAGGTGACGATGAGCGGGCACGACCAGATACTCCCCCTAAGATAGGAGGGATATTGAGAAAGCGTCGTGAACGATGGGGGTTCTGTGGTTCCCCTATGATGTCAGACTAGCTGTGTGAATATGTGCAAAAAGTGGTGAGAGAAATATATAGAAACAAGAGTCTTTGCG
>JZKD02S1676833.1:50224-66595 GCA_000966675.3 Picea glauca
AATGAGTCAGTTGGAAAAGGTGGGTGGCCACCGATATCCACTTGGATCAATCCAAAAGGTGATGGTTCCCTTTACATATCAAATTATACGCTTTGATTCCTTCCAATGTAGCTCATGCAGATCATGCATGAACTTGGAGACTACTCCAACTGCATAGGAGAGGTATGGTATGGAGTGTGTGAAATACAACAAGCTCCCCACTAGCTATCTGTATAGGGTGTTGTCAACCAGTGGAGTGTCCCCTCCATCCTCAAGTCTGAATCTTGATAGGAAAGGAGTCGGGACAGACTTGCAGTCTGTCATGTAAAATCTCTTAAGGAGATCTCATGCATACTTGGCTTGAGACAGTTTGATGCCTGATGCATCCTGATTGATATCGATTCTAAGGAAGAAATGTAGTAAAACCATGTCCGTCATCAAGAACTTGTCATGTAGAATCCTCTTGACTGCATCAATCATTGAATTCGAGCAACCGGTGATCAATAAATCATCAACATAAAGAACTAGGAGTAGAAGTGAATTAGGTATCCTGAGCATGTGAACATTCGAGTCTGATTTACAAAGTACAAAGTTCTATGACAGCAAATAGGATTCCATCTTGGAATATCATTCCCTTGAAGCCTGCTTGAGTCTGTAAAGAGACTTCTTTAGTCGACAGACCAAAGATGAATCCTACATAAATCCCTAGGGTTGCTCCATATAGATCTCCTCATAGAGATCTTCGTGAAGAAATTTCTTTTTCACGTCCATCTGATGGACTTCCCATCCTTTGGCTTCCGCAATGGAAAGTTCCAAACATATGGAATCCATCTTCTCTATTGGAGTGAAGGTCTCATCCTAGTCAATGTCATGCACCTGTTGAAATCCTTTGGCAACTAGCATAGCTTTGTATCTGATAATCTATCCATCCACTGCGCTCTTGGTCTTATAGGCCCATATCTACCTGAAAAGTTTTATTCCTAAAGGAAGAGGAACAAGATCCCAAGTCTGGTTCTCGGGGAGGGAGTTGTAGTCCTCCTGCATGGTGAATTCTCAAAATGGATTTCTAGTAGCCTCACCATAAGACTGTGGATATGAAGACTAAACAAAGAAAATATGTCAGGCTGGAAACGATTCAGTCATAGTGAGTGCAAGAGGAGACTCCTCAAAATCAGATCGAGTCCTCCTAGTATTAGTTGGATCCCCAAGAATATCCCCTACATCCTAAAGAGTAGTCTAGGCCCACTTGGGCCTTAGCGCTCGCTCTACATCTACATCTGCATGCACTAACTCTACATATGAATGTATTGATTCTATATCTGGATCAAATGAATCCTCTAAATGATAACTCTCATCTAAAGAAGAGTCGACATGTGCGTGCCCATCATCTCTGATAGGTGGAAGAATAAAAGGGTTGCATGCAGTTGTTGAGGTACATGCAAGACACTTTCCTCAAATTGGAAACTACGCTCAATGATCAGCCGGTCCGAGGAAAGATCAATGAGTATGTATCCCTTCACACCGTCGGGGTATCCAAAAAAGATACACTTTGTGCTCTGTGGATCAAGTGCCTTCCTCTTCTCAAAGGGAATCCTGGCCCATGCACATGAACCGAAAATGCGGAAATGGGCCACTTCCGGTTTAAGGTCGCTCCAAGCCTTGTAGGGGGTCTTATCCTTGACAGATCTATGGGGAGATTTATTTTTTATGTAGGTTTCACAATTAAGTGCTTCAACCCATAATATCTGTGGAAGTGACTTTGCATGTTGCATGCAATATGCCATCTCTTTTAGAGATCTATTTTTCCCCTCAGCAACTATGTTTTGTTGCGGAGTATAGGAAATTATGTGATGCAACTAAATCCCTGCCTCATGACAAAGATTATGTATCTCATGGTTGACATACTCTCCCTTATTATCAGTTCGGAAGACTTTGATTTTCTTTCCTGACTGTGTCTCAACAAGGGATTTGAAATCTTTGAGGTGTTGAAAGACCTCTGATTTTTTCATGAGAAAGAAAATACATGTGAAGTTGTTGGCACAAGGGCATACCCAAGGTTCAATGCTTCAACAACGCACCAACAAAACCCTAACTATCGACCCTTTCAACAACACCTGTGAAGCAGATGAAGTCTCACTTGAGGTAGAGGCAGGGGTGGTTGCAGGACTCCAGTGTCTGCAACCTTAGCTAGGACACAGATCTGTGATTACAACACCTTAACAAAGCACTTAGCAGTTGTCATTCATTAATAGTTAGCCTTTGTCTGCAATGCAGATAAACCCTAATTGCAGTGCAGCACAGTATTCAACAAGATTCAACACATTCAAGCACTAAGAACATCAAAATAGATCATATTTAACATCTTATTCACATCATTAGGCACTAACTTATCATATTCATCTAAGAATACATCATTTAACTAAGCATTAATCATATGAGCCATAAAAAAACCATAACGCACAAAGAAACCACAACACAGGATATACGTGGTTCACCCCCAGCCTGGGGCTATGTCCACCAACTATTCTTCTCTTTATTGTCTTCTGTCAATCTTCTACATGCACAGAGCCACAAGGTCCTACTCCACATAGGACAGGAGATATGCGCGCACCTCGCCAGATCCTCCTTCCCCAAGCTAGGTTACAACACAAAGCCTTTACACAGTCTATTATAGTCACTTGAAATTAGCTTTGCAAGTCTCATACAATATGCACAAAGCATTTACAACTATCACTTTCACTTAGCACATTGGCCTTCACTTGCCCTTTTTCACTTAGCATCACACCCCTATTTACATCGCCTAGCTTTTTATTTATACATTACAAAATGGGCCTAAACATGGGTAAACCCATGGGCCAACATCCCCATACCTTTTGCACAAGCCCAAAACCCAAAAAACCCTAAAAGGGGCTGAGATCCCACGACATCCACTTCAACTTGCGCTCCACCTTCAACAGCCTGTCGAAGTCCCAAAATAGGTCAAACCTGACTAAGGATATCTGAAACTTGGTCAAGGGCCAACATGCCCCCAACACTCACCTGTGACTTGTCCCTAGTCACTCTGATATGGGTAGCTCTGCCTCAAAGGCCTCGAGCTTGGCTCGAGCTACTTTGACCTGCTGCTTCACCAAGGCCTCCTGCTCGGTGAACTCTTGAATAACTGCCTCGTTCATGGGTCCCTCTAAGTGTTGTTCCACTGAAGTGACTACTTGTTCCAGCTCTACTCCTCGACCTTCAATCTCCTCAAATAGTTGGCAAGCTTCGTCCTTGACTGGTTGGAGTCTCTGAGTCACTTCCATGACTTTGCTCTGTATGGTATGGACCTGTTGTTGAGCAGTGCGTTGTTCCTGGAATATTTTCATTCTTTCAACTGCTGACAGGAGCTTCAACTGCGCCTGCACTATCGTTGCTTACTTCTTTGCTTCCTGAAGCTATGACTCCAGTGTCTTCAGTTCAGGGTCCTCAGTAAGTCACTCATAAGTCTACGCACTTCTACTGCTAAGTTGTTTACATTCCAAAGCTAATGCTCTAATCTTCTCAACTGTGCTCCGGGTAGTGGATTCTCGTTGGTCTTGCACGTCCCGCAGAGTACTTGGTACTGTTTGTAGCTCTAGATCTGCTATTCTCTGTTGAAGCTGCTAGATGGCTTCAGCAAGCTGCACTACTTGATGCTCCACTGGGTCTTCCTCTTTTTACTCTAATCCCGTCACAGAGCGAAGTGCTCTGCTAACTGCTTATTTTAATCCAGCCTGCTCTGTGAGCAATTGTTCTTTCTCTTTCTAGATCTGCACTTTCTCCTCTTCAAACTTTGCTTGGAGGTCGTCCTTCTCCTACTGCGTAAATCAACGTTGCTCTATCACTTTCTCTTGGGATTGCTTTAGGGCCACTGTGACCTGTTATGTTTCTTCATGTGCACAACAAAGGTGAGCTTCAGTCGCATTGGCGGGGGCGCAATGGACACTGTACAGTGGGCATGAAGGGCCTGTTGTACCCCTCGTAGTTCTGCTTCAATTTTTTCATACATGGTCTCTTTCTTAGCTTCATTTCTCTACAAAATATCTTCTGAGGCATCTGATACAACTGTGATGATGAATTCAAAGTCATCGAGTGTGAGCACAGTCTGCAGCTTGGTCTTACTAGATTTTGACTTCTTCCGCGATGTGGGTTCCGTGGGATAAAAATTTCTCTTTTGAGATGGCTCTACGTCATCAGGGGGATTCTGTGGTAGTGTTACTTCACCTTTCTTTTGCATATCTTCTTTCCCATTTTTCTCTTCTTTATCTACTTCTTCATCACCTCCTCCTCTAAGTAATTATGAAGCTTCTTCTGATGCACTGCTCAGCTATTGGACTTCTTCTGTTTTCTTCCTTTTGCTAGTTCCAGGTGTATCATTCCCTTCACGATTGACCACCGAGCTTCTGATTATTTCGGGATCAGGCAATTTTGCAGAGTCAACAGGGATAAGGAGCTCTACAGGCCATTCCTTAGTTTTTTCTTCTAGGTCATCCTCTGTGAGTTTGTAATAACTCTATAGTACTTCTTTGTGTTTGTATCTGTGCGCAGTGATGTAGATAAAATGTATGTTTGCATGCAATTTGACAAATGGCTTGAACCTGTGCAGGGTTTTCGGCATCATACGAGGGACAACCTCAATAGCCCTCTTTAACTGCAGGTAGTAGGTGTGTAACACCACGTTTGATTGCCATTGTTTTCCCATATTTCTCGAATACCATAGCGAAGTGAACTTCGCAGCTAAGGGTTCAGATGTCTCTAGTTCAGAGAAGATCTCACCTTCTGGCATCTCCCAAGCTATGAACGCGATGAGGATCAACAACCAACTAAAATGGAACTCATAGCCCTGATCCTAAACTTTGCGGTAGTCTTGGTCTACCTGGTTCACTAAGTACTTTGCCCAGTTCATTTGTAGCCCCTCCACGCATTTCCCTGTGAGATCAACAACAAACCCTATGACCTGCGTGGGTCTTTTCCTCTGGACTATATTACCAGCAATCAACTGACAAGCAAGGTGCACTGCGTCATTCTAGGTGGAGGTTACCTTGTAGCCTTGCTTCCTCTTCTCCACATCGTCGTGTGTATCTTTAATCTTATGCGCCAGGGCATGGTCTGCAACCTTCCTTGGGTAAACGTCTTACGGGTATGGTCCCTGCATGCTCAATCCGATGATACGATGGATCAACACCGGGTCGATGGTGATGCGTTTGTCTAGACACAAGTAACCTCCATGGAAGCTCAACAGAAGGAGATTAGCGCACGCGTTAACCTCCTTGTGCCTTCCAAAATGGGTTATTTTCATCACGTTCAGGATGGTGGACTGCATAAAGTCCATAGTCCATGGTTGGGGGATTATCCTCGACTTCTTTCCCTTGGTCCTAGTCAAATACCTGTGAGGAGTGAGCTTGTTGAAGTTCTTGCAATCCCCTAGGTTAAAGTCGTTGATATTTAGTGTCATGATTTTATCCGGTTGAGGCTTGCCTGGGTGTATCCCCTTCAGGAGGTATGTAGTAACCAAGGTGTAGTCGAAGTCCCTAGGGACACTGTCACTATTCACCGCGTCAACCAGAGGCGAGATGTAATCGGGTAGGATGGATGGGATTAACTTCGTGTTCGCTAATTCATCTCGATGCTTGGTTCTTTTCTTGGTCGCAGCTCTGGATGGTCCAAATCCGCGAGCAGTCGACGAGGAGGCTTGCACTCCTCACGTCAATGAAGCTTGAATTCCGATGAACATCACCTTCTCAGCCATAAGTTCTATGAGAAATTCTTCGAAAAACTTTTCTGCGGCGCTGAGTTCGTCTGACATGCACGCTCAAGATCGGATAAATGAGGTTGATGAACAAATGCTCAATGCAATAGAACAGGTAGCGAAGTCTCCGTAAGCACAACACAGTAACAATTAGGGTCTGGTGCAAATCCTCAGTGACGTTAGTACCCCTTGTAATGGCATACTGAAACGTGAGCTTCATGTTGTTTGAGAACGTGAGATCGGTCTTTCATGGGTCAGATGGAACATTGTGATTTGACCTTCAACGAGCTCTGCTCGCTTGTGAGAGCAAGCTGACTGTAAAGAAGCATTCATAAAAATAAATAAGGTTGACTTCATTTTTTATTTATCCTACACACACATGAAAACCAGCTTCTCCCACCCCAGTTTTCACTATGCTAAGAGGAATTGTCATACAGCTCAACAACATTTATTCCCTTTAAAAAACACTTGCCATTGAGCTTCCAAATTTCAAAAACCAGCTTCTCCCACCCCGGTTTTCACTATGCCAAAAGGAATTGTCATACAGCTCAACGACATTTATTCCCTTAAAAAAACACTTGCCATTGAGCTTCCAAATTTCAAGTGGCCTGGTGATTAGTTGTGAAATGGATGTTTCAGGCAAGACAGATTTCCAACTTCAAACTGATAAAAAACCAAGCCATCCTACATGAGGAAATCTATTTTTCACTCCTGTCAACATCCAATTTACAATTGCCATTGCCTAGAGAGTTTATACCCGTGTGCATTAATCAGTTCTTTTCAGGATTGTTGTGCTTTATATGGAAAAATTGCGCATAGTTTTATCATCCATGAAAACAGGCTTTTCCGTGATCATATGAAGTTGAAGGATAGAAGATAGCATATGATCAACTTAAAAATCAAGTCAAATTGCAGCCTTTGAATTATATGACAAGACACTTGCATACTGTTTGAAAACTCGTACAGGTGCAAAATCCAACAAATGCTATAAGCTCCGAGCAACAATCTGATCACATGCTACACAGATTTGTAAGTGTCAAACTCCAACTGCAGATTCTCTATGAACTGCCTAGAATGCAAATATTAAGAGGATGCTTGAAGAAGTTGAATAAAGGAACCCATCCTCCGATTCTGAAGTAGTTATCTAAAACAAAATATGCTTGAACAAATTGAAGAAGGAACCCATCCTCTGATTCCAAAGTAGTTATCTAAAACAAAATAGCTTTACATGTATTCCTCCAACAGAAGCATAAAATCAACAGTAGCTAAAGTGTCTAAATGAACTTTTTCCAGCGAAATTATAAATATGCAGATTCTTTTCCTAATTTAATGAAAATTTCTCGCAAGAGTCAAACAAGGGTTGGAAAGGTAGCCATTAACAACATACCATTACACTTCCATTTGTGACAGATAATGTCAAGACCTTTATAATGTAGTTATAACGTTTCAAAACTGTTCCCCTAGAAATCTCTCTGGTAAGAACCATAGTGGATAACAGAAGTGAGCTTCATAACCTTGAATAAACAGAACACGGTCCAAAAATTAACAATGCTGTTGACCGGCAGAATCATGTATTTATAGTTTATTTGTTCCTAAAGCTTAGTAAGCATGTCTTTCCAACCTAATTTTTACAAGACAGCTTGTAGATAGCTAGCAGTTTACACATCACAAATCTACAAGGAAATAGTTTGTACCTCTAAACAACAAACACCATAAATTATAACTAAGATGCAGACCAAACTTTATGTTCATAACCAATTGCAACAGTCCCAGCTCTATTGATGGGCCATGTTTTATGGACCCTTCGTAATTCGACCATATTACAAAGTCTGTTTTCACTGAAGAAAGCAGTCCTCAATATTTTATGGACAGAACCACCCCTCAATGGAGTTCATGCATTGACCATGTTAAAAGTGAACCTTGATAGTTGCTGCGGAATAGTTGAGATAACTGGACCATATCTCTGAAAGAAAGTACTGTAACATTAGTATATGTATTATGAACTAAAAGACAAGACATGTTGCTTTAGATGACCAATTGCAAGTAATCCCAGTTTTGTTTAATTCCAGAACAATGAACACACTAAAAATTCTAAACCTTGTAAACAACATTCATTCTTGGGCACCTAATATTACTGGGCCATGTACCTGAACATTATCATAGAGCTCAAACAATGGAACAGCGAGCAGTTTCAGATTTTTGGGGACTGCAAAATATTCTCTCTCGGATAGATGAACAAGGAAAAGCTTCTTGCATTCCTGCAGGAAAGGTGATTCAACAAATTTGGCATGAATGCTACAACCTGCAAGGCAGAATTGAAGGAGATAATAACTAACATGAAAAATGTCCTTACCTTTGGTTTTGTAATGTGGGGTGGACAATAAGGATACATCAATGTCTCAAAATTAGGTCTCCACCATACAGCAACACACTCTCCAATCTGTCATGAAAAATATTAGTTCTTGAGTTGCCCTCTCTAAATAAGGGAGTAGTAGAAAAATTGCTGATATACCAGTGAAATAACCAAAAGATACCACTCATGGAAAGTGCAAATGATGCATAGAAATAATCCTATCACTAAACCAAAAAAACAAGAGTAAGGGAAAAAAGAAAGGCCCAAAAATAAATTCAAAAATTGTTTCGTCTTCACATAGTAAACATATAATTACTAGATCTCCATGACAGTAAACATTTTCTTCTCCAAAATATTTCAGTTTTTCCGAAAAAAAAACTCTCAGAAAAAGCCAAGGGATGCATCCCCACATTTGTGAATGGCATCCCTAGTAAACCAAACAGCGTAGACTAGTGCACCTAACTTTGAGTAGCACCTGCTGGCACAGAACTAGCCAAATACCAAGAAACATTGGCAACAACCAGTTAAGCTAACCCCTTGGATTCTCTCCAGAACAATTCATAAAAATGTTTCACTTTCAAAAAAATTATGATCACATATTTTTGTTTCATATAGGAAACTAAAGACTTTAAGTGTTCTTCAGATGAGGGATTTAAGAGTCCTAGTATTTTAAGTGAGTAGCTGAAATGATGCAATTAACTTTTCTAGCTAGAGAAGACAAACCTATTATAGATGAGATAGTAGTTAAACCTGTCTACTGATGAAAGTATAGAACGTATCAAACCCACCCAAAACCCGCATTTCCTGGTAGTTCTCAGTTCAAAAGTTAAAATCTTAGTTGCAAACTATTTTCTATCCTGTGCCAACAACTATCTATTACAATCATATGGAAAGTGCAAATGATGCATAGAAATCATCCCATCACTGTTGATGATTGTATCTAGGACAGGTACTTCCACACAGGTCTAATGTCGGACATGTGGAAGTTGTCCAAAGAACCTTTCAGAAACTTCAAAAAATCACTTTAATAAAAGGAATTATTAAAGCGAATGTCTTTTAGTTATCGAGTTAAGAAAAGTTTAATAAAATGTAATTTAATTACATTAGTGACTTAGACTTAATCTCAACTGTTGATCTCAACTTTCAAGTGAGGTGAGATCTAATCTCCACCGTCAATCACTTTGGAGATTAGGGTTAGGGATTCAACTCAATGTTATAAAAGGAAGCCAAGGTGAAAGGAGAAGACACACAGCAGCAACACAAGTAAGTGTTTGAGAGTCGGTGACTCACAGAGAGAGCAAGTGAAGGACTTTTTGCTAGAGTCCAAAGGAGGAAAGCAAGCAGAGACAGCAGAGAGGCCATGGGCAGCCTAGGACAGTGCTGAACAGAGGTCATACAGGCCGTACAGCAGCTGTACAACCGTGGGCAGCAGTACAGGGCCATACAGCCACAGCAGGGCTGTACAGCCATGGCAGACAGCAGTACAGCCACAGCAGGGCTGTACAGCCATGGAAGAGAGCCATACAGCTGCCAGCAGGGCCATACAGGCCGCGGGCAGGGCCATAAAGGCCATGGGTAGCAGCTCAGGAACAAGCCAGGCAGAGGGTTTCTTCAGCAATAGTTTGGCCAGGTTTTGTTGTAGCTTGTAATTTTGCATTGTTTATGGGTCAAGTTCATGCTAAATTGAAAAGAAACTACATGTGCTTGAGTAACCATTAAAAATTCAACATATACATCCATGTGCGAGACTTCAAAGGCATACATTATCTTTATTCCAGCGCAGAAGAAGACAGTTGTGAGTCGAGATGTGAAGTTTGAAGAGAACTTAGCATCTAGGAAGTCTCATGAGCCACTCATAGTGACAGAGGACGAGGAGCGAGAGGCTCCGAAGGTTGAACAACATTCAGCAACTTCCAGTTCAGGGAGCCAACCTTGAGGTGATGAGGAGTCAGTAGCTCTTCCCAGTTCTGTCAGGAGACCTTGATGGCTTACATAGACATTGAAGGATGCTCGAGAGCATTTTGAGGCTCCTAAGAGCACATTCAAGGAGATCATGCCTCCGAGGAAGTTTCCCAACTATTTGGCACTTATGAGTAGCATCATTGATGTTGAGCCTTCCAATTTTGAGGAAGCAACAGATCAATAGGATCTGCAGGATGCCATGGTGGAGTACAACTCCATCACGAAGAATGATGTATGGGAAATAGTGTCGAGACCAAAGGGGAAGTCAGTGGTGAGTTCAAAGTGGCTCTTCAAAATTAAGCATGCATGGCAGCATTGAGAAGTTCAAGGCAAGGTTTGTGGCAAGAGGGTTCTCCCAAAAAGGAGTGGACTATGAGGAGACATTTGCTCCAATCACCAGATATGCTTCCATTCGATCTATTATATCCATTGCCTCAGTTATGAGGTGGAAGATTCACCAGATGGATGTAAAGACAGCACTCCTCAACGGGATCATTAAGGAGGAACTATACATAGAGCAACCCCAGGGCTTTGAGGTACATGGGATGGAGTCTCATGTGTGCAGGCTTAAGAAATCCTTGTACAAACTCAAGCAGGCGCCCAAGGTGTGATATTACAAGATTGACGGATACTTGTTGAGCATGAGCTTCACCAAGAGTGAGGCAGATCCTAACTTGTATTTCATACTTGTTGGGACTGATCCACTCATTTTGTTGTACATAGATGATTTGTTTCTCACAGGTGCAAAGAGGCTTATAACAGGGTGCAAAGCAGATTTGACTACAAAGTTGGAAATGAAGGGCATTGGCTTGATGCATTACTTCTTGGGGTTAGAGGAATGGCAGAGATCGAGAGAAATCTTCCATGATCGAGGGAAGTACACAGTGGAGATCCTGAGAAGATTCGATATGAAGGACTGTAGACCAAAGGCTACGCCTATGATTACCAAATTGAAGAAGGTTGTGACTTCAGATTAAGAGTTGGTGGATCCCAGGTTGTACAGACAGTTGATAGGATCCTTGATGTATGTTGATCACCATTTTGGTCAGCAGTACTTAAACGACAAAGCATTGTTGGGCTCCCCCTCATTCCATACTGCTTGCACAAAGTTTTTTTCCGCACTCTCGCTGAGCTGCAATACCTGGCAAAGTTGATGAAATGCAAAATTATCGTGCCTCTTGACCTATCGCTAAATATGGCCCATTATCTCACTTATTGCGTTCTTAACATAGTCATATATTGCACTCATGATTCACTATTCAAGATATATTCCATGCCATGCCAAATCTTCAAAACAAAATATATTTTTATATCTTACTATGTTGTCATGTTCACTTCCTACCACTATACGCCAAGCATGTTCATATAAGCCAAATTTCATATTTTCATTGACAAAGGAAATGTACAACAATAGGGAATACATTTTAATGCAGTTTTCATATGCACGAGGTCTTCCTTGTTTAATTAAGTGTAGACAATTTGATTTTATGAGCAAGTTTACGTTCATATTACAACATGCTTCTGAGATACCTCTGTGTTTCTGCGAGAAGTTACACTTAAGGCTATGTTGATTCTTATTCCAAAGTTATCCCAGCGCATCATCACGGGATCATCATTAAAATACCTATCTAAGCTACAGGTTGATGAAGAGCTAGCGATAAGGACAAACACAACAATCTTGCTTGGAAATATTACTAGCTATCTAAATAAGGATACAAGGAAACGGGTTTTGATAAAGTGCATTCGTTATCCATGCACTTCGTGATGATTTTGCTTATCATGGAGCAAGTTGTTGGACATGTATTTGAAGGGCCCATAACCTTCACCCCCACATACAAATATCCCGTGAATTCTGATCAGTGTTCTACATTCATCGAAAGCAAAGCCGGAGACAAACGCCGCACTCCTGCTTGGTGTGATCATATACTATGGTTTGGTCAGGGGTTGAAGCAGCTTTCCTACATGAGGGGTGAATGCAGGCTTTCTGATCACAGACCAGTCATAGCACTTTTTTTTGCAGATGTCCAAGTTTTAGTTAACCACCGAAAAATCAAGAAAAGGTCAAAGGTTTTCTCCAGCAAAATACAGTTAGAGTTGGATCAAGATCCCAGAATTTCTTCTAGCAAAATCCA
This sequence comes from Picea glauca, assembly GCA_000966675.3. Classification (NCBI taxonomy): domain Eukaryota; kingdom Viridiplantae; phylum Streptophyta; class Pinopsida; order Pinales; family Pinaceae; genus Picea; species Picea glauca. Next base: position 62,415 of record JZKD02S1676833.1, read on the forward strand.
TATAAATCTTGGATCCATCATGAAACTTAAAATTTTGATCTTATCCTAGCTTATTTATGGCAGCTTCTTTATCTGACCCAAAATGCAAAGCTTTGATTGAAACAAGAGGTTTATAAACATATTTATGTAACTTCTTTGCGCTGTTAAAATATCCAAGCTGACAGTGTGCGTGCTACTTGGGCATTTACTAATTATGAAACTTAATGGGAATTGTATGGACAAGTTGACTTCAAGGGTCCATTTGGAATGGAGATAGCATGTACTCACCATAGAAACCCAGGGGCGAGTTTGATAATCATTTATCGTAACCAAAAACCGTTTTTCATTAAAAAGTGGAAATCTTCATCACTGATTTTTAATCTCATATCACTACCGGTATATTTATCCTGGGAGTAAAGATTATCGTTTGAACTATAACCCGCTTTGATAAAAATCCATGTGGCAATCCAGACACTATATAGGAACCTTGCTTGAGACCTTTGCATACGGCTCTGCAATATATCAAGACTAATGTAGCGAATCGAACCTGGTGGCTCCGCAAATAAGAAGTGACTTTAGAGTTTGGGCACGAGAAGTAATCAATGGGAGTCAAGTCTGTTAAAAAATTGATTCACAATTTCAAGACACAAACACAGAGATGCTCGCCATATGGAAGGAGTCACATTTGAGAACTTTTAAAATTACGGATAAAGACCTCAAATTGCATCCTACTTTGGATTTATTTTTCAGTGGAACAACTGTTGTAACCGTTGTTAAGCAGGGTCAGGATCTTGCGATTGCAAATGTTGTAGATTCTCAGGCGATTTTGGGAACAATGTCTGATGATAACAGGTTGAAGAACAACATTATCATCTTTCGTCTAAAGTGATGGATGTGAAAAGACTCAAAATACCTCTACTAAGCTAATCTGCAGTGTATTATGTTTTAACATTTTTTTAGTGGTTGAGATAACCATTTTAATGAAAATTAAATATGAGAAACTCGTCAAGCCCACAATAATATGGCAATTCGCTTCATTTAACATAGCATTGGTTGTTTGCCTCATGGAGCTAGAAAACTTGGAAAACGGTGGCAAATTCAAACGGGGCAGACATTTACATATGAATTCACGCCAGTACAGCAGAAGGGAACAATGCTTTGGCACGCCCATATCTCATGGCTAAGGGAAACCGTTCATGGACCTATTGTGATCTATCCAAAGACTGGCGTTCCTTATCCATTTTCATTCCCTTATGAAAAACATGTTATATTCCTTGGAGAGTGTTGGTTGATGAATACTCAAGAACTGGAAAGAAAGGTTGTGCAAAGTGGTGTTATAAACGATCATCCAAGTCCTCTTTACAACAGCTCAGAACACGATATGAAAATCATCAATGCAACCTTAACATGGAACACTTTCACCATAGCAAATCACAAGATGACAGTAGTTAAAGTGGATGGAGAGTATACTAAGTCCGTCGTTACAAACCACTTGATGATCACACACCAGGCCAGACAACCAATGTATTGCTCACTGCATACCAGCAAATAGGAAGTTATTACATGGGCATGGGGCCTTACATGTCAGCTCGTAATATACATTTTCAGACATCTCCAGCACTTGCTCTCTTACAGTACCAAGGAAGTTCAAATATTCTGCAATAGAAGCCTATGCTTCCCAAATTCAATGACAATGAGCTCGTCCAATCGTTCATGAATGGTCTCAAGAGCTTAGAAGATGAGGAAAATCCTGTCAATGTGCCGCAAACAATTGATAGAGATTTATTTTTCACTATTGGACTTAATGTCGAAATATGTAAATCTTCCAATCCTAAGAAGCACTAGATAAACAGAAATTGACACGTAGATAAGAATAATGAAATTTCTCAACGAATGTTCTTTTATTTGATTAAAAAAAAAGGGAGGTGGTTCAAGCCGATTTGTTTCAGTTCCTTAAACTAAATCAACCCTAACTGTTGGAACGGCTTATCAAAATATATAAAGTAAGCAGCAAACAGCCAAAGGAAAGGAAAAATTTTGAGAGAGGTATGCAAAGAGCTGAGTGAGGTTCATTCTTTTAAAATCATTCATCCTCCATTCATTTTCAACCAGGGATTTGATGATCTGTTGATAACAGGGGCGTTTTTGTAAAGTGGCAGAAGGAACGAAGCAAGGCTGAGTTATAATGGTGTTCTCAAGGTAACTATTTATTTGCTAAGTCTAATGTATTAAAAATCTGAGTTATATCAGCATTAATCAGTTTTCTTCTATGCAGATTTTTGCAGCCTTGTGCTTCACCGTCATTGCTCTATTCAATGTCCGACTTAGTTTTATTCATCTTCTTTCTATGCTTGGCTATTCTATTGTCTGATGCTAAATTCCATCTAGAATAGTTAGAGACAACGCTGCTCTGAATTCTTGCAGGGACTTGAAAGAATCAAAAAATCTATGAGTGTATGGGGATACATATTTTAATGAAGATTGAACTTTTTTTGGCTCTGGAATTAATTTCTTCTATTTTTCTGGTTTATTTCTCTTATACAATATTCAAAAAATACCTAAACAATGCAAGTTTATTTCCTTTCTTTAAATAGATTTAATGTAAATAATTTATTTTCTTTCTTTTAATTTCGTTGAAATTTGATTTACTAATTGTAATATTCAAAAGAAAATAAAAAAATCCATTTCATTAAGTTTATTTCACATGGCATTTCTTTCACTAACTAGAAAAACAATATGTAATTTATTTTACTTTAAACTAATTTTAATCAGTTCTTTCTTTCTGCTCATTAGTTTAACTATTTACTAATTACAAAGAAAACAAAATATCATCTTTTCTTTCTTTTATTTAACTTTTGTTTTATTAACTACAACATTTAAAAGAAAATAAAAGATTTCAATTCATCATACTTTAGGGTATTTTCTTAGAATCACTAATTAAATCTTTTAGTTGATTTAATTTTCATTTAAATATTTCACTTTAGCATTTGTACTATTTTCACATTAACTTTTGTTTTAATTTACATTTCATACAAAAGCAAAAATATAAAAATTATTAAGTCACAAAACATATAAAAATTAAATATTTACAAAATCATAAATACAAGTCCATGCTTAGACTCTTAGCTTTAGGGTCTAATGTGTTTTTCTTTTTGGGGCTCTAAACTTAGGGTAACATTCCCGCCTCTTCCCACCTAGCCTCACGGGAGGTTGAGATATTGGTATTGAAACCTTACAGTTTTGGCATCAACAATTGATTTGGTCAACACCAGGCCAAATACATGTTTTGTTGTGAACACCTTGAGCCAGTTCATGATGGAGCCAAGGCAGGAGCATTGGGTAGCAACGAAACATGTGCTCAGGTACTTGAGAGGTATAGTGGAGTATGGTCTGAGGTATCTTGGAAGATATACAAACTCAAATTGGGTAGGGAGTGCAGCAGATAGGGAGAGCACATCAGGGTGTTGCTTCAACTTGGGATCAACAGTGATAACATGGTTCAGTAGGAAGCAAACTTCCGGAGCACTCAGTTCAACAGAGGCAGAGTATATGGCAGCAAGTATGGCAAGTTGTGAAGCCATTTGGCTTTGCAAATTGCTTACAGGATTATTTGATCAAGAGTTGGATCCAACGACGATATACTGTGATAATCAGAGTTGTATCAAACTCTCAAAGAATCCAATATTGCATGACATCTCTAAGCATATTGAGATCAGGTATCACTTCATCTAAGACAAGATTCAGAAGGGAGCAGTCAAGCTTCAATATATCTCCACAGATGAGTAGGTTGCAGATATTCTAACCAAACCCTTGGTTAAAGGGAAGTTTGTATTCTTCAGGGACAAACTTGAAGTGGTGCAAAATACCTTCCTCGCTAAAAGGGAGTGTTGATGATTGTAGCTCAAACAGGTACGTCCGCACTAGTCTAGTGTCAGACGTGTGGAAGTTGTCCAAAGGAACTTTCAGAAACTTTGAAAATTCACTTTAATAAAAGAAATTATTAAAGTGAATTTTTTTTAACTATTGAGTTAGGAAAAATTTAATAAAATGTCATTTAATTACATTAGTGACTTAGACTTGATCTCAACCGTTGATCTCAAGCGAGGTGAAACCTAATCTCAATCGTCAATCACTTTGGAGATTAGGTTAGGGATTCAACTCGATGTTATAAAAGGAAGCCAAGGTGAAAGGAAAAGACACAT
>JZKD02S1676833.1:89048-103501 GCA_000966675.3 Picea glauca
CAGCTATTGTATTGTTGCATTGTTTATGGTTCAAGTTCATGCTAAATTGAAAAGAAACTCATGTGTTTGAGCTAACAATTAAAACTTCAACAGTCGTCCCCTAAAATTTTGGGGGGCAGGGACCACCTCTCTAGATGTATTGGATACGCATCCCCATGTACCAAATACATGGTGTAACATTGGCCAAAATTTGTTTGTAATCATTATTTGTTGAAGGAGGTTGCCAAGTAGCGTTTGGACTAGCACTTGTTGTTAAAATATAAGAGAATTAAGCATTTCCTTACGATGCCTATCGAGTTGCCCGACCAAACCATCAATAATTCTAAAAAAATTTAGAAAGTCATTGTGGGTTTGAATGAGTTTAATCTTGGCAATGAAGATGGTTTGGAGGGCTATGACCCTCAGCATTTATTTGAACTTTGTCTAAAGAGTGTCGGACACTCTCACTATTTAGTGCCACGGATCACAAGGAGGAGCAAATGTAAAAAACATCGAAGATTATGTTGGAGAGTCAAACATAAAAAGGAGAGAGTGTGACATTGATGAGTTATATTCTAATGAAACAGGTTTTGAGAACAATATTCCTAGTTGGAGTTAGATCTTGACCAAGATGATGAAAATGAAATGGATGATGCTTAGTTTGGCCATGAGTTATGTTCAGGACAGTGATGAGAATAGCGTAGAGTAGGAAAAATTTTAGAGGCTAAATTTTGCCCACTATAATTTTCCTTTTCATCTGAAAACAATTAGTCAATTAAATAATGAATACTCACCCAAATTTCAATACAACACAATCATTTTACTTGAAAAAATCACCAAAATTTTCTAGAAATTAGACGAATCCTTAGAAATTTCAAGATTTTTATAAAAAAGTCGCCAAACATTTATAGTTGGCATTTAAAGAATTAGTAGGATTCACCAAGGTTTCTACACTTAGATAAATAGGGTTATCCTTAAAACTTTCCATTAGTAGGCAAAGCCCTTGACTTCTACTACATCAATCCCCAAAACACATGTACATCCATTTTCTTAGTGGTTGAGGAATAATGGTTGGGACATCTATTCTTCTATAAATAGTCATTATTTTGTTGATAATTTTGTTAATTTAAAGTTTGTACATGTTTTACAGTGACTAAAGGTCATATTATTGCAAGTAATCATGAGAATGTAAATAGGGGTCAAAATGTTGCTAGAAGAACTATTGTTGGTAATGTGTCATATGCATCACCATTGGACGCTATTCAACCATCTTATGGAGGGACAAGGGATGATGGCAAGGAGCATAACACACCTAGAAACAAACACCCTCGAGAGCACTTTTTCCCAAAGAGCCTAAAAAGCTATGTTGCACGGGGACCCATCTCCCTCGAGAAACCCCTTGTATCCTACATTCTAGCATTCAAGGAACTTAGAAACGGCCTGGGAACATTCTAGAATGGTTCGGGACGTCATTGGGGACATGAGGACTTCTAAGTCATTCCCAATCCATCGCTCGCAAAAATTTGGAATGTTTTGGGTACGGTTCTGATGTCCCTCAAAAAAATTAAGGACGATCGATCGTCCCTCGACCCCACCTACAGTTTAAGATTTAAAAAAATAAAAAACTAAATCTAAGCCCTCGCCCACCTAAAATCTAACTTATAGAAATCAAGCACATAAAGAAACCAAAATAACTCGAAAGAGTTCTCCTTATTGTACTTCATAATGAGAAAGCGAAAGCTTTCTTATATACGACTACAAGTAAGTCGAGTCAATCCACTTTATGAATGTGGCATAAGATAAGATAAGATAAGATAATTTTATTAATGTCTGACTAATGACCACAAAAGTAGGTCAAAGGGACGGTTGAGTACAATGATGTCAATACAATGCAAGAGTACCAAAAGGTCTCTTATAAAAGGCAAGATGCAGAAAGTAAAGTGCAATAAGGTAGAGTAGTAGAAAGTGAGATCTACCCTAAGGCATGAAGAACCCTTGCCCCCAAGCTCAAATACATGCGTTGATGATGGGGTGTATCGTAGGAGAAGAAGATCTAGGGACAAGAGGAGAAGACAGGAAGTAGCTCTGTCATGGAATGGATCCATCTCTCCTACCATCCGAGGCCAAATGAAGAAATTTGAGTATATTCGTTTGTCCCGAGGGAGACCTAGTGGAGTGTATGGATCGCCTGTTGTGTTGCTGACTAGTAGAGGTAGTGCACCGACGAGGTCTGGGAGATTTCATTCATCTCCTAAGAGGGGATCTAATTTGGCCATGACGCTGAAATCTCGTGGAACGAAGAAAGGTCCCATGGGTCCGCACTGATCTGGAGTCTCGGGCTACGTTAGTATCGATCTATCTCTTAGTGCCCCTTCCTAAGGATAGCACCGAGAAGAAGGAGGTGATCCGCCGAATAGGGTCTACTCTTGTAGGAGGGCTAAAGAGTATGGGCTCGGAGCTTGAGGGCCTCCTATATGTATAAGGCTAAGTACCGTTGATCCGGATACCTGAAGAAGCCCATGAGGGTCTGAGTCCCCCCGAATAAGCAATGAAACTGCCCCCTGACCTCATAGTAAATGAAGCACCGGAATATGAAGTGCTCCTCGGTCTCAACCTCCTGTATCTAGCATAGCTGATAGATCCTATCTAGCCAGTCAATCTGGTGGTCTATCACTACCCGAAGTCTATGAGATCCCACTCTGAATTGGCCTAGAGGAATGCAAAGAGCATGTACCCAGTGTTGAAATGGATATTGTGGTCAAACGATGTACCCATCCCTAAGCTCCAAGAAACGCTCAGCATAAAAGGCCATCTTTGAGCGTAACCCACCAGGGGGGTTAACCCAAGTGCTCTGGACAAACTGTCTGTAAATGTCATCTCTAATGATCTTCTTCAACACCTATTTGGTCGGTAGGAGATGGCCAGGTGCATCCAAGGAATACCAAAACGAAGGGAGGCAATCAGTATGACTGCCCACAGACCCTAAAAGATCTRAAACCCCCGCAAACCAACCTCGAGCCCAGCCCAATGGGCTAGAGAGGGAAATGGTCTCAGAAGAGYGGTAAGCCAAGTACAGGTACCTGTCTCGCCCCTTCAATGAGTTGGCTAAAAGCTCCAAATGAGATGTAGAAAAGAGACCAATCTAAACATTGTCTCAAGTCGGAAGGGTTGAACCCCAAACTCTGCTAGGATGATGTGCTGAGGAACAGTCTGCTTGCATCTAATGATGCGTCGAAGGAGAAGGGTTTGGACTCTCCCAATAGAGGCCCAATCAAACTCCAATAAGGAAGGCCCCCAGATCTTTGATCCACAAAGAACAATGGGTCGAATAAGGGAGTCCATGAGAGACATTTTAGATGAGATGTCCTGAAAATGGTGGTGGAAACATTGTCTCTCAGGAAGGGCTAAAGACACATAACCCTTGGCAATTTGAGGTTGGAGGGTCAGCCGCAAACTGAAACGGGGTCCTGAAAACAGTACTCCCAAGTACATGTAGGCACTGGTGGTCTCAATCTCCTCCCCTTTGAAGATCATAACCTTGGTTTTACCCAGGTTGACCGTCAATTGTTGAAGGTCGCAGAAGAGAGCTAGGGCATCCAAGTGTCTCTGTAATCACACTGGAGACGAGGCTAAGAGGACCACATCATCGACGAAAAGCAAGATGGATATCAGAACCTGGTGGAGGAAACACCCGCCACTGTCTCGAATATGCTCATGGAGAAAGGCCTCTAACTCATCAATATAAATCCCGAACAATGTGGGGAACATGGGGCAACATTGTTTAACTGCGATGGCACTCTTGATGAAATCTGACATCTCGTGAATTGTGCGGAGGCGAATAAGAATGGACTCATAGAGGCGCATGAGTGGCAATCAATAAGGTGTGGGAAATGCTAATGTCTCTGAGCCTCTAGAACAGGGCTTCTCTCGGGACAGAGTCGAAATCCTTCTGAAAATCTACAAAGCAGCAATATACTTTCGAAGATCAATGTCGTGCCTCCTCAATGATTGCCCGGAGGGTAAAGATGTGATCAATAGTCTGATGGTTGGGTTAGAATCCTTCATGTCCCTTAGCTCTAAGGTGTCTATGCTCAAGCTCACTAGAGAGCTTCCTATGGAGAGCTATAGTCATCCTGTAATTGTTGGGATCCGAGTTGGGGCCCGATTTGTGTATCGGGTGAATGATGTGATGCAACCAAGTCGAGGGGAAACTTGTACAAACCACATGGTTGAAGAGATCATCCAAGATAGAAACCAAAGCATGAAGACCGTGCTTAAAGAACTTAGCCTAAAAAACCTTCCTCATCTGTTTCTTTATTGTTGTTCATCACCCAAACGGCCTCTTTGATGTTCCTGTCTAAAAATAAGAAGCATGAGGAGGGTGGAGAGGTGACTTTAATATGGGCATGTCCAGGAATATCATAGAGAGTGGATACGTAGGAAAACATGGAGTCAGGGTCTAGGTCGAATGGGAGGGGGGAACGGCGAGGGAGGATGGTAAGCCAGATTTTTTTAGGGGAGTAAGTAAGCGAAATGGATAAGTCACATCTCCCATGAGAGAAAAGAGGCGTTTCTTGCGACAGAGGAGACCACAATACAAAGATTTCAAGTTGGGGTAGGATGGGTGAGCATGGGTGAATGCATGTCAAAGTTGGCGGTGGAGGACCTTGCATTCCTCGTCTTACCATCAGTTCATAGGGAAGGAGTTGTGTTTTGGTGAGGTGGAAGCGGACCGAGTGGAGTGAAGGTAGGATTTGAGGGTTGCATCCCAAATGGTGGATGAGAGATAATCATAATTGGTAGATGCAGTCAAGTAAGGTCAATTGGGTCTCAGATGGGAGCATTTGTCGAAGGTGGGTAGAAAAGGTGTCTGGGTCCCCCTCGTCGAAGCGGAAGATAGTGCGGGGTGGGCCCTAGGGGGGGATGTGGGGGGAGGGTGGTGTCAGCCCGAAGAGAGAAGGAAAGAAGAGAATGGTCTACAAGGGGGATGGGGGAAACAGAGAAGTGATGAAACACAATAAAGTGAAATAAGACATAAAAGCATAAAATAGCCTAAAGCCAAATTGACTTTATCAATGCCTAAGTCTAATATCTAATTCACCATTATAAGGTAATGTTTACTTTAACACCCTCCCTTAATGGTCAATCTACTAACTAGTTACTACACCAAGCTTATCCTAGAATTTTACATATTTTCAGAACCCAAAGACTTGGTGAGAATGTCTATAGTTTGATCCTCTATGGGACAGTACTGCAGCTCAATAGATCCATCCTCTACAAGTTGTATGAAGTGGCAATGTACATCAGCATGTTTGGTATGCTTGTGGAAGATTGGATTTTTGGCAAGTTCGATCACCCCTTTATTGTCATATAACAAGGGTGTTGGCTCTATTTGTTGCACCTGCATATTTGAAAGCATCCTCCTGAGCCAAACTCCCTCACATGCTCCTTTCCCTATTCCTCGATATTTTTCTTACGTCGATGAAAGGGCTACTACATGCTACTTCTTGTTGGTCCATGTGACAACACCCATGTCGAGGCTAAAAACATATCCAAAAGTGGATTTTCTATCATTGACAGAACCTACCCAATCTAAATCTGTATACACACACAATTGAATGTCTTTGCTTCTGCCATACAGAATGCCAAAGTCAAGTGTCCCTTTCACATATCTCAACACTCGCTTAGATGCAGTCTAGTGCTCTACCTTTGGCGTTGTAATGAATCTAGAAATGAAGCTCACCGCAAAACGCAAATTAGGTCTAGTGGTTGTAAGATATATCAAGCTACCCACTAGATGTCTATATACTAACTCATTAACTGCCTTAGAGTCAGTCTTGGCTGAAAGTTTCAGCGCTTTCTCCAATGGTGTAGATGACATTTTGCAATCTGTCATTCTGAACTTGTCAAGCAAACTTCTAGCATATTTTGTTTGTGAGACAAAAATGTTGCTACCTATTTTCCAAACTTCTACACCTAGACAGTAGTGTAAGAGGCCTAGATCAATCATGTCGAAATTTTTTCTCATATTGGATTTGATCTATTCTATAACACTTTTCTCACTACTTGTAATAATGATATTATCTACATATATGACCAAAAGGATGATATCATTACCAACTCTTTTGGCATACATATTGGAATCTAAAGGACTCTGTTGGAACCCTTGTTCATCCAAGTATCTGTAAATCTTGATGTACCATGCCTTGGGTGCCTACTTCAGACCATATAGAGCCTTCTTCAATCTGCAAACCAATTGCCCCTTCCCTGAAACCTAAAAACTCTGTGGTTGATACATGTAGACTTGTTCTTGCAAATATCCATTGAGGAATGCACTCTTCACATCCATATAATGGACCTGCCAACCAAATTGTATTAATATGTCTAGAACAAGTCAGATGGTGCTCATCTTTGTTGTAGGAGCAAAGCTCTCCTCATAGTCAATGCCTTCTCATTGAGAGAACCCTTTTGCAACCAATCGTGCTTTGTAATTGTCAAGTGTACCATCTGCCTTGTACTTAACCATATACACCCATTTGCAGCCAATATGTTTCTTCCCTAGTGGAAGAGTTGTGAGGTCCTAAGTCTGATTTTTCATCAAACTCTCATGTTCAGCTGCCATGGCCTTTTCCCATTCAAGTCTCCCTTTCTCCTTCTCAAACAATTGTGGCTCATAGATTTCTTGAACATTGGCCATCAGAGCAAAGTTGATCGTGTTTTGTTTCTTTTTGCTCTTTCCTCTCGATGATCATCCCTCAATCATTTCACCTATCCGAACATCTCCAATGGTGTTGTGCCACCACTTGGGTCTCTTCTTGGGATTCTCCTCATCCTCACCTATATCTATGTCATCTAAATATTGATTCAGGCTATTTGCATCAAAAATTATCGACCTAGAAGACTCCTCATGTTCAAAATATTCCCCCCCTTCAGGTGGAGGGGCCTGAAGCTTGACACCTAAATCCTTATCCACAACTAGCTACTCCATAATTTTGAATTCGAGAGAAGTGTGGAAAGGTCCAACTTCCTCATCAACAACAGCATCTCTACTAAATCTCACCTTATTCGTGTAAATATCAACCAACCTGTAGGATTTATGATTGTTGTTGTACCCTGTGATCATCATCTTCTTGCTCTTTGGATCTAGCTTGGTTCGCTTTTGATCTGGAATCCAAGTGTAGGCAGTAGAACCAAAGACTTTAAGATGGTTGACTTTAGGCTTTCTTCCAAACCATGCTTCCTCTAGAGTCTTCTGCTTCACCACCATCATTGGAGATCTATTCAGCAAGTATACTATTGTGAACACTGCCATAGCCCAAAACCTATTTGGAACACACCTGTTTTCAAACATACACTTAGCCAACTTTGTGATAGTGCAGTTCCACCTTTCAACCACTACATTTTGTTGTGGAGTGTAAGGTGTAGTTATTGTTTTTTGATCCCATGTTTAGCACAAAATTTATTGAATTCTTTGGAACAAAATTCGCCACCATTATCAGACCTAAGAGAGGTATTGTGACAACCTGACTCTTTTTCTACTAAGGCTTTGAACTTTTGAAATTCATTAAACATGTCAAATTTCAGTTTCAAAAAATACACCCACATTTTCCTACTGCAATCATCAACAAACAGAAGGAAATACCTCTCACCAATGATTGACATCGTGTTCATTGGTCCACAAATGTCCGCATGAACTAGTTGAAGGACTCCCTGTGCTATCCACGCTTGTCCTTCATCAAAAGGCGCTTTGAGCTAGTTCCCTACCTAGCAATCTCCACAAACTCCCTGGATCTGCTATTGAATGTTTGGAAATCCATCTACCAAATTCTCTCATGCCAACTAAGAGACGTAGGTCAAGTTGAGTGCCCATGCCTCTAATGCCATAGTGCACCGATATCTGATGCATTCTTGGCTGCTAGTGCATGCTCTCTGACCTGTCTAATATCCACCAGTCCGAACAATCCATGGTCCTCGACATCAAGAGCAACAATCTTCTTGGTCTCCTTATCAACTATGTAGCACTTGTGATTGCTAAAGTTGACATCTAGTTGGGGGTTGTGTTGCATAATTTGACTAACTGAAAGTAGATTAAGCTCCCTACTTGATACATAATATACATTGAAGAAGATAAGCATTTTTCCTCCAAAGGAAATCTGCACATTTGTTTTAACAATGATTGTATACTCCTCCCCATGATCGAAGATCACTAAATCCTTGGGAGAACAAGGCATCTACTCTGACAACCAGTCTTGCCTGTTGGTGAAATGACGTGATGCACCTGTATCGATGAACCAAGCAGATGACATGGGTTGATCAACTTGTATCGTGGCCATAAATGCATACAAAGTTGACAATGACGTGATGCACCTGTATCGATGAACCAAGCAGATGACCTAGGTTGATCAACTTGTATCGTGGCCATAAATGCATACAAAGTTGACAAGGTTGTACCCTCATCCGATGTCTCATGCAAATCCTCCAAATGTGTCCAGATCACTGAGGAAGTCTTATATGTTTGGACCTCTACAAGCATCTCATCTGCCACAAACAACTTAATCAACATCACAACTTCTCTATCTTTCTTATCAAACTTATCTTGATCTTTACCCGCAATTGTAGGCTGAGTAAGTTTACCAAGGGAAATATTTGTTAGGCACTTGTAGTCAAAAATAATCAGCATCCGCTGCTTCCATGTGTTGTAGTTCTTGCATGTGAACCTCTGACTCCCTTCCAGCATGATGTTGGGTAAAGATATCATAGGTGAAGGTTAAAAATAACATAAGAACAAAGTAATATGCTGAAAAACTTGCAGATTTATAATAAATCTGCCCAAAAACATGCAGATCTAGGCAAATCTGCTCACCACCAACCCAATAAGACTCGGATCTGCTCTTAACCAGCTGAAAAACACATATATCTAGGCAAATGTGCTCACCACCAACTCAAAATCACTTAAGATCTATTAATAAATAGCACCAAAAAAAACAACTTGTCCTTGGATCCGCTGAAAAATAACAAACCAGCAGCTAAAACTTCTAGATCTACAAATCTGGTCACCAATATAGGAAAAAAACAGCTTCAATCTGCTTCCAATTCATCTATACTATCAAGAAAACTGAGAAATAAGACTAATCTGGGTCGTAAATCGATTTTTACAACACTTTTCTGAGCAATTCCATACAATTTCGTAAGGATCTGTATGATCCTGTACGACAGCTAGGAATGGCAGCTGAAAATCGTTGTATTGTGGCTGAAAACAGAGTTCCAATTTAAAAAAATTGACCTTGCTTCGGAATTAAAACAAAACAATACTTGGTTTCAGTGAAACCCTTTTGGATCCTCGATGTGCTACTCTAGCAATCCCTCGATCCATCTCTGTCAGCAGCAGCTAGCTAGGTCTTCACGCTCTCACAGACTCTGTGGCTCTAGCTGAGCTCTAATACCATATTACGAAAATCGAGCACATAAAGAAACCAAGATAACTTGACAGAGTTCTTCGTGTTGTATTTTGTAATGAGAAAGTGAAAGTTTTCTTATAAAAATTTACAAGCAAGTCGAGTCAATCCATTTTATGAATGTGGCATAGACCAAGAAACACAATAAAGTGAAATAAGACATTATTATTGCCTAAGTCTAATATCTAATTAACCATTATAAGATAATATTTAGTTTAGCAATCTCAACAACCTGCACCTAAACTTAAACCCTACCCATCGGCTCAACATATCATCTCCTCAACCACTTTTCCATTCTTCTCCTTACACCGGCACTCCCAAGATACAACGCACTAATGGGCTTCTCCTCTGTTCACCGCCAACAGTCATAGGCTACAACGCACCATTCTGAGTGGGCTTCTCCTCTATTTGTCGTCGACAGTCACGGGCTACAATGCACTAGCAGACACGAGGTCTATTCCATCGTGGCTTGTTCAACTTCAACTTCACTCCACCACTAAGCCGCATCTCTGAGCAGGTATTTAAATTTTTTATTTTAGAAATTATTACTTATTGAATTATTTAATATTAAGTTTCTTTTAAAAAATTTACTCTCTATGCATTTTGTGAATTGTTCAAATCTCCCAAAAATTCCAATTAGAAAGCTCTTCTCCATCTGAAAACTCAATTTCCAACAATGTGAAGAACCCCTTGTTGCAATTTGTCAAAAAAGATCACCCAAAACAAGAGGAAAAACAGTGGTGGTTCTGAGCAATGGTTATGCAGCCTTTGCAGCCATATATTTAAGAGAAGCTACAGTAGAGTTTACCATCATCTATTGGCTATTCTGAGGGATGCACCTGCTCATTGGAAAAAAGAATTGAAATGACTAAACTTCACATGATTGCCACAGGTGGTACTATTATTGTAGAGGCGGAGGAGGGCAATTCTGCCATTTTTTAAAAACCGAGAGTTCTAGCCTCAATGGGGTCCTCTCAAGGAGCGACCAATGACCATGGTAAGTTGATTCAATGGGGGATTCTAGAAATATATTTCAAGTAGGAAAGATGTTGTGATAGAGATGTTCAATACACGATGCAAGGAGGCAAAGGATAAAGTCGTTGAATTTTTCTTTGCTAATGGAATATCATTTAATGCCACCCGTTCTCCTCTCTATGAAGAGATGACGAGGAAATTCATCACTGTTGGCCCATCATTTCAACCCCCTGGTTACAATAAAAAAACAACCTTGTTAGATAGAGGGGTCTCAAAGATGCAAGGGTTGATGGAAGGCCATAGAAAATCATAGGTTGTTTCCAGGTGTTCAATTGTTATGGATGGTTGGACAAATATTCAACAAAGGCCTTTGTTGAACATCATTGTCACCTTTCCAAGAGGGCCCTATTTCTTATAGGCAATTGATTGAAACGAAAAAATGAAGGATGCAACTTCCCAGTTTGAGGTATTGAAGGATGCAAATGAAGAGGTTGGTCCTACAAATGTAGTTTAGATTATTACAGATGGTGCACTGATTTGTAGGTCTACAAGGTTAATCATTCAAAGTAGTTATAAGCATCTCTTTTGGACTCCTTATTGTATGCATGCTTTAAATAATTCACTCAAAGACATTGGCAAAATTTCTTGGATCGTCTGCAGTATTATGGATGCAAGAGAGGCAAAAATGTTCATTTGCAACCACCATGCCTCTCTAGCTATTTATAAGATTTATGCAAAAAATAATTCTTGAAACTAGCAAATACAAGGTATGCCACCTATTTTATTCTTCTTGATTGTATGCTAGAGGTGCAGCAAGGCCTTAAAGACCATTGGTATTAGTTCTAAGTGGTCTACATGGGGGGAATCAAAAATAGATCAGGGAAAAGGTAAGACAAATGTTGTTGAATAATTATTGGTGGATTGATGTGAAATATATTATCTCTTTCACCTCTCCAATAGTGGAAGTAACCCGGTATGCAGATTCAAATTCCCCTAACCTTGGGGGGAATATATGAATCAATTTACATAATGATCAGACAAGTCAAGTCCATCGTGCCTCAAAGGGACCCCTCTTTGGGTTTTTTAAATGAAATCCAAAGTTAATAAAAAAAGAGATGGAACAAGTTGAACACACCTCTTCATATGGTTGTTGATGCACTTAATCTGAAGTGGTATGTGGAGATGGAAGGCAGAGTTGCACCAATAGATGATCCTGAAGATAAACAAGGGTTTATTGATGTCATACAAAAGATGTATACACAGGAGCAAGTAACCATAATTCAAGAACAAATTCTTAACTTTGCAATGCTTACAAGCCCCAGTTCTCTAATGCTGCAAAGGAAGATTTGTTGGGTATGGCACAAAGAAGTCGCAATGGATGGTGGAGGACATATGGAGACAGAGCTCCAAAAATTCGCACTTTGGCTATGCGTTTAATATCTCAGGTTGCTAGTTCCTCAACTACAGAAAGGAACTGGTCCACATAATTTTATCCACTCTGTTAAGAGGAATAGGCTTACCTCTAAGAGAGTAGAAAAACTAGTTTATGTGCATAGCAATCTTCACCTTCTTACAAAGAAAGCACCAAAGTATTTATAGGGACCAGCAACACAGTGGGATGTATATCCCAAGGATGCTTCCCAAATCGATGATCAGGTGGATGGTCCATCTCTCTAGGTAGGATTGGTTGATGTACCATTAGATGTCATTGAGTTGCAGTTGTAGGGCATTGATGATGATGAGCGAGAAGGAAGTGAGGCTCATGCATTTTTGGATAGGCTTAATGCAGAAGATCTAAATTTATGAGTAGTTTCAACCTTCGTGCTAGTATGGGCATTGAGTCAAGGACTCTCTTTTTTGTTATTTTGAGGCATTTCGCCATTTGGCACCCACACTTCGTATTATTTTGGGCATTTTGCAATTTTGGACTACCATCCATGATTTTCCCAACTTTGGATATATAATCTACTAAATTATTAATCAACTTTTCTTGACTCTTGAATCTCGGATTCTTAACCCCTTGCTACTATAGATTCATATCATTATAATTTATATGTGATTGTTCTAAATTTAAATAATAATTTTTATCTGCTATTTAAATTTTGAAATGATTCATGTATACAATGTTGTTCATAACATGTAAATTTTTTTGTTATTTTGAAATTTGAAATTTGAATTTTGAAGTTATCATTTGTTTGCTTTGCAGGGTTTTCTAACCTATGCTCAAATTTTAAAACTTTAAAATTAAATTTCTTTGAGTTTGAACATTTGGCATTTAACATGGATGAACAAAATGTTCAAGGCCAAGGCGAAGCTCCACAAAATGAAAATCCCCTGTTGAGGTTCATGACATTACTTGAGGTTGGACAAGAGCTTTCCAAAAAATGGATGTGAAAAATTTGTGGCCACCATTTTAGAGGAAATTGCCAAAGATCATATCATCTCTATTGGGCAACCATCGGTCTAGCTTTAAGTCATGCATTCGTTCAATTGAACAAAAAGTTGAAATTGCTCAAGCTTACAAAGCTTGCAACTTTAGAATCTAATTTAGAATTTAAACTTTAGACTATAATAAATTAAGAACTTATAAGACTAAGTTTAACAGTTTAAAGTTTTGGACCTTCGGAATGTATGTTTAGTTTTGAGTCTTGGCAATGGACAAATTGTCAATTTACAATGATGATTAGACAATATTAACAATTTATTTTGTGTTTGGTTTCGTAATTTCAGCTTGAATTTTGGAACTAGATCTAATTTCTATGTCAATGTTCATTGTTCAATGTTTACTAAATAGCTTATTTGAATTTCAAGTTATTTGAATTTGGCAATTTGCCAATTGAGTATTTGGTTTTGTAATTGTTAATATGAATTTCAGATTTCTTAACTAGTTCAATGTTTTATATTTATCATTCATGTTTATGCTATATGGTAAATTTATAATAAAAAATATATATATATATATATATATATATATATATATATATATATATTATTATATATTATTACTATTATTATTATCCCCAACCTGTCATCCCCTGAAAAATTTGGGGTGCGCTCTAGTCATCCCCAAAACTTGTTCCCTCGTCCCCAAAGCCAATGCAACATAGCTAAAAAGAGAATACATTTTGCAAGGGTAAGCGAGAAGACTAAAGAAGATATTTGATGCAAATAGTAAATCTACTTCCATATCTTCCCCCTATTCCATCATTTTCTAAAGTTCTAACTTGTGATATCTATCACAATTCCTCATGCTCCAGTTAAAGAGACAGGGCTACATAATGAGCTCTTACCTAATTAGGCTATACAATTGATTGATACTAAAAGAGGGAATGGCATCCCACTTGAAGACAATGAATTGTTTGAAACTTTAATCTACATGATTTTACGTATGATGAAGATAGTAGTCCCTAGTCATAAGGTCGACTAAGAAGAAAGAAAGAGGAAAGAAGGAAGTTGAAGCCATTATAGCCACAATGGATGGAAGAAACATGAGGGATTCCATAGTTGTCAAACTATGGTCAACCTCATTGGAGGTCATTGTTAGATTTATGGGTTACTCCGAAAGTATTTACACCATGTTTGGGGATGCTTCATGAGATTTGAGGTATATGGTGTATGTTCGGCCCCTGGATGGTCCAAGATGGATTGTAGCATGAGGGATGGTCTATGATAGTTATGCACGATTAAGATAACTTGACCAATGGAAGCTTGACCTCAATTGATTCCAAGCTCGGTGTTCTTCCCTTGGGCTTTGGAGATCTCTTGGCAGTTTGGGGGATGCCCTTCATTGAGGCCTCACGAAGAAGCCACTTGTTTGGAGAGCACCCTACAAGGGATGTGGAGCATTGTGCATCATGGAGGAGGGCTTGAAGTCCTAGTTGGCATGTGGAAGGCCGGTAGCTTGGTTTCCTATTCGAAGGATTGGAGATGGCTCAGGGAAACCTAGGGCTTCAATAGTGTTCTTGCAAGGGGTAGTTGACTTAGTCGAGTACATTACTTTGGAGGATAGATGGAGTCCATGGAGGCTCGTGATGGAGTGGTGTG
>JZKD02S1676833.1:125085-148138 GCA_000966675.3 Picea glauca
ACCTCACAAGACTGGTTGATTCTCCAAATCTCCCTGGCTAGCCTCAGGGTGGCCCATATGGCCTTCATTGGAGAATGATTGTTGATGCTGCCAAATTTAACACCCCCTCTCAGCGAGGGAGTCATTCTCAACCACACCAAGCATGCCTCTCAACTGCACAAACTGTCTCAATGGCAATGGCTTTGTCGGGATATCAGCTACCTGCTTGCCCGTGGTTATGTACTATAGCTTTACAATTTTTCTATAGAGCAAGTCTCGAATGTAGTGGTACTTCATGTCAATATGTTTTGACCTATCGTGAAATATCGGGTTCTCTGTTAGCTTAATGCAACTTTGAATATCACAATGAACCACCGTCGTCTCGAGCTTGTCACCAAACAACCCAAAAACCAATTTTCTAAGCCATATTGCTTCCTTGCTAGCATCACTTGTTGCAATGTACTCAAGCTTCGTTGTACTCTGTGCAATGGATCCCTGTTTCCTGCTTGACCAAGAGATCATAGCAGATCCTAAAATGAAGCACTATCCGAAAGTACTCTTCTGGTCCACTGGGCTTCCTGCCCAGTCAGCTAAACCTCCACTCGATGTATATCTCAGACCATAGGTAATGGTCCCCCTGAGATATCTCAAGATGCGCTTTGTTGCCATCCAGTGTATCTATCTCGATTCAGCCATGAACTGACTCATTGCAATCACTGCATAGCATACATCTGGCCTGGTATGGATCATATACATCAATGATCGAATTAGCTACCTATCCATGGTGGGATCCACCAAATCTGAACCTGTATTAAAATCATGCAGCTTCCTCAGGTTGGTAATCATTGGAGTAGCCATGGATTTACAATCCATCATACCAAACCTCTTTAACACATCCACTGTGTATTTACCTTGTACCAGAAATATCTCACCCTGTCTTTGCCACACTTCCAACCTTAGGAAGTAATGCATCAAGCCTGAGTCTTTCATCTCAAATTCTAAGATTAGCTCCCTCTTACACCAAGCTCTTAGCCCTTCATCTCTTGTCAAAAAGAGATCATCAATATACAGGATTGATATAACAGGTCGGTTCCCTCTTACCTTGAAGTATAGATTCGCATCAGCATCACTTTTCTGAAAGCCCAGGGTTTTAAGAAAGCCATCAATCCTGTCATACCAAACTGTGGGAGCCTGCTTAAGATACAAAGCCTTCCTTAGCTTGCAAACATGAGTGTCTTTGTTATGCAATACAAAACCATCTGGTTGTTCCACAAAGACCTCATGTTCAATCTTCCCATTCAAGAATGTTGATTTTACATCCATCTGATGTAACTTCCAACCAAGAACTGAAGTTAATGCAATAATAACTTGAATGGAGGTATACCTGGCTACATGGGCAAAATTCTCGTCGTAGTCAATTCCTTCTTTCTGAGTGAAGCCTCTGGCTACAAATCTTGCTTTGAACTTTTCCACACTCCCATATGTTGCATGTTTGATCTTATAGATCCATTTGGAAGAGACCACTGATTTGTCCTTTGGCCTCGGCACAATGTCCGAGACATTGTTCTTTTGAATAGACATGTATTCTTCAAGCATGGGATCTTTCCACACTTGTAATTTATCTGCTTCTTCAAATGAAGAAGGTTCGGCATCACTGATGTTGCTCATCAGTGCAACATAGCCTCCAAACCTGTGAGGCCTCTTACTTTCCCTGAAAGTTCCTTTGGGAGCAGCTCTCTTTTCTGCTTCCTGCACTGTATCTTTAAGCCATCCTGGCTTCCTTTTGGCTAGAGGTTCTTCAAGAGTTCTTTCCAACTCTTCAGCAGGTTCTAAGAGCTCATCACTTGGCCCTACATGAGGTCCCTCCCTCTATTCATCTGATTCTACATTTTCAAAAGAGGGTGAAGCTAGTTGAACTACTTTTGAATCCTGTTGGAGCTCTCTGGATTTCTTGAATGCGGCTTCCTCATGGAAAGTCACATCTCTACTTACTTTTATCTGCTTCTGACCTGGTACATATATCCTATAAGCCTTGGAGTTCTCGTTGTATCCCACAAAACCCCTTTCTTGCCCGAGGGTTCCATCTTTGTCCTCTTTTCCTTAGGGACATGAATATATACTAGACACACATCAGAATGAACCAGATCTAAGATGCCCTGAGCTCTATTGTCACTTTTAGGAAATGTTTTCTTTATATTTTTACCAAGCATGGATCCTTTACAAATTTCATTTTTACTAAGAGAAATAGAGGGCATGCCACATACCATATTCTACAAATCTGGAAGTGCTTTGTAATGAAAATGTCCAAGACTTTTGTGCCATGACTCGTTGGAGCTAGTCGCATCATGAGCTAATGCCTAAACTCACTGTCCTATCACAACGTACAGTCCTCCTCTGTAAGTCCCAATAGGTTCTGTTGTACTCAAGTGGCTACCTTTAGCCCACAGAAGTGCCTTCTTGTCCATGAAGATCACTCAATATCCCTTGTCCTCAAGGGTTGCAACTGCTAGTATATTCTTCCTGAGCCCTGGAACAAATAATACTTCATCAACATGAAGCATAGCCCCAGATTCCAATCTGAAGGAGATAGAGCCTACTCCCTCTATCTTGTAATATTTGTCATCCCCAAGTTCAACTTGGTCTGCAAAAAAAATTGTCTTGAAATCTGAGAGAATCTCCTTGTACCCTGTCATGTGCTTTGATGCACCACTGTCTACTAACCAAGTTTTCGGCCCTGTGATAACTGTACTGGATAAAGCATAAATCAGGTAATATTCTTTTCTATTTTCTCTTTCATTAGGAGGACTTTTCTGATTTCTTTTGGATTCATCATCCTCAGCAGTTGAGGCATGATGTTTCCCTTTCCTTGGATGTTTCTTTCTATACCAACAATCTCTAGCAAAATGACCCAACTTATTGCAACTAAAGCATTTAATCTTAGATGTATCAATATTCTTTGCCTTTGAACATACCTTTGGTGTTTGACTTCTTCTGAGAGCCTTTCTGGAAAGTGACCTTTCCCTTGAATCTTGATGTTAATGCTGAATGCTCTTCTTTGGTTGGCTCGCTCCTGGTAGTAGTGCGACTCTCCTCTTGGAGGCAATCATGCCATAACCTCTCAAACGTGGGTTGAATCTCTCTCCCACTCACACTGGATAAGAAAGTCTCCCATCAAGAAGGAAGACCATCATATATGGTCTGCACTAAGTCATCATCATCCACTGTGACACCTGTGACCAAAAGTTGATCTCTAATCTGGGCTATCCTGGAACAGAAAGATGCTACAGATTCACCTTTCTCCATCTTCAAATACTTAAGCTTGTGCTTAAGTGTCCTCTTCTGACTTGGTGCATGTTTCTCCTACAGATTTACTAAGGTATCCATATAGTCCTTAGCGGTCATTAACGAAGTCATTGTTGGCATTATATTGTCTTTGACTGAGTCAAAGATGATTCACTTGGACTTGGCTTGATTCTTCTTGAAGGTCGCTCTTCCTACATTAGCGGTGGGTTCCTCCATCACTGTGGTCACATACTGCTCAAGTTCATGCTCCTGCAAGATATTCGTTATCCGAAGCTTCCATACAATGAAGTTGGATGCCCCTTCAAGCCTATCCTCGGCTCTGAGAAAAATGGAGGATGCCATGGACCTCACGCTGGAAACTTGATCATCGCTTGGATCTGTGTGTACCTTGTCGTCGCACTTCAACAAGTTGTTTCACACCCTAAGCTCAGATACCATGTTAAATGATGAGCTTGATTTCAGATCTGTAGGTAATTCTTTAAATTCTGACTGTACTTTTGTATTTAGCTTAATATGATTCATAAAACTGAATAGCAATAACCATAGATTTACCAACATGAAAATTCACAACACATGTACCCTAGGCAAACCCTATACAGGGAGAAAAACCCCAGCAAACAATCTCCTTTTATTGCAAATATAATGTATGATCACTTACAAGCATCCACCATGAAATTCTACTCTTAAAGAGCTTGCCAAAATTACTTTGACTTGACTGTATGACCTGTAGAAAACTAAGAGACCTCGCTGATATATTCTCTTGTTATCGTCCAGCACTGTTGGAAGAAGTTATGCATTGCCTAGGTGCTACTTCGCTTTCTTTCTAGATTGATATACACCAACATTGTTGGTGTATTTTTGTTGCCTTCTAAGACTGACATACGCTGCCCTAATATGTTGCCTTCTTATAGATTGATATGTTGCCTTCTTATACTGATATATACCAGCATTGAATACAAACACTCGTTGCCTTCTACTCCTTCACCCTCACTTTGCATAACATAATGTCTGGAATAAGGGTCGACCTCTGCATATAAAGGCGTAAAGAGAGAGAGGGCTCGAAATAGTAACTTTTTTGCATGTTTATCATAACTCGACTAGACACTTTAGCTCGAAATAGAACTTGGACATGAGACTTCACTTAGGACGAACTTAGAACTGGACTTGTGAACTGAACTTAGACTCGACCCTTACATTAAAACTCGCCCTTGACTTGGTGATGCATGGCATGCCAACTCACCATGCAACTCGACATGCATGCATGCTATGTGTTAGCACTAGAAGTCTCACCTAGACTGCTATAGGTGTGAACCTAATGCCCATGAGATTTTATAGTTGGTAAAAGATAAGATTTTTAGTTTTAGGTGTAGCGAATGGATTAGAAACTAAGTTCAAAGTATCAACACAAAAAGCTCCATAAAACATACTTCAACAAGCAAGCCTTGAACAATCTCTGATCAGTTTACAGAATAAAAGTGAAAAGACGGAAGAATGAAGAAGAAAATGTGAATATATGAACCAAACTACTTCAGGCACCTTGGCACACAAATAGAGGAAATCTCACTAAGGAACCTCCAGGTTAACAAGATGATATGTTTTGACAACACTTGCATCAACAAAAGACAGTAAATCAGACACTATAATTTCATAGAAACAAGCACTAAAGATAAATCATTTACTAGTAGACAATATCAAAACAAGAGAGAAGAATAGCGTGTAACAGTAGAAAAAAAGATGATCATTAACCATTCAAGAGTCTTAAATTTGTACATACATCATCTGGAAAGCTTTTAAAATCTGAAACAGTAGTATGATTCTCACAAAAGCCTACTCCAACCCTCCTATGGAGTTAGATTACATATTAAATAGCAAATAACAACCTCAAGGACTCGCCACCCAACTCCTACATTGGATTCTGTGCCTAGGAGAGGCATGGCAGCATACAAACAAACCAACATCTAACAAACTGCTAGATTTCAAGAGGTTGTTGGCAGTAATAAATTCAACTGCAGCCAATTCATTGCACGAAGATTTAATGGAGCTAGATCTTAGGCACAAATGTCCCTTGATGTCTAACTGATCTCTGAGGAGTTACTCGAACCTCCTCTGACAGATGCCAGCCCTCCTACAGCTCGAATTCCAACTAACTGTCAAGTTCGTAGCGAGTGCGCTGCAAATTGTTTCAATTTTAGCAGTTTGCAACGCCTTCAGCAGGATGCGTTGCAAACTTTCCTGTAGATGTCATTTTGCCTTCAAAACATAGCAAATGATGCCAAAAATGTGCAAGAAGCCTTAAAACATGAAAGTGACTTGCAAAAATAGCATATGGGCGTAATAATAGCAGCATAAGACAAAATTACTCCTTAGGGTTATAAGCGTGCATATATAAGACACCATAGCAAAACTGATTATATTGATGTAGACATGATGCTTCATCTTCGTCTCCTATTGGCCACTCGAGCCAACATGTCCAAGTTCCTTTTTGCAATCTTTTCATTCAACTTCCTGTTTTCAGCTTGATAAGCTCTATTCTGCATGCACACGCTCTTCATTTGCCTATGCAGAGGTGAGGATCTCTTAACCATGAGCTTTTCCTTTGCAACAACTTCTTCACACATATCTATATTTTCCTTTAGTTGAATCCTGGCCTGCAGATTTTCCTTTTTCAACTGTTCATTCTCAGCCCTTACATCTTTCAACGACCTCCTGAGCCTTTTGAAAGTGGGATCACTTTCATCAGAAGGAGACTTGATCTCAATAATTTCTATTGTCTCTTTGAGAGACATGGTTTTGATTGTTTGTTGAGTTGGTGCTCTGGATGCACCCTCTTCCACATAGACATGTTGCCTTATTGTTGATCTGGTGAATGGTCTTCTAGGCATAACAGATTCTACAGCAACAGGTGGAGAAAAAACAAGTTTCTTTCCCTACAGATTCCTTGTTTTGCTAGAGGATGTCTCCATAGGTGAACACTCTGCCATAGGAGAAGTTTCTTCATCAAGAGGTTGTGAAGGGCCTTCACTTATCTTATCAGTTGACTGAGATGACTTATCCTTTTTAACCATCTTCCTCCTTTTACTGGACTCTGTGTGCACAATCTTTTCAACAAAGGTAGGTGTCTTTCTCTTTGTTTGTTGTGTGTTGACAACATCTCGCTGAAGGCCTAATGCAACTAGTAAAGCATCCCAATCACTATTAGTCGTTTTCAGTTCTTCTAACACTAGCATCTTGATCAGACCAGAATGGAAGACGTTGGTATCCACCTGCTTGGACTTGGCTTGAACCCTATCTGACATCTTCCCAAGGCTTCTAAGCAGATAGAAGGGTAGATTCAAGGGCTCTTTTCCAGTAAAATGCATCAATAGTCTAATATGGTATTTATAGACCATATTAAACGTACCTTCACAAGTAAAATACCTCTGAATGACTTTGAGCATCTTATCAAAATACTCCAGCATATGATTTCTAGGCACTCCCTTGGATAGGTTATCTTCTTGATATTCAGGCTTTAAGAAGTCCTTAGAAAATGCAGACTTCAGAGACATGGCCTTGAACCATTTTTCTCCCTTAACTAGTATCTTTGTAGCTGTAGAAATGGACTGCTCTGTAACCTCAAACTCCAGTGTACCAACTTTGGTATTTACCCCATTGAAATTCAATGCAAATTGCTTGGCAACCTAAGGGTGTACTCTCTACATCTTCTCACAAAAAGCTAGGCAACCCACTCTCTGAAATGCTTCTCTGAAAAATGCATCTGAATTGATTAGTTGGAGGTCATGGGGCTCAGCCCTAACAATCTCCCCTCCTTTATGAATCTTCTTCCCTTGTTGAGTGTCCATGATACTAAGTCAAAACCCCCCTTCTGATAACAGTTGCTACCAGAGTATGTGATGGAAACTGATGAATTTAGGGTTTTACTGCTTGATTTTGCAAAAATTAGGGTTTACTGGCAAAAGGATTTTATGCTAAAGCAACACTACAGAAACTGAAATAAGACTGAAGCTAGGAGATTGGAGGAAAAGATGACAACCCAAAACTGAATGAAATCTCGAATAGATAAAATTTCGGAGCAATTGTGTAAAACAGGGAGTTTGTAGCACAATTTTTCAGTTCACAACGCGCTAATTAAGTTTGTAGCAACGAATTTTAGACTAGGGTTTTCATCAGAAGGATTTGCAATTTCAAAGGTATGGAGAGGAATATGATCTTGAGTGAAATGATGTTTTTCAAACATGAGTGAAAACAAGGTCAACTAAAGTTTTATCAACTGAGAAAAACAGGGGATTCATAGCACATCCAGTTCGCAGTGCAGAGAATTAGCAACAAGTGCATTTTGCAATGAATAGAAAGCTTGCAGCAACTAGGGTTTGATGATAATAAGTTTTCAGGCAGTGGACTTTGAACATCAAGCAAAGTACCTGGTATATAAATCTCACTCCTTGTTGCAAAAAACCAAACCAACAGTCCTTTAAGCTTTTAATCCACCATCAATCGCTACAGGAGAGTTCGCAACGACAAGCAGTTTGCAGCACACTTACAGTTCACAACGAATTGAACTAGTCTGCAGCGCATTCTTTGCAAATGGAAATGAAGGTAAAAATGATAAATCCTCCTTTTGAAACCGACCCTTTGATGATCGATGAGGAGATGACACTGAAAACTAGAATCCATCATCAGACATGTTTGCAAAATCATAATCATGAAAGATTTGGTGCATGATCTATTTTTGAATTGCTGCGAACTTTTAGGAGAGTTTGCAACGAGTTGATTTGACACGTGACACGACTCCCAAACGGTCAGATGTGACTTCAAGATCCTTTGTACACCTATTTTGGATAAAACACTCAATGGTGACCTTTAAAAACAATATGCAGATAAGACCCAAATCTTTCCTACTTTACAAATGATGACTAGTACCATAGTGACATGAAGACCCTTGTACATGTGTTTCGGATTAGCTTCCTGGACCTAGGATATAAAACCAAAACCATGATTTATTAATAGAACACGTGACTCAAAACCTTGAGATCATAATGCTATGACTCAAAACTAATCTTTTAAAACATGACTGATATCAGAAAGACTAATCACATGACTGACTAAAACCAATGGAATCTTTCTGAGCAAAAACTAACAAAAATTTTAAAATGAGGGAAGACCTTCACTCTGTACATCCTATGTGTTAAACTGTGCATGCAACTTGTCATGCATGCAACTCGACTTTTACAACTTGACCTTTTACAACGTAAGTTTAACAACTCATTCAACTTGACTCTTATACAAGGCAATTCAAATTTCTTCATGGTGGATAGTGTTACATGTGCCAACGCACTAGATCAATACATTTACATCATTTGCAATATAAGGAAGATTGTTTGTTTCTAGCTCATAGGAATTTTACATTCAACCTAACTTTTGCTAGATGCCTTGACTTTTGCTCATGGATCACAAGGCTTGACTAGGCTCATAGAGGTTGTACGTTTCCATTGACTTTTGCACTAGTCTGTCTATGCTCACAGAGGTTGTACGCTCCCCCTTACTTTTGCACTAGACTGTCTATGCTCACAGAGGTTGTACGTTCCCCCTTACTTTTGCATTAAACTTACATCTTGACTTTTGTCTTTGCCTTGGCTAGACTCACAAGATCATATAGCATCTCATTCGTCCTGACTTTTGGTTTGACTCTCAAAGGTTGTACGTTCCCCCTGGCTTTTGTCAATACCTCACAAGACTGGTTGATCCTCCAAATCTCCCTAGCTGGCCTCAGGGTGGCCCATATGGCCTCTCATTGGAGAATGACTACCAACGCTACCAAATTTAACAGATAAATTGGCCTGAGAATGAATAGTTGCATAGAAAGTGCATCGGTCTTCAAAGCAAGTGCACTCAAAGAGAAATAAGCCTTTGCATCAAAGCATTGTGGGAGGATAAACCAGCCCTACCACTAATGCACATAAGAGAGAGAAACGCCTATCACAATAGAGAAAAGCCAAGCTAAAAAAAGGGACAGCTGAATAAGGAAAAGAAGGTTCACACCCACTTTTGATACCATGTTGAAATCAAAGAGAGAGAGAAGGATTGAATGGAACCAACAACAAACCCTAAATCAGCATGAACAACAAACATATTCCACTTCCATACTTCACTTCACAGTTCCCTTTCATATCAAATCTTTGAGTTAGCATGTGATTGAGTGTTGGAGCAGCTCATATAGTATTCACAAGACTTTGTTTGTGAGCATTGTGAGGGTGACATATTTTAGTGACTTTACACCCCCTCGAGTCCTTTGGTAGTATCAATCTGATATTCACAAGCCTTGGATTCACAATGCTTAAATGAAGAAATAAATTCTTTTGGCCGCAAATTACTTTTTCAAAATAAATTATATAGGTTGATGTGAGTGAGCTTCAAGTAACATTTGTCTCATCAATTCTCTTTTTTTATTTCATTGCCCATTGCAAAGAAGGCACCAGTCAAAAAATAATTAAAAAGAATAATTTGTTTCGTTGTTTTTGAGTGTCTTACCTGCAGATCTGCAACTCTCTGTGGCAGATCTGCAGTGATTTATAACATATTTACAAGGGTAAAAGCTGATTTAACATTCTTATTTGTACATTTGAAGTTAGCTTGCCAATTTCAAGTGCTTAAAGGCAGTAATGTGAGTAATTTCTGAGATTTCAGCAAGTATTTTTGCAGATTTTAAGCCTTTTTGTAAGGTATACTTGAAGATTTTCAATTTCAGATCATTAGGGATTCCCAGTTGAGGCTATCAAGCACTAACCCAAAGTGAGAGTAGGTGTACTGTTGACAGTGATATACTTCCTAAGTATTCATTCAATTTTTTCCAGTTTTAGTGAGAACATTTTTGGCGTCGTAGTGGAGGAGGAAAGTTCCTGTGAATATTAGCGCAGGGCTACATGACATATCAATGAGCAACTATTTCTTTGAAGATCTTATGTCTCATCTGGCAACTCAATTTTGAGGGATAGGATAACATAGATGACAGATACATATGCACCTCTTGGCTTCTCTCAAATGCATGGGTATCCTCATCCATTCCCTAGGGGAAATGGGTGGCATAAATACCTTCTGAGGTTTCATGGTTATAATGGTATTTCAATTAAGCAAAACCTTACGGCTTTTGATAAATTCATTGACCATTTTCATACTGAATATGAAGATGTGTTGATGAAGTTGTTCGTGATGTCCTTACAAGGTGATTCCAAAAGATGGTATAAGGATTTTCCTGCCCGCAAGTAGCATGGTCTGTTTATGGGAGTTGTAGGAAGTTTTTGGATGCCATTGGGAAGACCCTAATGAAGATGATGATTGTTCTAAAGATTGCTCTGAATCTATTATATCCTTTGGTTCTTCAAAATATTCATCATGGAGGATGATGCGGAAAATCGTGGTGTGACTTCATCTTCCCCTATTGTTGAAAGAGAAACAATTGAAGATGTTCGGGATGGAGTTCATGAAGCTCCATGGATTAATAACAATATGCTTCTTTCCGTTCATCGTATATTTGATGAAGAGTAGAATTTAGAACTTAAATCCCAACTTACCTCGGCCATTGTTCCGATTTTGATGCTGACCTACAATTCAGGAAGAGCAAGATTTCCTACAACAAGGAAGCGATAATAGCTGCTATTATTTCTCAACAACTGGAGAAATATGTTGATTTGGTAATGGTTTCTCTATCTGATTTTATTTCAGCATTTGTTCGACTCTAATCATTAATTAGAGTCGAAGATTTATGTTGACCTCTTGAGCATTGCTTGGAGGATTTATCCTGGAGGTCAACACATAAAAGCCTCTTCATGATTAGTAATCAATCGTACTATGAGTTGCAGACGATAGCATGTTTGCCTTTTCTTGTTGTTGAGCACACAAAGACATTTTGTAAAATGAATTCATAGCTTGAACAGTTACATTGAAGCTTTGATTATGATAAGTGGTCTTGTAGGATTGATTGGTTGCATAGTTGGCTTCACTAGCTTTTTGAGTATGTTGATCAGTCATAAGTCATGTTGGTTAGGGTAGATTTGATTTCAATGTAGTATGGTGTATTAATTTGATTGAACAAAAAAAAATGATAGGTTAAGTTGCTTTCCTTTCAACTTTTAGTGTGCTTTGACTTCCAATAAGTGTCTTTTGACACACTTGGTCACTAGGGTTGATCAAGGGATGTAATAATCCTTATGGATGTCACATGGTCTCTTCATAGGTAGAAATGTATCTTTTGATGTACATGGTCAAAGTTTCACTTGGGAACAAGGTCAAACCTGATATTATGTGTTGAGTATCTATATTGAGTTTTGAAGTACAAAAGTGTACAGCTTGAGTAATGTTAAGTGTTAAATCAGAGTTTAGGGTCACATTTGAGATGAATTGATTTCAGCCTACGACTTGCACCCAACATTTAAGTTTCACATTTTCATTAATATCCAGAGTTCAAGGATTTTCAACATCTCACAAGGGGATCCTTTCTCCGACTTGGAGCCACTATTAACACTGGATTTGCCTCATGCAAATTTAGTGTTAAGGACTGAGAACATTGTAAATTTTCAGGTACTAACTGATTGTTGTCCTATGCTTCTTTATTAAATAAATCAGATCTTAAATTTACTCAATAACAGAAATAAAAATCTGAGCATGCATCAATCACACAAATGTCTGGAAAATACAACAGAAGCATAAAACACAAAACACTAAAATTGTCCTTCAAATCAGCTTATCATTAACGACTCAAAACTTACAAGGACACCTCAATAATGAGGTTTTCTGCCTACTAAATGAGAAAACTGCAAAACAGATTTAAGAAACCTACAGTACGACTCTGTTCATACGACTGTATGGACTGTACTGTACTGCTTGTACAGATCCGTACGGTCTATCTGTATGATTGTACGAAATTCACTATGCAGATAGATCTGCAAGCCTGCTCTTCTCACTACTGCACTATTTTCTCCTTTCCTCGGCCTTTTTCTTCACCTTCAGACAAAGCTGTCTTCATGAAGAATGAATTTGTCTTTACCCTCTACCTTGACTTGTCTTTATATTTTAGATGAAACCCTAATCTACCAAAATCCTAATCTCTTGGTGAGATCAACGATTGAGATTAGTCTAAATCACTAGGCATTAAAAATGCACTTTATTAGACTCAACAGCTAATTAAAAAACTTTCACTTTATAAATAAAGTGAATTAAAAAATAGATTTGACTTAGATAACTTCACGCACGTCTGACACGAACCCTGTGCGGAAGTTCCTGTCCGAGCTACAAACATCAACACTCCCTCTTAGCAAGAAAGGAATTCTGCACAATCCAAGTTTGTCCCTAAATGCTTCAAACTTCCCTTTTGCTAAGGACTTGGTCAGAATATCTACAACTTGTTGATCTGTGCGTACATACTAGAGCTTCACTACTCCTTTCTAAATCCCGTCTCAAATGAAGTGATACATGATCTCTCTATGCTTGGACCTGTCATGAATTACTTGATTCTCAAAGAGTTTGATACAACTCTGATTATCACAGCAAATGACTGTGGGATCCAACACCTGATCAAATAATCTTGCTCGTAACTTGTGAAGCCAGATGGCTTCACAACTAGCAGTACTAGCTACCATATACTCTACCTCTGCTAAGCTAAGTGCCACTAAAGTTTGCTTCTTGTTGAACCAGGATATCATCACCGATCCCAAGCTAAAGCAACATCCTGAGGTGCTCTTCATGTCTATTGCACTGCCTGCCCAATCTCAAACTGTATACCCTTGCAACTTCACCTCGCCATCTCTAAGATATCTCAGCCCATACTCCATTGTGCCTCTCAAGTATCTAAGCACATGTTTTACTGCTACCCAATGCTCCTACCTTGACTCCACCGTGAACTAGCTCAAGGTGTTGACTGCAAAACAAATATCTGGTCTAATGTTGACCAGTCACCGTTTACATCAACTACCTGTACAATGTGGGATACACCGTATTTGAATCTGAAGTAGTGACCTTCTTCAAGTTAGTGATCATAAGCTTGACCATGGGTCTGCAGTCCTCCATTCGAAATTTCTTTAGGATCTCAATTGCATACTTACCCTGCCGAAGAAAAATCTCCCCTGGTCTCTGCCAAACCTCCAACCCCAAGAAGTATTGCATCCTGCCAATGTACTTCATCTCAAACTCAGTTGCCATATATGCCTTCCACCCTGCTATGAGCATCTATGATCCTATGACGAACGAGTCATCTACATACAGCACCAAAAGGAGCAGATCAGCCTCAACAAATATGAAATATAAGTTGGGATCTGCTTCACTTTTGGTGAAGCCCATACTCTGCAAGTATCCATCAATCTTGGAATACCATGCTCTCAGTGCCATGGAATACCCTCTCACCACAAACCTCGCTTTGTACTTCTCGATGTTACCATCTGCAACATGCATGATCTTGTAGATCCACCTGAAACTCACCACTGACTTCCCCTCCGGTCTTGACGCAATGTCCCATACATCTTTCTTCATGATGGAGGCGTACTCCTCCACCATGGCATCCCGCCATACCTGCTAGTTTGTTGCCTCTTGACAACTAGAAAGCTCAAGATCTATGATGTTGCTCATCCTTGCCATGTAGTTCAAAAACTTCTTTGGAGGTTTGCTCTACCTGAATGTGCTCCTAGGAGCCTCAACATACTTTTAAGCATCCCTCAATGTCTGAGTGAACCATCAAGGTCTCTTGGCAAAACTAGAAGCAGCCAATGGCTCCTCCTCCTCACTTGAAGGTTGTTGGCCTAAACTAGAAGCAGTTGGGGACCCAGGCTCAGCGTTCAGAGCTTCGTGCTCCTTGTCCTTTGTCACTAGAATAGGCTCATGAGACTTCCTAGAAGCTAAGTCCTCCTCAAGCTTTACATCCCTACTTACAACTGTCTTCCTCTTATCTAGAATGAAGACCTTGTAGGCCTTTGAAGTCTCACTGTAACCCACAAACAAACCCTTCCTACTAGAGGGGTCCAACTTGTTCCTCTTCTCTACAAGTACATGAATATAAACTACATAACGAAAAATGCAAAAATGACTCACCTTTGATTTCACACTAGTGAATGCCTCTTCTGGTGTATCGTCCTCCAAGATCCTGTGTGAACACATGTTCTGGATGTAGACTATCGTGTTGCATGCTTCTGCCCAAAGAAACATCGGCAAGTCTTGGTCATGAATCATGGCCTTAGCAACCCCTATGATGGATCGATTCTTCCACTCTGCAACTCCATTTTGTTATGGGTTGTATGGAACAGTCAACTCCTTCCTAATCATTGCCTCCTAGCAAAAACCCTCGAACTCCTTGGAGGTATACTCATTCCCATTGTCCGATCTAAAAACCTCAATCTTCTTCCTTGTTTGGTTCTTAACAAAATCTTTGAACTCCTAAAACCTACTAAAGACTTCATCCTAGGTCTTTAGGAAGTAGATCCAAGTTTTGCAAGAGAAGTCATCAATGAAGGAAACATAGCACATGCTTCATGTGATTGATGCTACCGACATCGGTCCACAAACATCCAAATGCACCAGATCTAGGATACCCTTAGACCTCATTGTTGCTTGGGAAAGCTACCTTGGCATGCTTTCCAAGCGTGCATCTTTTGCATACAATTTGCAACTCAATACTAAAATCTGGACAACTTGTGACCATCTCCCTCAGAATAGGCAATGCCTTGTGATGCAAGTGCCCCATCCTCTTGTGCCACAACTCACACAAGTTGTCTGTGTTATGAACTAGGACTCATACAGGTTCACCCTGCAACCTGTATAAATTGCCTTCCCTAACCCCAATCACCTGAGTTGTTGTTGGGATAGAATCTTTCGATCTAATGAGGACTTGTTGATTCTTGAACTCTACTACAAAGTCCTTATCTTCCATAACTAAAGCTAAAAGCAAATTCTTCCTGAGACCTGGAACAAACAACACATCATCAAAGTCTAAAGAGTTTACCTAACTAGAATCGAAAAGGAATGGTACCAACTCCTGCTACTCGATACTTGGCATCATCACCAAGCTCGAATTGAACTCTTAAGAGTGCTCTGTTAGACTCGAAAATAGTTCCTATGTCGATGTCATATGCCTTGATGCTCCACTATCCACATACCACGCATTCTTCGGAACTGTGCTAAAGAGAGGCAAAATACCATCGAGAAATTTTTCTCGAACCTAGAAGCAAACTTGTTCATCTGAGTTTTAGCTAAGGTCGCTACCTGGTGATGATTCCCTTTACCCTTCTTCTTCTCCGGACACTGTGATGCATAATGGTTGTTCTTATGACAATGAAGCACTTGATTTTACTCAAGTGCTTCTTCCCTGGATGTGAGGTCGGCTCCTCACTCTTTCCCTTATCCTTGTTGGGTCCTTTACCTCTACCCTTCTTCGTTTGACCAATTAGGGCATTATCATTGTCACCTCCATGTCTGCTTCCCTTTGACTCCATCAAAGTTTCCTCATGTATACAGTCATCCCACAGTCTTTCCCAGGAGGGAAGGTTTTTCCGAGCACAAATTTCCTAGACAAATGTTTCCCATTGAGGTGAGAACCCATTCATTGCCCTAGTTACTCGCTCTTTGTCTTCAACCTTCTCCCCAACTACTACAAGCTGGTCACAAATCCGTGTGACCTTCATCAGGTAACCGGTGACGGTGTCCGAACAGGCCATCTCAACAAATCTAAGTTTGTTGTGCAATATCATCTTCCTGTTAATGTTCTCGCTCTGATAAAGGCTTACCGGTGCATCGTACATCTTCTTAGTAGTCTTCTTCTCAAATATGTGAGGGATCAAGTGATCTTTGATGGCATCCATGATCATCCACTTGGTTTTTACCTCCTTGTGAGCTACCAAATCCTGCGGATCTGTCACCATAGCAACTACATCCTTGACGATATCCCAAAGGTCATTCTCTTCTAATAGAAGAGTTACCCTAACTTTCCATGATAGGAAATTCGAGGCACCATCCAATCTGTCCTCAAACCTAAGGCTATTTAATGCCATTTTTGAGATCTATTGCACAAACTCCCAAATCTGAAAATTAGATTTGAAAACCTCTCATTGTTGGTCCTTCTTCCCTGCAATTGATTTAACACTGCAAATCCTAGAGAATATCAATCAAAGAAATATGCTCTGATACCATGCACGAGGTGACTATTGTCCAATACTTCTTTATTAAATAAATAAGATCCTGAATTTACTCAATAACAAAAATAAAAATATGAGCATGCATCAATCACACAGAGGGTTGGAAAACACATCGGAAGCATAAAACACTAAACACAAAATCTGTCCTTCAAATCGATTTATCATTAATGACTCAAAACTTACAAGGACACCTCAATAATGAGGTTTTGTACCTGTTGAATGAGAAAACTACAAAACAAATCTAAGAATTCTACATTACAACTATGTCCATACGACTATACAGTACTATCTATGTAGTTGTACAGATCCATACGATCTATTCGTACAACTTTACGACATTCACTATGCAGATAGATCTGCAACCTACAATCACAGCTAGGTTGCTCTTCTCGTTGCTACATTGTTTTCTCCTTTCCTCAACCTTTTTCTTCACCTTCGGACAAAACTGTCTTCATGAAGAATGAATGCATCTTTACCCTCTACCTTGACTTGCCTTTATACTTTAGCTAAAACCCTAATCTACCAAAACATTAATCTCTCAGTGAGATCAACGGTTGAGATTAGTCTAAATCACTAATGCATTAAAAATGCACTTTATTAGACTCAACAACTAATTAAAAGACTTTCACTTTATAAATAAAGTGAATTACAAAATAGATTTGACTTGGACAACTTCACACACGTTTGACACAAAACCTGCACGAAACACAAAATATGTCCTTCAAATCAATTTATCATTAATGACTCAAAACTTACAAGGACACCTCAATAATGAGGTTTTGTACCTACTGAATGAGAAAACTACAAAACAAATCTCAGAAACCTACATTACAACTATGTCCATACGACTATACAGTATTGTCTATGCGGTTGTACGTATCCATACGATCTATTCGTACAACTTTACGAAATTCACTGTGTAGATAGATCTGCAACCTACAATCACTGCTAGGTTGTTCTTCTCGTTGCTACATTGTTTTCTCCTTTCCTCGACCTTTTTCTTCACCTTCGGACAAAACTGTCTTCATGAAGAATGAATGCATCTTTACCCTCTACCTTGACTTCCCTTTATACTTTAGTTAAAACCCTAATCTACCAAAACCCTAATCTCTCAGTGAGATCAACGATTGAGATTAGTCTAAATCACTAATGCATTAAAAATGCACTTTATTAGACTCAACAGCTAATTAAAAGACTCACTTTATAAATAAAGTGAATTACAAAATATAATTGACTTGGATAACTTCACACGCGTTTGACACAAAACCTGCACGAAACACAAAATCTGTCCTTCAAATCCATTTATCATTAATGACTCAAAACTTACAACGACACCTCAATAATGAGGTTTTGTACCTGCTGAATGAGAAAACTACAAAACAAATCTAAGAAACCTACATTACAACTATGTCCATATGACTATACAGTACTGTCTATGCAGTTGTACGAATCCATACGATCTATTCGTGCAACTTTACGAAATTCATTGTGCAGATAGATCTGCAACCTAAAACCTAAAATCATTGCTAGGTTGTTCTTCTCGTTCCTAAATTGATTTCTTCTTTCCTCGACCTTTTTCTTCACCTTCGGACAAAACTGTCTTCATGAAGAATGAATGCATCTTTACCCTCTACCTTGACTTGCCTTTATACTTTAGCTAAAACCCTAATCTCTCAGTAAGATCAACGGTTGAGATTAGTCTAAATCACTAATGCATTAAAAATGCACTTTATTAGACTTGACGGCTAATTAAAAGACTTTCACTTTATAAATAAAGTGAATTACAAAATAGATTTGACTTGGACAACTTCACACACATTTGACACAAAACCTACACGGAAGTTCTTGTCCGAGGTACAAACATCCAACACACATCCATGAGTACACATTTTGGTTCCGCAATTCAAGATCAAGCCAAGTTTCAATTCCTAAGTTCTTCAATATTTATATTGGGACAACACTATATCCATGATCAATTTTAAGGGAGGGTATCATTTTATTTTTAGAAATGATTCTAAGCATGCCTATCTATTTTTATAAATATCTTCTATAGGCATGGTTATTTTTAGTAGGTGCATGCATGTCATGTTCAAGAGCAAGATCTTTGTTTGTGAGTTGCTCTTGTTTAGACAAGGTTCATGTATTTTTGACGCAACCGCTACTATTCAATACAACTATATTTGGATGCATGAGGGTGCAAGTATGTTGGATAGTGAAGATTTCCCATTATCAGAGTTTGAGCTATATCGGTGCTTTACTTTATGTATTATTTCAAGCAAGAGAGGGACAGAGAGATAGCCTTGCTTAGGGTCTTTTTATCAATTCTGCTATTTTAATATCCAACTTTCAATATTTCTAGTCAACGAGGGCATCTAATTTATCAATCTAAATTAGTGCTTTGATATTTTAGCTAAGTTGGCACTTCAATATAGGCCTTATCCATCGATTTTTAGGCCACCTTATTTGTTATTATTCCAACAATGCATGGTTTCTATCTTTGAATAGGTAGAGGAACCTGCCTATGGAGATATTTTTGGCATAACAGCACCTTATTTGTTGTGCTTTTTCGAAATCTTATCCTTGATGCTTTTCCAGAAATTATCTAGTCTATCATTGGCCAAAAGAGGGCACTCCAATTTGGAGCTAATTTGATCCATCTTATCCATAATTCATCTAGTCTATCTTTGGCAAGGTAGGGTGCACCAATAGAGGATATTTTGGGTTGTGTTTGGTTCACAGATTCATGCAGAGAAGATTGGGATTTATGGACTTCATCAATCTATTCCAGGCTTTCTTCTTCTAAATTCTTCAAAATGTATTTTATTAAAGGTAACCTTGCATGCCACTTATATTTGGAGTCTAGGATTATGATTGGATATTCTTTGTATAGATCCACTCTCCACTATAAAAGAGAGTTGAGGGATGGTATACAATTGATCAATGATCTTAGAGTCCTCCCACTTCTTATTCTTCCACTTCCATACTTCACTTTCTAGTTCCCTTTCATGTCAAATCGTTAAGTTAGTTCATGATTGAGTGTTATAGTTGCTCGCAAAGTACTCACTTGACTTTGTCCCTGAGTATTGTGAGGGTAAACTATTTGAGTAGTGACTTTAATCCCCTTGAGTCCTTTGGTAGTGTCAATCTGATATTCTCAAACCTTTTATTCACAACTCTGAAATGAGGAAAGACACTAATTTGGCTACCAATTACAGTTCTGAGTGACTTTAATGATTTAATATGAAATCCTCTAAGTTGATGAGCTTCAAGTAACACTTGCCTCATCAATTTTCTCCTTTTTCTTCCAATGCCGATTAGAGAGGAGGCATCAGTCAAAAAATACATAAAAAGAATAATTTGTTTCACTGCTTTTTTGTGTTTTACTTGCAGATATGTAACTTTTTATAGCAGACCTGAAGTAATTTGAACTTTATAGCAAATTTACAAGGGTAAATGCAGATTTAACATTCTTATGTGTAAATATGAAGATGGCTTGATTATTTCAAGTGTTTAAACTTTAAAGGCAGAAATGTGAGTAATTACTGAGATTTCAGCAAGTAGTTTTGCAGACTTGAAGCCTTCTTGCCGGGTATACTTGAACATTTTCAATTTTGGATCACTAGGGATGCCCCTGGAAGCTAGCAAGCACTAGCCCAAAGTGGTGACAGCAGTGTACTTCCTAAGTGTTCATTTGATTTCCTCCAGTTTCAAGCAGGGGGGTCTCTTTTGAAGCTTTTGGATAGTGGGTTTTAGCCAATGGAAAAGGCGCCTCTCCAAGTAGAAGAATTTAAAAAGGAAAAAAAGAGGATGACTAAGATAGTGATCCTATTTTGCATGTTGTTATGTAAATAGACTCATCTATGAAAGAAGTAATAAAACGCAATACAAAAGCATGTCCACCACCCAAAATTCCATAGTTCTCTTTTTGGAACTTACTTTGAGAAACACACCCTGAGGTTGGGGCTGCACTGCAGACACAGTCTTTCTTTGGCTTAGATGCCAGGTCTTAGGGGTATCTATTCCACAAAAATGGTTCAGAACTTGCACCTGACCTCATCCCTCAGTTAACCATTCCATTTGGGTGGGGCAGACCACAGCGAGAATAGAACCCTGGTGGATGGCTTATGAAAAATTTCGAGGTTCCAAAAGGCTGCCTAACAGGTTTGTCTTTGACACTGTTTAGGCACTGTTTCAAGGGTAAGAACAGGACTGTTTTACTTCAATTTTAGGACTGTTAAAAGATCTGAACTTGCTGCCCACTGATGCTGCCTTTTAGGACCGATTTGATCTCAACGACTCGGTTCGATAAAAAATACATTAAATAATTAAATTTTAATGAAAAATTTACTTTAAAGCTTTCAAACCATGATTCCAAACCATTACAGACAAAATATGCAAAGTTCGCTCATCTATATACCATGTAAGGGTGTATATATCAAAATGGCACTGAGTGTAATACATATCAGCAACAAAGTACATAATCAATGAGGCTCTAAATGGCCTCTAGAGTCCATAAAACATGCCACTATTAAAAATTCCGTTGTTGTTGCTAGGTTACTGTTGCTAGTCCGAGTCGATGTCCAAGAAAGACTTCCCTTCAAAGAGATTGACATTCTTAATGAAGCAGATACCCCATGAGGTCGCACAAGGAAGTTCTTTATGATCCGCCACAGATAAGTCTCCCATCCAAGACTTGGATCCTTCAATCAGAGATGATTCCTCTGATTTCCCCCTACTTCCAGATAAGCTCAAAATTTATTTCCATACTTCTTTAGTGAAGGGACAATCCATCAAAATGTGCTATGCAGATTCCACAGTGGCTTCCAGCAGCAGGCTTCTCTTTAATCTTCTAAAAAACTTGTTGAATATCCAAGGTTGGTTGTGTAGTCCCCATTACCAGGATTTTTGGACCATATCAATATATCTGTTGATACTGAGAAGGGGGTGAATCAGTATCAAGTACAATTTAAAAACCTTTTCAACTTATACTTAAACCATTCATTATATCCAATGAAAAATGAACAATAGTATAAGAGTTACACCATGCACAATATATGAGAAATAATCAACAGTTATTGTTCAAGGAAAGTAATGACTTCCAAAGGTAGCTACAGCTTCCAAATATAAAGGGAAGGATAATCATAAACCTCCAAGAAGAAGATACAATCCTCCAATATCAAGAGAGGGTTGACCTCTCCATCCTTGCCCCTTCCTTCCTTCCACCCAAGAATATATGAGAGATAATAAAACTTTACATTAAATCATCACCATCAACCAACCATCACATAGAGCCTAATAATGCTTCCTGAAACTTCTTCAACTTCTGTAATTCTTCAATACTTGGAATACTTTGATCCTGTAAATAATATTACTCAATGCATTCTCTGAAACTCCTCCAAGTTTCACTCCTTAAATCCTCCCCAAAACGAAGTTATAGAAAGATTGGTAGACTTCATTCAATTCTGGTTTATTCAGGAGATCGAACTTGTACAGAATGCCCCACGCTCAATATTTAACATCAGATTCTTAAACTCGCACACAAGAAACTACAGTCCGTAGTCTTTCCAATGAAATTGGTCCCACTTCATTTGGATTCTCTATGAAAAAGTTACGACTGTTTTATCCGGAACACCTATTTATTGACTAGCTTTAGGACTGGTCAAAAACCCTATCTTCCACAAAGTGTATCTCCATAACTATAGTGAATCAAGAGCTTAAACTTTTACCACATGTACCTTGATATGTCTTCTCAATACCATAGCAATTTCACCATCTAAATCGTTCTAGAAAAAAAAGTAATAGCGAAAATGGTAAGATAACCTGTAAATAACATACCTTAGAACACATCACCAAAAGACTTCATCCTCCCTTGAAATCCGACCTTCTTTACTTCTGATTTCCTCTTAAATTCGACTTGTGTTTCAAATGAATGTATAATGATATTTATTTATACCATTTATGTCACTTCCTTTTAACATTAGGGCCGACCTGACACTTTCTTATTTTGTAATTCTTTTCTTTAATTATCTTCAGGGTCTACATGTACTTCCTTCTTCAATTCACTTTGCCATCTTCAAAAATTCATTTCTCCTCAACCATGAGGATCCACGTGACGTGTCACATACTACTGGAAACAACATGATGTATATTATCCATCCATGGGTGTTGTATCTGCATGTGCATTGTCCTTCATGTCCAAATACCTTCATCAATCTTGCGGTCCAAAACCAATCACTAGGGTTGACATCAATGACAACAACCAATCTTCCAACAATCTCCCCCTTTGTCATCGATGGCAACACTCATGCTCCCCCTATCATCATGATCCCAATTTCTCTTCCCCTTTGACATCAATGGCAAAGGGTAGGGCTTCTCCCCTTGAGTTTAATGGCAAAAGGTAACCTTCTTCTTTGGGGTTGCTCCCCCTGAACATGTGGCACTCAATAATATTTCATCCTTATTTTTGGTCTTTGGAACTTTTTCTTCCTTGGAATCCTTTTGTGTGGCTTTTGTCTTATCTCTCTTCTTCATGTCTAGGATGTATATGTTGTTCGGTCTTCTTGTTGCAGTTGCAACCAATCTTCCTGAGTTATTTTCTCTGATTT
>JZKD02S1676834.1:75487-86514 GCA_000966675.3 Picea glauca
TTTCTGGTTGTATCTGTTATTTGATTAAACATAGACCCCATAGCCCAATGGATGTGTAGACTATCTCAACCAATTTATAAACCACTTTTACAACAAAACATACTCGTGCCTTTACCTAGCCTAAATATCTAAACTAAAAACGAAGCTAAATCATATAGAGAGATCCCTCTCTGAAGCTGGAAGGGCTAGATCCCAGCTTTAAAAGCGATTGGTTAAGGTTACCTTTGTAGATTTCTTCTTTTTCAACCTCTATGAAATTTACCAAGTGCTAACAGTACCTACATGGTACAATTGGATATGGCCTCATATGTATCATGTGGTGAAGTGAAACTACATGGATATACATATTCTGATTAGGCAGGGAGTGTCATGGACAGAAAGAGCACCTCGAGGTATTGCTTTAGCTTAGGATCAACTATGATATACTAGATTAGCAGGAAGCAGACTTCTGTAGCACTCAGTACAACATAAGAAGAGTATATCATAGCCAATGTTGCAAGCCATGAAGCAATATAGCTCCGAAAACTACTTGTAGGACTATTTGATTAGCAACTAGAGACGACCTTGATACATTGTGATAACCAAAGTTGTGTCAATCTTTCAGAAAATCCAGTGTTTCATGATAGGTCGAAGCATATTGAGATCAAATACCACTTCATCCGAGACATGGTACAGAAGGGAGCAGTGAAGCTCCAATACATATCCACAGATGAGCAGATTGCAGACATTCTCACCAAACCTTTGTCGAAGGCGAAGTTCGAATACTTCAAGGGCAAGCTTGGCGTGATGCAGAATGTCTCCCTCATTGAAAGGGAGTGTTGATTTTTTGGGCAACATCGAGCAAACATTCTCCTCATATTGGCCATGTGACTTGGCTAAGGAGAATGGCCCAGGCATAGTCTTTATCCTTGATCATGTGACTTGACAAGGACCGACAAAGACTCAAGGAACATATTCATCGGGAAGAAATTCTCCTCAGATGGTCACGTGACTTGGCTAAGGAGAATGGCCCAGGGCATTGATGTTCTCCATGTATTAACATCAGGAAAACATTCTCCTCAAATGGTCATATGACTTGGCTAAGGAGAATGTCCTAGGTGTAGTCTCTATCCTTGATCATGTGACTTGACAAGGACTGACAGAGACTCAAGGTGTTATGTGGGAAATGAACACATCAACTAGGTGCATGCCAGAGAAGATTACATCAACTAGGATCAAGGACAACCTTTCTAGAAAAGAAGAAGTGTCAAGAAGACAAGACAATGCCCATCTGACCATTACAAAAGCCCCAAGAAGCAATTGAAGACCCAAGAAAAGAAGTTGGCCTCCACAAGTAAAAGTTAAAAAACAATAAAGTAAAATTGAAGCCCCAAGAAGAGAAGTCAATCCCACATGAAAAAGATAGGTGACTTGACAAATATAAATAATGTTTCATTTCATTTCATTTGACAGTCTCACTCACTCATCTCTCACTCAAGAAAGAAGGCACAAGTTTCAAGGAGGTCTTAATTGGGGTAAAACTCATTGCAACTTGAAGTTCTTGGTATTCTATCTTGTGTGCTACCTCTTAGGAGTTGTCCTAGGCTTGGGAGATGACTCTTTAATATCTCTTGGTCTATTTTGATGGTGATAAACTTGTAAACTCTTGAATTGATTCTTCTATAAGAAAGGTTGCTAGGTTTTCTCCCAAGGTTGGGTTTCCTAGGATAAATTCTTATGTTCTTGTGTCTATTGTGCATGGTTAATATTGCTAGATCTTGTTATTTCCGCTGCATTGTAATAGTTGAGATTTTCAGTGTATAGTTATTCTATGATAGTCGTGGCATGAAAATAAATTTTGCATTGAAATTATAAAACAATAACTATTAGATCTAAGAATCAAAAAATTCAACATCCTATAGGCTTCCCAACAGGCATGTCATATGACCTCTTATTGGGAACCAATTTCAAGGGTTTCAAACTATTTTTCTCACTGGTTTTAGGACTGTTATTTTGTTGTCCAAAACAAGCAACAAATCTTAACTTTATGCCCTCTAAATCCGCCCCTTTGAAGCTTCTCTTTGAATGGGTTTCAATAGGAAGTTGTGTTGTCCATTGTTAGCACATTCATTATACTTCAAAACATAAAATTCCCTCTAGGATCTTTAACACCTACAACTAATAAGTAAATAAGAAAACCATGACAAATGAACACAAGTGTTTTTTGTCAACATGACCCTGGAAAAACCCCCATGGGGAAAACCAGTAATAGAGTATATATATTATGGAGATCTCAAGCAAATGCTACAAAGAGAAAATGAAACAAAGGAACTGTATACAATGGGCTAGCTCATCTCAAGCTTAGCCTTGAAGATTCCTTGATCCTTGCGCCCCTTTCCTTGGTTTGTGTGCCCTTTGTCTTGGTGCGCCCCTTGCCTTGGACTTTGCACCCTTCTCTTGCTTGCTAACCTTTGTTGGCTTGTATGCCTTGGACTTTGTTCCCTTGCATTGAATGAGTGCACCCCTTTCTTCCTTGTGGTCCCACCTCAAACCTTGGTGCACCCCCAACCTTTGAGCACCCCTCTCACAAGCTAGGTAGCACTAGTGTGCATCTCATTAAGCTTGTATGCAAGCTTCCATAAGAAAGCTCCAACTCCAAGCTTATGTGCCCTTGATTCTCACAAGTGCATTGTTGCCTGCTAGTTACACCCTCACTCCAATGAGTGTGCCCTCCTACTAGCTCACGCTCCAATGGTGAAGAACCTCTAGTCTATGCACCCTTGCCTCTCACAAGTGCGCCTCCTCAGGCTTCTAGCTCTTACTTCAATGGTGCACCTCCCTTCTCTCCAA
This sequence comes from Picea glauca, assembly GCA_000966675.3. Classification (NCBI taxonomy): domain Eukaryota; kingdom Viridiplantae; phylum Streptophyta; class Pinopsida; order Pinales; family Pinaceae; genus Picea; species Picea glauca. Next base: position 78,317 of record JZKD02S1676834.1, read on the forward strand.
ACCCTCTTCTCCTCTCTTCCTCTCCTTCACTCCAATCTCGAGAGTCAAAAAGGGAATCTCACTTTTGCCCCTTTGCCTCCTTTAGCCTCATCCTTAGGCTAACCTAGGAAACCAATGGCTCAAATTAGATCTAGGCCAAACTCCAAAATGAATGGATGAGATTAGATCTCATTTTTTACTTAAGTTTCCATAGTTTACTTTTTCCTCATTAATGACTTTATAAAATCAAATTGACTTTATAACTTAAAGTACTTTACCATTAATGATGTTATAAAGTCAAAGTGACTTTATAACATAAAGTAAAAGGGTGAGGGTCAAATATTTCCCCCTTTGTGTTTAGAGACTCACAAACACAAGGGGACCACTTTCCAAGGTACCCAAATCTCAACAACTGTGTTTAGAGACTCACAAACACAAGGGGACCATTTTCCAAGGTACCCAAATCTCAACAACTGTGTTCAGAGACTCACAAACACAAGGGGACCACTTTCCAAGGTACCCAAATCTCAACAACTGAAGCATTGAGGTTCAGGAACTAGAGAGAGTGAGTACTAGAGGCTATAGTCTCTGAGTCTCTGATACGACAGACACATTTCCAACTTGACCACGAAAGACAGGATGGTTTTGAATGTCTTCCAGTTGAATTCGAAGGGCATTCACTTCGTCATGAAGTGTCTGAAAAGATTGCTTGTGATGAATGGAGAGTTGCAAGACCGCCATTACCTAATATGTGAGAGAGTTGACCCGTTCCTCGATGACTAGCACTAGAGATCGAAGATCCTCCAACTCCTACCCCATCTGAACAAGTTAAGAATTTGAACTATAGCGTCTAAAATCCATGCAAAGGTAGCTAGTCGAGTTGTGCCAACACAAATGAAGACCAAGGTGGCTAGAATGTTTGCTACAATTGCTAAAATTGTCCATATATCCTTCCAAGACGAGCCAAAATCCACCATTAATTGTAAAATACAGATCCCAGTACAGGAAATCCATTAACTGAATTCCCCACAACCTAAGCCATAGAAAGTTATGATTGTTGAGCACGATTGAAGAGAGCATTTTCAAATTTCCAACAGGGGGTGCACGAGCCAAGTGATGAAGAAACCCACGAAAAAACATGAGAAAATTCGCCCACCTGAGAGACATCAAGCATCCAGGGATGATGTTGACCTCAAACGAGTGATCATGGAGGAGGATAATGCTAGAGGGAGGAGATGTCGAGCAGAGAACATAAATGGAAGAAGTGGGAAGTCCCATTGCCACATGAAGACACGCCAGAAAGAAGAGACAGAGAGTGACCGAAAAAAACCAGGTAGAAGCCGGAGGGGGCACTAATGTGAAGAAGAGGGTAGTGATGTGATAGGGGGACGAGAATAGCCATGCGGGGGGCCATGCGAGATATGTGGTTGGACGTGTGGCTAAACAGGGGGCGGGAGGCAACAATGTAAGAGATTGAGGGAGAGCCCACCAAGCCAAGGGGGAAAGGACTCTAGCCCAGGTCATATGGAGAGGAGGGATAGGAAATAGGGTTAAGGCTACTAAGGCCATCAATGACTAGGAATCTTGCTTCACCTCTGATGCCAAGATTGGCCAAGTGATATGGAAAAACATTCATACCTTGTAGGACATGCCATGGGTGAACCTATCAAAATTCCTTTAGCATACCTTGAATACAATTGAAAATTGAGCAGAGACACACATTCATCAAAAGAGTAGATAGATGAAGGTTCCTTATAGTATTTTTAGTCTCCAACAACAGAGAGGATGTTGATGTTTTTAGAATTAGAAATTGTTAGGCCCTAGAGAAGGGCATATGTTTTTTGCTTGATTATTGGTGGCAAAGCCCAGAATCCAAGAGAAAGTAGTCTCAATGTGTCCTCCAGGGCCATATAGAACCCCTGTCACACCTATCACCCCGAATAATAATATAATATTTAATCATTATTAAAATAATAATAATAATAATAGACAATTTTCTTATTAATTAATGATTTAAATTAAATACTATAATAATTATAATTAATTAATAATTTAAATATTAATAATTAATAATTGGATACACATCGCAAACACGAATCTACTAGAATGCTAATGAGACATTTCCATGTTGCATCAACAAAATTGGCACAAACAATGACACGACTTTACACATGCCTAATTGCATCATGTGGGGTGTCATGAGCACTTGGGAAAAAAAGACATAGTACATTATGCCAATTTAGACACCAAGACCTTGTATTGTAGTAGTGCCTCTAATGTTGATGTCAAAATGTCAATTGACTCTCTTAGAGATAGCCAAACTCTAATAGAGAAGAACTACCATGAAGAAGATGACCAAGTCACATAGATGTCCAATGGAGTCATAAAAACAAAAAGTGATAAAAGAAAATGATATACCTAGGGTTTAGGCTCTAATTTATTTAGTTGATGTGCTTAGGTCCAATGACGAAGTTTTGTGTCCCATCTATTATATATCAAGAACAAATATCTTTGTCTTTATTTTGGATATAAAGAATGTAAATGGCAATCCTATCATTATAGATAAATATGTTAGTTCTAAATAGGGAACACAACCTAGAAATTTTATCTCCCTTAGAGACTATGATATGGCATTGAGATGCCATCTTTTTATATACTATGATTTGGGAACATGTGTAGTCTATCAACGCCTTTGGCTCCCAACCTCTTTGCCATGTATGTAAATATAGATTAAGCAATTAATGGAATCTTGTTTTTGTTAGAGAAAAAGTATTAAGCATAATCAAAGTCTAAATATTCAACTCATAATTATTGCACTACCCCTATTTTACCCTACAACTATAAATTTCTTACGCACTTAGATTGTCACATTCACCTCTTAAGCTTTGATGCCATGTTGGCTTAAATGAGAATGTATGCATATTTATAAACAAACATTCTAGGATCAGAATGTAAGAAAGAGGAACTTATTTACATAACATATACATAATACAATCGTAGTCATGACCAACACATGAGATTTCTCTCCAAGTTGGGGAGACCATGGGTTCAACTCTCTTGATTCCTTCGAGGTTAGGTACTTGAAACTCAAGCGTCGACAATTTACCTTGGTTACAACCCATCAATGATGGTGTAGTCTCTAGGGCTTTCGTATGCATGGTTATATGAAAAAGGAAACATATACACAATAAAAAAAGAAAGTAGTGTAAAGAATGGAAAAAATAAAAAATGTATTAATAAATATTAGTAAGTTGTACAATCATAAACTCAAGTATGTTAATCTCCATCTCCATTCATACATTTATAACCTCTCAAAATTATATGCTAATCATACCCATCATATCAATTCATCTTTCACACCTTTGGTGCATAACCCAGTCATACATTACACCCCTCACGACACATTCACTCATGTCCTAGATCCATAACAATTATTTAGTAACCTTCTAAGTATGATTCATGCTATGGTCACACATAACCAACTTAATTCAACATTTGAAGCTCAAACGTTGTCTTCTTCTAACATAATCAAGACTAAGCACACATCATTTTTATAAAAGAGCTTTATTGATGGAATAATGGGTATGATATGTGTTTAGGCAAACATTCTCTCTCTATCTCCCAAGGTAGATCTACTCCTCTTCTCTCTATGTATGCTCTTCCTAAATGGTTACATGGCATCCAACAACCTATTTAACTCATAATGAATACATTGATAAAAGAATTAGATGATAAATCACGGTATTAATATATCAAATGGAAAGAATCTTCAATCCTAAAGTCCTTCCAATAATAACAACTATGAAATGTATTGTGGTACATCAGGATAAGTAGTTTGGGTTTGGTTTGGGACTATTGGATGTGCAGCTTATTACATGGAGCATAAACTTATGGTAAATCCAAAACTCCTAATTCGTATAACAATCTCTCAAATACAAAGTAAGTGCCAAATTTACAAAACAATAAACTCCTTGAGAACATTCAAGGAAGCAATTCTTATCAAAACTTTAAAACTATATTTAGAGGAGATTCACAATACTTTAAGCACTTGCACTTCAAACACCAGAGGCTCCTTCATATGGGATAAAAGGCTTCTACGAGGGCCAAACTGCAAAGCACACCTTCAAATGTTAATGAGAAATAAAACATGATGATTACCTAAAAACTAGTTACTCTAATGAAGTTAATATCCATCCTTAAACTACAATATATGTATTGGAGATTATTTTATACATAATGATAATGAAATTCAAGGAACAAAATGAAAATTATGTCTATGAATTCTAAAAAGTAGAAAATGCATCTAATACAAATAACAAAAGCAAAACCATAAATTTATAAAACTAGAAACTAAAAATTCATGGGACTTTATGAGGGTGCAAGAAAATTAACAAACCTCAGGAGGCTGAGGTTCAAGATTTTCACTTGTATATCCAACATTTGGAGGTATAAATGCTCTTCTCTTCCCTATTAAAAATTATAGACGAAATATTTACATTTTGGAAACATGCACACTTTATCTTTCAAGAGTATATACTCTCAAAAGTGTATCATCAAGTTTGACACAAAATGGGTAAAATAAATTGATATAAAAAATGCTAATGAGAAATAGTGTCTATAAAGAATCTCCAAGTATTCCTTGCTCGCATCATTGTTTATCTTATAATCAAACATTTGGAGTCTGGAAGCACTCAAATGTACGTATTTCTAAAATTAGCATGGGAAGCTGAAGACAAAAACAAATAAGGAAGACTGACCAACTCACCTCCTGCTTTCATGCCAACTAAAACCTCTTTCAAGCCTGAAATGATCTGCAAGCATTGTATCAATAAGTGAACGCTGGGTTGAATGATTGATGACTTATTAAACATCAAAAAATTTATATGAGAAACCCATGACTTTGAGAACACTAACTCTTTAACTAGTAAAATGCCTAAAACCAAAGACAAGGTTCGGCAAAACATGAACCTAAAATTAAATGGTGATTCTAGTTTCTTCAAGTATTATGATCCTTGTTTTGCATAATTTAATTTTATGGTCTTTGATTTGATTAGTGAAAATTAAAAAGGAGAAAAAGGGAACATATTAGCCTCGGAAGAACTCCTATGTTAGACATACGGAAATGGTAGTTGACATTTATCAAATTGGGGTATGTGGTAGATGCCACTTACCAAAGAAAGATCCCTTATCTGGCCACAAGAAGTGGTAGGAATTACATTACAGATTTGTGTAAGGCAGTACAACTTACAAGTAAGATTCATTAATTGTGGGACACGTTGTCAGCATAAATGGCCCCAAAGTGTAGTGGAACATGACTTTATCTTAAACCATGTACTTCAGTTGAAGGCCACAATAGATACTTCAAATGCACTATAAATACTCCTTTCACCTCATTTCCTTATGACTCATTCATTGTGCATTTTTGGTCATTTATTGTGCCCTATAGGAGAAATTGATTAATGCAAAATGTAGTTCCCTACTCAATTTTCACAACCTCATGTGTGTGGATCTGTATACATGTCAATTTATGTATAGATGTATGTGCATGGTAAGAACTCGTACCAAATAATTGTATTACTCCAATTCTTAATGTATATAAATTTGATCGGAGCCTAAGGCCAGTTAACAAGCTTTTGCAAGCCTCGGCCATTTTGCTCTCATTAATCCACAGTCTGCAACTCAAAATCCCTTTCACAGCACTTACAAGTGCAGGTTGTGGATGTCTTCACAGACCAACAAGCACAAACTTCTAACTAAACCTACAGGTTTCTTTCCCAAAATCACAAATGACTTCGTTTGTGGTGCGCATAAATGTCTTTTGAGGACATCCACAAGACCACAAACTTAAATTTCAAGCATCCTTAGAAATCACACGCACACCCACATATGCATCAAAGATGAAAACCTTCATTGCAGATCCTCAACTAGTTGCAAGCCTCCTTTTCTAATCTAGATACAACCATAGCTCCAAAATGCGTATCGTAACAGGAACATGACTATCAGAATTAAGAGTTCAAACACTTCAATGACAATTGTATGACTAAAGTACCCACTGCCATGACTGTTGGATTGGACCTCTCTTTTATGGATATGTATCTTGGGGTAATGTACATTGGTGTGATACATATAGACATAGAACTAAGCTTGCAGAGTTGTATCGATTGTTTCTTCAGGTCTTCGCCACCAAATGTGGAAAAATCTCTGAGAAACAGAAAATGTTCCAAGTTTTTTCGATTTTTCCCTGCTGATTTTTTCAATTTATTCTCCCAGCTTGCCGATTTTTGTCAACGTTCTGATTTTTTTCCACATTTTTCTGATTTTCCAATTTGTTTACCCTCACTGGATTACTCCCAAGACCAATTTTTTCAACATTGGCCACCATATCCCTTTAGTACTTGGTTGAAAGAGCTCCTCTACTCCATAAACCTTTACAGACTTTGCAACACTATATACAATGAAATATGCTAGACTCTGTAATACAAAGTTGAGTTGTTTTGAGAGAGACATATTTGGCTATTTTTAATATTTATCTGAAATTGTTTTGATCTGCAATTCACTGCAGTCTATCTTATTATTATCTTGTTGACTTGACTTGTACACATTCATCTATAACCTCGATATTTCTTGGCAGCTATGGTTGCTGTAGCGTGCTTGTGTTAAAAATGGCACTACTACTGCAACTGTAGAGATAACTAAAATAGAAGGCTAAAAATAACAGAAATAAATATCCAAAAGAATAAAAAATAGTGCATACCCAAGGATGCATTGCACTTGCAAATCCATATATGGAGAAAGACTTCTCCAAATAAACTTGTTAATTGTATTGCTAGATGGTAAGAGATACAAACAAGGGGGGAAACCCCTATTTATACCAAAAAGAGCTAAAAAACCTAACTTAAAGCTTAAGTTACTAATAAAAGTTATAAGGCCTTTATTACATGAAAGTGGCCTTTTACAAAGATTGAAATATGATACTACAAAGGCCAAGGATGAGGCCATTATTACAAAATCACAAGGTATACAAAATAGCTCACGTACATAGAGTCTAGGTATACAACATGAGCCACCCCACCCAAAAAGAAAAAATCAAGCAATAGATGTTGATGATGAAAGAGTTTGTTGATATTACGATAACTGCGGGAGGTATTAAACCTCCATGTGTAACCCTGACAAGAAATAGAATATTCCGGGAAGCAAGAAGAAACCCTAAAGCATTGGACATAACCCTAGAAGACAAGTCGGCTAAAGAAAATAATTAATATTGAGTTTTTAGCCTCCAGAAAGAGAAGTCGGCCCAGACAGCTAAGGAAGAGCAGTGTAAATACAGGATGCCAGAGCACATTTGGACACACACAGCTCGCAACTGCAGAAATTTAGTGCGCATTGCAAAAATTTAGTAAGTGCGCAAGTCTAGATAGTAGTTGTAGCTGCAACAACTGCAACTAGTATTTTTGGTTTTAGGCTTGGACTTTCTCTTGGTTATGGTTTGGACTTTCTGCTTGGTACGCTAGCTCTAGAGAGTGGTATGCTACCTTGATTGGCTTTTGGACCTAGGGTTTGCTTCCGAAATTATTCTCTCTGTCAAGGTTAAGGTGCTCAGGGGTGGCTTCGGCCTATGGTTGGGTGACAATATTGCTATATTTTCTATGGTTAAACGAGCACACCTATTATTTCTAACAGGTTATGGGCCCACACTATCTTTGGACAGTATAACCACTAGAAGATAGATTGGGAGGATTTGCTCAGTTACAGTTGCAATTGCAGTCAAAGTTTTTGCTACAGCAACGAAACCCTAACCCTCTTGTTAAGGCACCTTAAGTGAAGAGCTTGACCTAATTCCTAGATAGCCTAGTGCGCCCTAGCCTAGCGCACCTCTTGGTACTCTCAGCAAGCTAAGACATCAAGTTTGAGTTTTTGGTCAAAGTCAAAGGTTGACAAAGTCAAAGCAGTCATGACTTACTCTATGAAGTCATAAAACAAGTTAGAAGGGGCTTCTAACTTCAGAGCATGGAAGACAAGGATTGATCTCATCCTTGCCAAAGATAAAGTGTTGGATATCATGAAAGAAAAGATCGTGGAACCACAGTTTGAAGAAGGAAAAGAGAAGGAACCTCAGAACGTCGCAATTATGGAGAAGTTCAAGAACAATGACATCAATGCCATGAGTATCATAGTGGACTCTGTAAAAGACCACTTGATACCCTACATCTCTCATCTTG
>JZKD02S1676834.1:98558-111480 GCA_000966675.3 Picea glauca
CAATCTTTAAGGGCTCTGATGTCTGATGCACCTTCAGAATCAGAGGCTCAATGTTGTTCTGCCCAGGGAAAATCTTCAACTTCGTCCCCGGCAACGGCGCCAGAAATGTTGGCGTCGGAAGTCACTCCTGGATTGCTTGCAGGAGCAGAGCCCGATGCCCATCAGTTTCACGTCACGGTGGTTTTTAATGGGTGATAAAATGGACAGAGACTCGGGAAGATGTCACTCTAACTCAGAGACTGGGTCCGGCATGTAAGAAACAAAGGAGGTCTTGATCTAACTTCAGTCAACGGGTTGATTAAAAGGTGAACAAGTGGAAGACTTGGTGAGGGGAGTGGACAAACTACCTTAGGCAACGAGCCTTTCAGGAATTCGTAGAAGTAAACTTTGAATGCGAGATCCTTTGGTTCAGAGCTTCAAGAAACTGAGAGGGGGAGACTTGACTGGATTCTCCAATTCCAAGTCGTTCAGCGCTAAGAAAATCACAGAGACCAATTAGAAACAGTGCAACTGTTACAGTGATCAAACTCTACATCATCCTATAACAATTACCGGTCGAATGGATTCTCCAATTCTGAGCCGTTCTAATACAGTGTAGACAAAGATGCGAAAGAAAAGCTAACATTCATCAGACAAGAAGTCTCAAGAGTCCAGACATAACCAGGAAAATAGTGCTTCATTAAAATTTACCACCGGGAGCCTTGCTCAACCATTGATCCCTAAAAAAATGGCAAAAATGCCTAAATATACTTTTCCCCTATTTCGCCCAGCAGAGGCGTCCCAGGACCTTCAATGTATGGCGTCTCCTCAATCAAATCGGGCCTGCATTCTCCTGTCACACGCCACCTTAATTCTGCATGGCTCATGCCAGGGGGTAGCTGAGCCCTTAAAGACTGAATTAGCGTGCGCAGGCTCCCCTGGTGAGTTGAAGACTTGGCGTGGCTTTTATGAAAAGAACCAGTACAGAGGACCATCTTGGGTAGACCTTTAGCTGGGACATCCATACTCTGCAATAAATGAGTGAGGTGAGGTTTCACCCACCCTCCTCTCTTCTTCATTCAATTCCAGCGGGTACCAGGCTCTCGATTACGTCGAACCAGCTTCTAAAAAACACAGTGTCCACCTTCTGAGACTCAACTCGGCACTTTTGGCCCCTCTTTTGTACAACCCTTTCTACTTTCTCGAATGACCATGGGCCGCGACCCTACGCCTATTTTCCAGAGTGCTGTCGACGTTTCGGGGTTCGTGGATGTGAAAGGAACAGGACTTTTCTCTTTCAAAGTCGCGATGGGCGAAATGCCAGGAGGGCCTAACAGTTGCCACGTGTTCCCTACAAAAAGAACGGCCGAGACTGCTTACGACGTTTTGGGGCTTGAGTGGCCAAATGCTGAACATTAGCGCCCCTTCTCCAGGCTTGTTCCTTTATGACCAGGCGCCCACACCATGGGCCCGATTCTGGGCGCTATCGGCATTTCGGGGTTCGGGGTTTCGAAATACGGAAAGGCAAGGAGCGCTTACCGCTCAAACTCCCGAACGCCGACATGGCACGGATGTGTGCCACGTGTCCTTGAGATGAATGACCGGGGTAACTTCGCTATTACAAAAGGGGTTGTTCCCCCTTCACAGGCTCGCTTGATAAGACCTGGGGCTAAGATCGTAGGCTCAGCGCCAAAGGCGCTTTCGGCGTTTCGCCGATCGGCGATTTCAACTGCAATGAATGGACGGCTCCTTGACTTCCGAAACGCCGATCCCCGATACGCTGACTGGCTACCACCTGTCCCAATTTGATCGGACGACCCAAGCCTGATTTGAACTATTGGTGCTCCCTCTAGCGCTAAACCTCGGGCAACTCGGTAGCTCCGAAAACCCGATGACCGTCGATCTGCTTTGTAAATAGATCTTGGATACTGCCAATGCTACTTTGCCCGCTCGCTTAACTTGCTACCGAAAAAAAAAGGTTTCTCCCGCGCTGCGCTTGGGCGCTTCCTGTGCAACCTGCAGACCTGGGTGCCTTTGTGCCTAAGACAAAAATGATCGCTAACACTCTCTAGCGATGACTAATGAAATAATGCTTCACGGTACCAAACCGTACTAGCCCGATTTAGAATTTCCCTAGGACTATCGATCGATATCTAAATGCAGAGGGTAAAAAAGCCATCCATAATCGGGGGAGTGAGGGGAGCAGTCCTCGGTTAATGATCTGTTCAATTTAAGAATTGATATAATTTTTGTTTTTGGAATTTGGGATACGAGAGCAGGGAGGATAAAAGAAAGATAGGGGCCTTTATTCTCTCATTATGTTGTTTATCATTTGATATCTGGCTTCTCACTGGTGAGCCCATGCACTTGGGGGTTTGGAGGGTTTTGACTTAACAAACCCTACAGATCAACTCGATAATGAAAGATCCCACCTATCTTGATCCAAGATTGGTCACGAAGGTGGAAGATTCCTCCCTCACCATTCTACATCAGATATACTCAGCTTCAGAGGGGTTCTACATCAGCCACAGTTTCAGAGAGAGCTAGGGCACAGCTTCAGGAGGGTTTCCAGCAGGAGGGTGCACAATCTTGAGGAGAAGAGTTTGTTCTAGGCATAGGAGAAGGATTTGGAGCAAGCAGACTTATGGGTATTATTCGTATGGCCTAGGGCGCCTTTTCTAGCCTGTTCGAGAGGATGTTTCTCTGTTATCTTATTTATTGGAGCTCAGTACATGTTTAGAGAGAGGGTGCACTGTTGATTGAGGATCCAGTCATTTGGAGGGTCAGATCTCTATCATTCAGCCTAAGACTCTACCAGGGGGGGTTCCAATGGCCCAATCTACAGTTTGGTATCTTTTCTAGAGGGTTTGCAGGCCATCTTAATAGAGGCCGAATTCTTGGGTCTTCAGTCATCCAAGAGGGCGCAAGCCAATTAGGGGTTTGCTCATTTGGAGGGTCATACCTTCACTGTTCAACCTGAGACTTCATCGGTGGTTTAGTCTTGGCCCGATCTACACTTCGATCCATTTTCAGAGTGTTTGGAGGCGTTTAGCAGCAGGGCCGAATTGTTGGGTGTATTCAGCTTTCCAGCAGGGCACAACTTATCCAGTTTGGGGTCTGACACTTTAGAGAGCAGGGATCTCATCTTGTTGTTCATCTATTGTACCCTTGTGGCCTTTGGAGGCTGGTATCTTCTCTTCTTGATCTTTCTTGAGGGTTATCTTCATTTTTCTACTAGCTCTTAGCTATATTGTACCAGATCTGGAAATCCATTGTATCAGAGTCTTCTTCTATTATGAATAATATCAGATCTGAGGTATTTTTGGGTTATCTCTTGTATTGTTGATCTTGCATGATGTTGAGGTATGTTCCATTGCTATATCTATGTTGATTATTGTTGCAAACACACATAATAACCATCAGTATAAACCCTAGCGCAACTCATGAGACTTAAGACTGCAAAGTGTTTGACGAAATGCCACAACCAAAAAATGTTTAAAAATCACTTGAAAAACACAATGTTCTTGGCATCTTGGCTTGGGAACATTACAGTGGTATCAGAGCGTTGATCCTCCCAGCTAGTGGGGATTAGCGCATGCATCAGAGCCTAGAGTCCTGTCAGCATGAGGGATCTTCCATAAGGAAAGATGGAGTCTATAGACTTCGCTAGAGAGGCGGTATGTTGTGAAAGGGAATATCATGCCATTAGTGAGAGATTTAGGGCTCAAGTAACACTCCAACAGTTTATATCCATAAAAAATCCTAGGTGGAGCAAAGATAAGGTTACATATCGGGCCAATATTGTAGAGCGAAACAGAGCCAGAGCAGCTAGATGGAGGTGTTGACCACCTATTCAACTAGGGGGTCAACTCCATGTACCATGAAGAATGCATCATCAGATGCAAACAAGTCAAAGACTTCTTGGTTCTACAGGGCAATTTTTGCTCCAGCACACAATTTTTGTAAATAGAGTTTATGCACCCTTGCATGGGTTAATAATGTAATAGCTCTGCATGGATCATAGTTAGGTCAATTACCTTAGGATTTCCTCATTAGGAGAGTTCCTTTCACTAAGTGTTTTTTATCCTCAGGAGGTTAATCTGGCCTAACCAACCTTATTAATTTCCCTTGAGATTTTCACTCCCACTAGCAATAAATCCTACAAAGTGGTGAAAGGTGTTATAATGAAGTCATTCTCTGGTAGCTAGTGTTTAGGAATGATGTAAATGACTATGTAAGACAACACAAAAAGTTCGTGATTTTTAGTCGAGTCTAGATAGGTTTTTTTTAGTTAATTAAAATTAACTAAAGTTGGGATTTTAATTAATTAATTAATTGATTAATTCTGATAAAAATTTGTAAAAGCTAGGTCCTTAGGCTTTTGATAGGGGTATTTGTACTCAAAAGAAATGGAATGAGACCCCCTACACTCTTGGACCAAGTTTYAACTCAGTCGGACAAGTTTTGTTAGRGTTTTGTCCACTTAGGAGTCTTAGTCAGATAAAAGCAATTTTAATTGCTAAACCCAAGACATGGGAAAATGTCAATTTTGTAATAATTAGGCAACTGATTTAAAGTAATGATGGATAATGATGAGAGACACCTATCCTAACCTACCCAACCCCTTTTCCTGGCCTTTACCCACATCTTAACTCATTTATCAATTAATTCCCCCTTGGGATTTGCGCCCCCACTCCATGGAAGTAATGGAAACTTGACTTAAGTCAAGTCATGGGCACCTCCTTGATGAGGTGTGCCCCTCCTAACCACTCCACCTCACACTAAAGCGTGTGCCACACACATCCAACCACACTTCCCCACAAACCTCACGCTTTTCTCTGGAAAATGCGCCTTTCCTCTTGGGAAGATGGAAACATCTTGTGGAAGATGGAAATTGGTTGAAGGAAAGGCCCACGTATTGCCTTAAAGCAAACTTCCCATCTCACTCTCCAACTTACCCAACATTCCATTCTCCTCATACCTAAAAGCTCACGCCCTCATTGATTGTAGTTCCTCATAAGCTTTGATCTTGACATTTGTCAAAGATCCATGAAGGGTCTCTCTTCCTCTCATTGCTATATAAGAGACCCTCCCTCATTCATTCCTCGCCATTCTTCAGAGTATTGTTATGCTACCAAATTCTCCTCTCTCTCTCTCTCTCTCTTATTGCCATCTTGCTTTGGTTCACTTGTTCTTGAAGAGCTTGGAGCAACTTTGTTGCTACAACCTCTTCCATTGATAATAAAGAATTGCTTTGGAGGAATCGGGAGTATTGGACTTTGTCTACATGTTCCATCTATTTGCAAGGTGATATTGCTCTTTGCTTTAAATATTTTTGTGATCATTGGGTAGCATTGCTTAAGTAAAACTTTGTTTGCTTGGCTAGGTTTGGTAAATTTATAATTGTTGGCCTATATGCATTGCATTCATTTATTATAATAACTTTGTTGTGTTATTAATGCATGCAGTCCATTATCTACTTGTCTCACATTTTATTTGAAGTTTGTAAGTCACTTTGAATGGAGTTGTTGGAATAGGTTCAAGCACGAATCTACCCTCATCATCTACTAAAACTTCACAAGCTCTTTATGTTCATCTTTCTCTTCTTGTCATATTCAGATTTTGGGTGCTAACTTGCTTAGATAGGTCCATAAATTCGTATATTTTTTTGGTTTTTACATGCGGGAAACTTTTGTTTCATAACAAAAAATTTCCTTAACATTGTGAGTGTGTTGCAGCATAAATCAACAAACAATAATTTGCTGATTTTTACAGGTTCTCGCCAGGTTAAGGGTGCATGCTACCCAATTTCAAGCACAACACACCTCCACGTATCTCCGTTCAAAATTGGTAACATTTCTCTTCTTTCTCTTTCAATCCAAAACGTTGTAAGCAATCCCAAAGGAGTGTACCTAAGTGGCTTGCATTCTTTTCATTTCTGTTTTGCTTTCCAAGTTTTAGTGTAGCTTCTTTTTGGTCTTTACTTCATAGTTTAGCTAGTTTAGCTGTGGAAATCTACATGCATGCCTAAAGTTAAAATCATCTAGAGTAGACCTCACACCTAAATTCTAGCTTAGAGCCCGTGGAGGCTTAGATTAAATATTTATGTTTTCGTTGCATGCAAGTCATTTATTTCTCAAGTACTTATTTTTACACATGCATGCAAACATGGGCTTCTTAAAGGTTTAAAAGTAATCACTTTCAATTCCGCATGTACTTTCAAGCTCTTCACATTTTACATGCAATAACTTCACATTTAGGAGCTTCACACTTAATAACTTTCAAATTCGATTTTGGGTCCCCTAGGCCCTTTTCCGTAATTTAATTTTCATAGTAACACACTTTGGCATTTTTGAGCAAGCTTTAAGCACTCAAACACATTTCAATACTTAGTCCTTAAGCTTAACAATTTATTTGACTTAATAGGACACCTTTACCAACCATTTTCACCATTTAAAACGGGGTTGGAGGAAGGCAACGAAAGGTGCTAGGCCGGGGACGGTCTCGTGGCGCGCGACATCCTTTCCGGGAGTACTCTGATCTTAGGACTAACCTGTGGAGCTAGGGTGGGCCTCGTTGCCTAACTTCTTGAGCACTCAACAGTTACTTGGTAATTGGGGGAGGAAAGTATTGGGTTGACACTTAGATAGGATTAAAACAAATCTTACTTAACCACCTAACTTAATCCTTGATCTACAACTTATCGGCAATTTACCTTTACACTTGCAAGCACACTGATCTCATATCTTTATTTACATGCAAGTCATTTTATAAGTTGTGGAATATTATCGAAGTGGTTATATCTCTTATCTAGAACACTTTACATTTTCACGCACTTTCTATATTGTGGTTCCCGTAATTTGTGGTGTGATCCTTCAAGAAGTTGCGCATCCACCTGGAGGCACTCTCTTGATTGGGTCTTGAATGATTTTCATCTTTGTGCCACTGATAAGCAGTCCAATAGAATAAGATCTGTTGTGAGCATGTTTGGCTTGTTGTGTTGATGGTTATCTTGTCTTGAGTATCTTTATTTCCTGCACATTCAAGCAACTTGTTAGTATATTGTATATCTTGTATCCATTGTATCTAGTGTAGTCTAACTTTGTGTACCTTAGATATTCCTTCTGTATCTTTGTATCTAGTTGTATCTACCTTATTGTAACCTTGTAATCTTGTAACTATTTTGTAATTAATATCTCTTTAACTTAGTTGACCCCTTGCCCAATCTTAGGCACTAGTCTTAGTTGTCCTAGGAAAAGGTTTGACTGTTCATAGTTATTTGTTGTATCTTGCATTGTTGCTTAACATCGTAGGCTAGATTTCCCCTGACCATTTAACTAATTAAAACCAACTCCTAGAACTTTAAACTCTAAATCTCATCTAGTAACTAGGGTCTACCCCCCTTGGCTTCCCTAGGAGTTAGCCTAGACTGAAGAGATTCAAGTCAAAGTGATAGCGTGGACTTTGAACCTAGGCATTGTGCCTTCGAGGACACACTAAGTGAGCAAGACTTAGCTCACGTTTGCAAGTGTGTATAAAGACGGCAACATGAGGGAAGCATAGATTAAACCTACACCCATTAGGAGCAGGCAACGTTGCTACAGTTGCAAAGTGCCTTGGGAACCAGATCATAGATGTAGGGGTAAAGGTAAGAAACACATTATTGAGGTGCACTATGACAGTGATGATGAGGAGATGCACGGGGATGCATCCATAGATTCATATTTAGAGCAGTTTGAGGATGCTAGTGACTCTTGCGCACTTGGGGAGGATAGTGACCCTTGCGCATTGGAGGGACAGTTGGATGGATAGGATAATAGCACCTGTGCTTTAGCAGACATATCACATAGTATTGATGACCTTACACTTCAACAGAGTGGTGACACTAGTAGAGATTCACACGTGTTAGCACCTAGACAAGATGGGCTTCCTATGGTGACTATGACACAGTTGGCACCTTCACAGACACCTATGATAGCCATGACACAAGAGGTAATCAGTGGCATTGTTGATATAGTGGTGGAGCCTTGCGCATGGATTGCACTCCAAAGACAAGTGGACATTCATGAGAGACATGACTTGGAGACAGTTGATCTTACACATGTCTATGAGGAGAGTGGGTCACCTCTTTTGGAGACTCCATTGTTTGAGCAGGTTGTGGAGACTGACAATTTGATGGGACACCATCAAATTGGTCAGGACCATCTTGCAGTGATGAGGATGTACCCCTTATTGGTCAGGATGACCATAGCACGTTTCTGGACACATCGGTATGGGGTCTAGGCGCAAATGACAGTAGCAGGGTGAGTGCACAGGAGGATACAGCTACTCATATAGGACACAGTGTGATTCGGAGGGAGATAGCAGTTGGTGATGGTGTGCAGTGGCATACAGCAGGACCCAGTAGCATAGTGGATAAGGGGCAGTTTAGTGCCTTATCTTTTGCAGAGAGTGTTGTTGGGGATTCCAGGGTTGACACAAGTAGTGAGGGGCGTGAGGGAGCACCTCAGCAAGACTATGATCAGGAGTCTTGATACTTGGCAGGACAGTTGAGAGTCAGTGAGGACATTATCATGGCAACCACTAGGCGCATTGATGACACACATGTATTGGTGGTCGATTGTTATTGGAGGGCATCGATGGCACATCATAGTTCAGATGGGGAATTTGCCATGGATGACCTTCATACTCTCAGGGAGAGAATGTCAGTGATGAGGACTGACTACTAGCAGTTGTTGATGGACAGGGTTACTTATTGGAGATTGGTAGGATGTATCACAGGGCCCTAAGGGAGCAGGAGTTGGAGGTGGACAGACTCACTCATGAGTTGGAGAGTGTTATCCCCCACTTTTAGGGATAACTAGGAGATCATGCCTCGAGGCCCACGGGTCCAAGACATGGAATACCGAGAGCAGGATTAACTTTAGCATGGCCTTGGAAGACCCACCTTTTCTTTCTTCCAGCATCTTTATCTTGTCAGCAGCAGCAGCATTCGTCACCATCGGCTTGGTCCTATGTCAGAGATGGTTCTTGCTCCATGAGGTAATTAGTCTAGGTATCATGGTATGTGTCACTTTGATCATCAAAACCCTTGAATATATGCATCTGATTCCTTTTATTTCTAACGACTGCTTGGATCTTACACTTGCCCACTTGACCATGTTTAGGGGGCTTGCCAGGGTGCCCTAGCAAGCTTGTGTCTATAGGCTTTGGTTTGCCACTGTGGGGGATTTCTAAAAAGACATCGTCTGCTCCCATCATAGCACCACTTTTTCATCTTGTTTCCCGCTCACTTATCCCATTCCACTTGTCAGGGCATTGGGTTGACCTATTTTCAGGACTGCACCTTATCTCGTGGGAAGAAGGGGCTAAAGGCCCAGAAGGTAAAAGCAAGCTGGTAAAAGATAAAAGCCTAAGAATAAAACCTCGATATGCTTTGCCCAGGGATCCCTAAGAAAGCAATAAAAGGCTTCTCAGCAAGACACAAGAGGGACCCGGAAAAGTAATAAAACAAGACCTAACCAGAGGATAGGGGGTCTCATCACAAGCCAGCCTATTAGGTCCATGGGTATCTAGTAGTATGACATTACCACTAGCTGGTTACCACACCAAGGCAATGACTCTTGGTTGCATGGCCAAGGGAAAGGGGGTCTCATCACGAGTCAGCCTTCTCATTTCTGTGAAAGTACTTGTGGGTAACGTTGTCACCACGCCAGGGCAATGTCCCCTGATTATCTCTTGAACAAATAAAGAAATAAAGAATAAAAGAATGAAGAATAAAAGGCAAGAATGGGCTTGGAAAAAATGCATCCACGACAGGTACAGCTCGCCTTCTGCAAAGGCACCCACAAGTAACTTTTTTGCACCCTTGGCCCTCATTGCACCCACATGCTTGGACATCCCTTGACCACATCACCCACTTACATGGCTTGGATGAGGTCTCTTCCGGGAACTTTCCTTTTCCAGTGGACACTGGTCCAATAGGACGCCTTGTCCTTTTCTCCAAACTTGTATTGCAGGCTTGTGTAATATCTTTGAGCTTTTAACTGATGTATTAGAGATTTTATGCACATGTTTAATAATATTGATGATGAGATGTGCGTGACATGGTTATGATCCCTGTGACTGATGAGCCCATGGAGGGCGTAGCTTTTGATGTGCAGGATCATGCCCGACGGACAGATACCATTTTTGGACCGGTACACACGGGGAGATGATCTGTTCAGACCTCCATGGGGTTGAAGAGTCCATCAGATGGATGTTGAGACCCCATCAGGGGGCAGAGACGGGACAGAGATGGATCAGGGGCTTTGCACCGAAGAAGAGGAGGACGTTCCACCAGAGGCACCCTAGCAGAGCTTGACCTAGGGGGATTGGCCCTTTTCAGTGGAACGTTGGCCTTGGAAGGCCGAGGATGTCACCCATGATGACCATGACATCATCCAGCCTTATGGACGTCTTGGGAGGAAGACTGGGCAGTATTGGCACGTGTGGCAGGTTGGAGAAGCCTAAGGAGAGCTAACGTTTTGCTCCAGGATGCTCCATTTGCCCTAGAAGGAGCTAATGTCTCCCTTAGAGGAGCTTGATGTCTCTTTTCAGCTAGATTAGGGTTTTATTTTGACATTTTAATGTAAAAACAATATGATTTGGTATTTTGGCCTTGTTGGCCTTTTACATGACCTAAAATGTAAAATTAGGTCATGGTACTGTATAAATGAAAGATTGTTACCTTCATTTTTTCAACACAACTCACTCACTCATTAGTGAGGTCTGAAATTTGCGCCCACTCTTGGGTTATTGGTTGATTTAGTGATGCACACTTGTTGAAGGAGGATTATTTTGGCATGTTTTAGCATTTCTCTTGAAGGAAAATGTTACAACTAGGGTTTGCATTGATATTTCTTGGTGAATTGTAAGTATTTTTCTGCAAAACGTCTTGAATGAATGGTTGTAGTTTAATTTCTTGCATATGTTTATGATTTGCTGAACAAAACCCTAGGTGACAAGAACACAAGTAGGTCCTTGTCTCATGTCCCTTGATAGAGAAATTTTTAGCCATTGATAGAGAAGAGAGAGCCTAGTCATAGCTACACCTTCTTTTTCTCTTCATTTATTGCTAGCCGTACTATCTAGAGGCCAAGAAGAGAGAGACGTCTTAAGCCTAGGTCTACTACACTTAAGGCCATTTTTTCTCTAGGGTTTGCTAAAAAGGCCTTGTTGTAGCAACACCTTGCTTCATCAAACCCTCTAGTTTTTTTTTTATGCTTCATCTTCCAGCTAGCCATTTTGCCATTCAGCTAAGGATGGAGGAGAGAGCACGAGGCCTTTCCATAGCAACACCGGAGTGAGCCTCTCTCCCCTAGGGTTTTGATTTTGAGGCCTTGCCTTAGCAACACCTCAAAACTTCTCCCTCTAGTCCTTGGCCATTTTGACCTTTGTCTCCTTCAACTCTTGCATCCTTCACTATTGACTCCATATAACCCTAAAGCACTGATCCTAAGACCTCATGCGTTGAAGTTGACTTGATCTAAACACTCTCAAAACCTTGAATTGAAACCCTAACTACTAACCCTAGCCTAAGAACTAAACCTACTAACTAAGTGGCGCCGTCATCTTTAGCTATTAACATCATTTGTACAGCAAACATTTTGTTTTATGAGCAATTGGATGGTGGTTTAGGCATAAATTGAATGAGGTGTTGATCTATTACTTTGAATGCCATATTGTTCCAGTACTTATTGGTGAAGTGACAATTTTCATTGCTATTTATAAACATTGACTTCATCAATATTTATTGCTAAATTGCTCATATGTTTATCAGATAGTCATCTATTTACATGAAATACTAACCCATTGAAATAGCTTGCATATATCAGTTTGGTGTTGCTTTGTTCCAGGCAGGTGTGTTTCTTTGGGGGTGTTACTTTATTATTGGTTGTTTAGCCGGGACTATCTGCTTTGTGGTGACTTGTGAGAGGGGGGAATTTATCATTGACTTATAATCCTTTTACCTTCTCAAAACCCCAGGTCACCGGGGACGTCTCCCCTAGGCCTCACCTCCCTAAAGAGAAAGAACCAACCCATTGTGGTGACATTGGGTGGGATTGGTTCCTGTTACGCCAGTTTGACCTTCAAACCTCAAGCTTCTATCCTTGCTACAAATTCTGCGATAACAGAGAGCATACGAGGATTCTTGAAAGGCACACAGGTAGCCCTTCAAGAATCAGAGTCCAGATCAGAGGAGCTTCTTGAGGAGATTAGACATAGATCTACTACATCTATCATACTAGAGAGTCAGATATATCCTTCAATCACATTGCTAGAGGATGTTGATGGTTTAGTAGAGGAGCACCAGTTGATGGAGGAGCATGAGGAGTACCCCAGATCACTTATGAGTATGGAGAGTTATGATCCGGTGGCGCAGGAGCTACCCTCCACGAGGATCTTTGAGACATTCAAGCACTCACATACGCATGGCGACTCCAGAGCCAGGGGCAGTTAAAAGGACACCTCCATTTGTGTCCTAGGAGTGGTTGACCTTCATGTAGAGGTTGACCCAGTAGTACACCCAGGACCCATGATGTTGCAGGGGTATAGAGGGGATTACTGTTGAAATAATGTAACTGCAAAGTGTATTCTTATTCTTATTTGATATATTATTCATTGGATCAATCCCCATTGTGGATTGATCATGTCGGCTACTTTAAAAGGACCAAATCCCCTTTTGCGGATTGGTCATATTGTAATTGTAAAAGGCAAAAGAAGAAGTCGGCCCCAAAATATATCAAAGAGGCCCCGAAACATAATAAAGGTGGTTATAACCACCCCGTTGGAGAAGTCGGCCCTACCAGTGAAGAGACACTTCACACGTGCCAGTCTTGTATAAATAAGGAGGCTAGCGCCTCACTTAGACACACAACTCACTTGCTCATTTGTGAGACAA
>JZKD02S1676836.1:3480-15143 GCA_000966675.3 Picea glauca
GCCAGAGCATGGTAATCATAAATAATGATTAATTCCAAGCTGGGGGAAACAGGGGTATTACAATCCCCTCCCCCTTCAAAGGAATATCGTCCTTAGTGTTCTTTCTCAGTAACACCTGTCATGCCTTTGTCATTCAACTTCTTTAGAAATATCGATCCTCTTTCTTGGTCAGGTGATCCATATTTTATGAGAAAAACAAAATGACTACAGATTATTAATAGTGCTTAACACAAAATAACATAGATACAGTAAAATTGGTTTTCTATTCAATAAGGAAATATGCTGAAACTGTAAAATGCAGTGGAAAACAAGCTTGCTGGAATGGTGACGACTTATCTTTGAGAAGAGATGTGACGACTACGCTCATTCGCAAGAAGAATATTACAATGAGGCTTTGAAGGCCTTTTTACAATAAAAAAGAATGTCAAAAACCCTAGACATCCAAAAACCTAACCCTAGGAGATGAAGCGCCAAAAGTCATGTGGGCCCCGTTTGGGTAAGTCAGTACATCAAGTTCCTAAGGTTGTAACTTTTGCATACGATCTCCGTTTGACACACTCAATACTTCGTTAGAAGTATCTATCCGAGGACTACAACTTTTGAGTGACTAACATTGAAAGTTTTCCCAAAAAACGTCGTTTAGGGCCTCAAAACAGCTCCGAAAGTTTCAGGACCCGAAAAGCTGCTAAAAATAGTAAATTACCAAAATTGTCAAAAAAAAAAATTGAACTAGCTGGAAAAGGTGGGTGGGCACTGATATCCACCTAGATCAATCCTCCCTCAGGAAGAAATGGTCTCCATTGCATTGAGTTCCCCCATCAGATGATGAAAGTTCTGTTGAATTTGGCCCTGGGTGAGCCACTTGCCTTGGTGCAGGAGTTGCCCTGCTTTGACAACTTGATAAAGCTGGATCCTTTGTTGTCGAGTGCCCTTAATCTATGTGTCCACAATATGATCATTGGATGCCTATTGTATGCAGTCGGGGTGAGCTCTGTTGGTGTTAGTTGTTATGCTACTTCTGAGGTGTCCAATATTGGTGGGAAATAAGGGCGAAGGAGATCCACGTTAAACACTGGGTGCAGGTCAAGGAAAGGAGGAATTTTGAGCTCAAAAACATTATTCCCCATGGCCTTGGTGATGGTGTACGACCCATAACAGAGTGGGTGAAGCTTCCGATGGGGTCCTGTAAGGTGTTCTTTCTGCAAGTGCAACCAAACTTTGTCGCCCACCTGAAACTTATGTGGCACCCGATGTTGATCATGGCACTACTTGTACTTGTAATTGGACTTCTATAGGATATCCTGAACCTGTTAGTGGATGTGTTGGATCCGCTCAATGAACCGAGTGGCTTTGTCAGCTTTAGTTGGAGCAGGAGATGAGTCAGTCGAGGTGACCGCAAGGGGAAGTGCAACATCTATTGGACCCAATGGTTGGAATCCCAACCCCACCTGAAAGGGGTTGTGTTCGGTTGAGCTATGCAGGGATCGGTTGTAGCTATGTTGGACATAGGGAAGGCTCTCATCCCATGTACGAGGGTGATTGGAATTATACATGTGAAGGATATGCACAATCATTCGATTTACGACCTCGGTTTGGCCATCTGTCTGAGGGTGGAAGGCAGTGGAGTTGGTGAGATTGGTGTCCAATAGTGAATAGAGGCTCGACCAAAATGTGATGAGAAATCGACTGTACTGATCTGAGACAATGGTTTGTGGGATTCCAAAATGTACCCAGACTTGTTCAAAGAAGAGCTTGGCAGTGGCCTCTGCTGTGATGCTCTTCTTGTAGGAAACCATAATCGCTATCTTAGAAAAGCGATCAACAACCACAAAAACACAGTCATTTCCCCACTTGGTGGATGGGAGGCCTTCCATGTATTCCATTGGCATGGATTCCCATGGACTGTCAGGGGTAGGAAGAGGGGTGTGCATGCCATGTTTCTTAGTGGTCGGTTTGACAATAGCGTAGGTAGTGCAGTACCTGATATACTTGCTGACAACCCACGTCGTCCTCGCCCAGGGACCGCACCTGCTGCCGCAGGGGGACCAGCAGCAGCAGGAGAGCTTCTAGCATGTGAGGTTGAGAGGGTTTTGAGACGAGTTGAGCGAAATTTTACCTCGCTCATTCACACCATCCCCATGGCAGAGATTGAGGATTTGCCACCATCTATACAGCCTCATGTAGTGGGGGCACCACAGATGTGAGTCTGACTGTTCCGACGTTTGTCAAACACTGTTGATTATTACAACAGGGCCCACAGGCCCTGACCTTAGTTAGTCTAGACTTTTCATGCACTGAGAGCTCTACTTGTATATATTTTTTGAGGGCATAAACCCCATAACTCGTTACTGGTCATATTTTTTGAGGCACTTGCGTCCACCTATGTACTCTGATGATTATGATATTATATATGGATTTTTGTGTCTTTTTGTGTCTTATGGATCATATTTTCCTTTAAAAATGTATTTACATGTTTATGCGTATGTATTTTTATATGTGTGCGAGATGCCAGTCTAAAATTTGATTAGCTAGAGTATCTGTAACTTGGTTTAATCTCCTAGGAACATGAAAATATGTAATATAATCAAAGCTTCGTTCTAAGAGATGTACCCTAAGGAATCGTTGGTGTAAAGTCAGATCATGAACACTGTAGACTCTATTTAACTGAGACACAACCAACTGAGCATCTAAATAGATACGGAGATGAGAGATACCAAATGACAAGGCGTCACGAAGAAACTCAATAACTGCACTGTACTCGACGACATTGTTTGTGGTGTCGCCTAAACATATACCTCTTGAAAATAATAATTGACCCTGAGGTGTAAAAATTACCTAAGCTGTGGAGGCAAGCCTCCAAGTGTGCCGGATAGTACTGTCTGCGTACCCAATGAACACCTCTGATTCGCTTGACATTTGCCACAGTGACAAAAGATAACATAAAAAACGACACGTCCATAATACTAAAAGAAACCAGAAAGTAATAGTACAAAGATTATACATATGTTACAAAAAGTTACCCAAGGTGACCTACCTATGAGTAATACTTCTTGAGGTAGAGCCCATTTCTAGGCTCCGCCAAAGCATTTTCCTCAAATTCAACCGGATGATAAGCGCCCTTTTTTAGAACCTCTTTTATGATGAAAGGTCCTAACCACATGGGTTTGAATTTGCCTGCCCCTAGGGGGTCTGTATCTTGGTCATAGACCAGGACAAGGTCTCCTTAAGAGAAAATCCAAGGACGAACGGACCGATCATACTGACACTTGATTTTTTTTTTGTGAGCTTCGTTGGCCAGGGCCGCATCATGATGTTGTTCATTGAGCCGCTCAAGGTATAATAAACGTTCTTCAAGTGGAGAAGTGTCTGGCAGTAACTGTACTGCCAATTTTAGGGACGGGATCTGACATTCTATAGGCAAGACTGCTTCCAGCCCGTAAATGAGTTGAAAAGGTGAGAAACCGGTTGTAGTCTTAACAGACATTCGGTAAGCCCATAATGCCGAGTATAACATCAAATGCCAATTTAACTTGGCCGAGTTGATCGTTCACTATAGGATGGTCTTAAGAGATTTATTTACAGCTTCCACCTGACCATTTTCTTGGGGGTAGTAGGGTGATGAATGTTCTTGTTGCAATCCAATATTTGATGTTAATTCGATCATCATTTGGTTTTGAAAGTGACTTCCATGGTCAATGACAATCTCTCTTGAGACGTCGAACCTTGTGATTATCTGGTTGAAAAAAAAGAGAGTTGCAGTCTCTCCATCATATTTAAATGTTGGCATAGCTTTGACCCACTTGGTAAAGTAGTCTACAGCTACAATGATATAACGGTGCCCCCTTCCTGAAGGGGGGTTGCATGTAGTGTAATCAATTCCCCACTTGGTGAAGGGAACAACTGTGATGATAGGAAACATGGGAGCGAGATGTGCCCTCATATTCTGAGAGAACATCTGACACGGGTGACACTTCTTGACCGATTCGATACAATATTTGATTAGTGTCGGCTAGAAGTAACTGACTCAAAAAATCTTTTGGTCTATTGCCAACCTAAACAAATGACTGCCACATGCTCTAGTATGGAAATCATTAAGCACGAGTTCTGCTTCTTCATGAGTGAGGCATCGATGAAGAACGTAATATACCCCTCGACGATAGAGAGTGTCCTCGAGGATGAGATAATTCTTGGCCTGATGATGTATACGACGACGTTCATCACGAGAAGCAGAGGCAGGGCACTTCAAAGTCTAGAGATAGACCAGAATATCTCCATACCAGGGGTCTGAAGATGCTATAAAAAACATATCTCCTTGAATAGGCAATTCTTCGGGCACAACATCACCTGACTCGACCGAAAGTTCCAAAATAAGTTCAGCGAAGACTAATGACGTTTTGGATTTCGCCGAAACGAAATCTAAGTCAAATTCCCGGAGGATGACTATCCATCTACTGATCTTTCCACCTATTACCCATCGTGTCAACACGTACTGAAACGGATTCACAACGACAATGACGATGGTCTTACGAAACAAAACATAACGACGAAACCGTTGAACATCATGGATTGCTGCCAACGCAAATTTTTCGATATGAGAATAATTGAGTTCCGGTCTGACGAGGCCTCAACTCAAGTAATAGATCACATATTCTGAGAGAAAATCATCTTCCTGAACTAAGACCATGTTGATGGTTGACTCTGCTGCAACCAAGTATAATAAGAAATCTTTGTTATAGTTGGGTGGCCAAAGCAGAGGGGTAGTTGTGAGGGCATGTTTCAATGCTTCGAAGGATCGTTGAGCGACATTGTCCCCATGAAAAGGAACGTCTTTCTTCAGTAAGCGCATAAAGACCTTCGTGATCTCAGCATAGTTGGCAATGAAACACCTCAAAAAGTTCACCTTGCCCTATAGACTCTGAAGTTGAAGGATTGTGCATGGGGGAGGCAACTGAACTATTGCCTCAACCTTCAAAGGATCGACCATGATCCCTATTGTTGACACTATGAAACCTAACAAACGTCCTGATGTTACGAAAAATATGCATTTGTTTGGATTCAAGTGAATCCGGAAGTAGCGACATCGCTCAAAGATAAGTCGGAGGTGCATGGGATGATCCGTACTCTTGAGAGATTGAGATGCTAAATCATCGAAATAGACCTTGATTATATACTTAAGATCATATAAAGCAAAAGACATGGCCTGCTGGAAGGTAGCTCCAACATTTTTGAGACCAAAAGGCATCTTACAATAGGAAAATGTACCCCATGGACAAATGAATGCAGTTTTGTGTTGGTCTTCGGGCTTGATTTGTATCTGATTATATCCAGAAAAACCATCCATGAAAGAAAAGGCCTCGCAACCTACACATTCATCAATTATCTGGTCAAAGAATGGTGTGGGAAAATTATCTTTTGGTTAGGACTTGTTCAAATCACGAAATTTTGTACATACACGAATCGTGCCCTGTTGCTTGTTGATTGGCACAGGATTTGACACCCATTGGGTCAAATGGATAGGATAGATAAAACCAGCTTTGAGAAGTTTCTCGACTTCAACCTTAATGGCTACTGCTTTCCTGGGATTAACTGGATGAAGCTTCTGCCAAACTGGCTTGGCATCTGGATAAGTTGTGATTTCATGTTCGACTATTTTTGGATCAATGCCTGGCATTTCCTCATAAGACCAAGCAAAAATGTCACGAAATTATTTAAATAAGTCTGTGTAGATTTGAATCTCTTTGGGGGAACAATCATCTCTGACGAAAACGTTCTCCACGACGCCAGGGGTTCTGGAGATATTAATCAATATAGTTTCAACGATAATTTCCATATTACCCTCTGCATAAACCTCATGTGTAGCCAAGGGATTGATAGGACAAGAACTATCTCTAGTCATAGTCAAGGTGAATTCCCCTGCTTTGATTTTTCTTAACTCCAGGAGGAAGTATGATCGGTGATGGAGATCATCCCAGGGTTTGTCTGGACTAGTCATTGCTTCGTCTGAGGGCATGAATAAGTCTAACGAATTGGTACTAGCGAGGGAACCTTGAGCCCAAATAGGCTCTGGGATCGGATCTAACTCTTATGTAGGAGTTGGATCTGTGTCGGTTGAAGCTTGCTGGACTAAAAATTACACTTCCTCTGTCACGGACAAGGGCATGGACATACCATTGTGCCCTATTCCTTCCATCGTGGCCGATGGGGAAGGAAGAATCCACGGATCGTTGAAGTAAGTCATGCGAAACGACGAAACTTGGAAAATCTCAACCTTATGGTGGTCTGATATGAACTTGACATCGCTTTGAGGGGGTGGGTAATTGAAGGTACCATCAAATATGGGTACAAAACAATCCCTACGTTGACGATGCCCAGTTGGGGATTATCAATCATTGAGACTGCGAATTCCCCCAATGAAGGGTCAAGTCTGGAGAAAGACAATTGATCAATGGTCACAATCCAGCCCTCATGTGTAAATAACAAGACCTAGAAAATTGTAGCAACCACTGCTTGCATGGCATAAGTCCAACTCCTACCTAACAATATATTGTAGTCAAGGGATGCGCCGACTACTTCTACCTCGACACATACGATCTTCCCTCCTAACTGCACGGGGAAAGAGGGGATGATGCCATGTGGTCGGAACGAACGACCGTTGAAAGCAGTAAGAAGAGTAGGTGACAGAGACAAAATGGGTTGGCCAATGGCCTTCAAACATGCCAATGACATGACGCATGTCAAGGCACCCTCATCAACCACTGTGCGGAAAATGTTCCGCGTAAAAGTTTTCGTGGGGTAAGACACTACTATTTGAAATGCTATGTGGTAAGGGAGACTAGGTTTTAAGTCGGTTGTATATAGCATGATTGTACCCGGATTACAAGTCTCGGTGGATCCTAAAGTTTCTAACAAATATTTCCTCTAGGAAGAGCAGCTCTAGAGGACCTCTAAAGTGGACATCGCACAAGGGGTTTGAGATGAATCCTCCACCACATAATAGTTCTGGGTGGTCCTTGTGTTTGGGTTGTGGGAAGCTTTCTTGAACACACCTTTTGGGATGCGCGTCATTGTTTCGCCCAAAGTCTTCTCGATCTAGAGAGGAAGAGATGGGATTTCAACTTCTTTTCCTTTTTCAGAGGTGCTTGGCTTACTATAGTCATGTTCTCTAGTCGATATATAAGCATCACCTTTCATCATATACACATTTGTGGACGCAGGGTTGTTCGAAGACGGTGAGGGTCCTTGATTGCCCCCTTATGCGCTTGTAGAGGCTTGGGTTAGGTTTTTTCCATGTTGGAATGGATTCGTAAACACAACAGGTTGTTGTTGTGTCACAAACTTTTGGGCCTCTGCAAGCCGAGGACACTGGTGGGTTGGTTGGTCTTCCGCGCACAGGTTACACAGATACCTCACCTTCCGTTTCTCAGTGTTTCCCTTGCCAACATTATTAGTGGGTTTCTTATCCCCCTTACCCTTCTTTCGTTGTTTTTTCTTTCCATCAGGCTGTTGGGTGGCCTTTGGATTTGTCGATTACACTATGTGTACATCCGATGTTTGGGTAAGGGGAGCAGCCGAAACAGTAGTTTGGCTGGCCGTTGTATGTCGTATAGACAAGTGTTGCATTTGTTTTGTCAGTTGTTCAGCGGGATTGGTTTGTGTTGAACCTACAATACCATCGACATGTGGTCCAGCTCTCTGTCTGGTTTTATCAAGTATGGATCGTGGTGCATCAGGAAAAACCTCGTATAGTAAACCAGACTGAGAATAAATTAGCTCAAGATGTTGATCTCTCATGATGGAATATTCTTCGGAAAACACTCTCGACGTTGCGACATCTTTGGATAGCTGTGGGACCAAAGACTTAAGGAACCACTCAAGTAGGAATGTTGGTGGGACTGGTACCTTAATTAAACTCTTCTGGCGTCTCCACTCTCGGATGTGGTCAGAGATATGGTCCGCTTTTGTCTGTTCAAAATTGGCCAACAATTCTGTGCCGATATCATCTCTCACAGGTAATTGGAAATGGTTTAGGAATTCCATTGCCAATTCGTCGAAGGAAGAATATCTCGAGTAGTCGAGCTCGATGTACTATTTTGCGGTGCTCCTGAAGAGAGTGCATTGAAACAATCGCAATTGTATAGATTTGTCTTTCAACGAATTAGACGAGCACCAAAGATGGAAGGTGGTCACATGATCCCCTGGATCTTTGTTAGGCTTGGCCTTGAACTTTGGTATGTCCGAAGGTAATTTCGTCGGCATAGGAGGCCAATGTGGATCGTGAAAGATGGGGTCATTCAACAATCTTGTCAAGTCTGGCAAATGTAAAGTTGCCAAGAAAGGTAGTTTTGGTTGTTGTTGGTAATAACCATGGAAAAAGGGGCCTGGAGTTGGACTGACACAAGGTTTCTAGGAAAAGTTGGGTTGTTGGCCGAGGTTCTGGTAAAAACCATGGCCATGACCAATGTACGGATTCTGCATGTGAGAAGACATCATCGGATTATTTCCAAAATAGGATGTAGATGGTTGGACGTGCATTACATTCGGAGGAATTTAGGAAGGGTTTCCCCATGCCGATCCCATGGTCATAGGCATAGCACCTTGTCCAGGGTTCCATTGGTTGTGAAATAAATTGCCCCATATCGACATTTCATATGAGGGAACTGATCCTTGCTAAGAACTCCAAGGTCCTGATGAGGATGAAC
This sequence comes from Picea glauca, assembly GCA_000966675.3. Lineage (NCBI taxonomy): Eukaryota > Viridiplantae > Streptophyta > Pinopsida > Pinales > Pinaceae > Picea > Picea glauca. The sequence goes on from JZKD02S1676836.1 coordinate 12,180, forward strand.
TTCCTAGGTTTGCCCCCTGTGTAGGAATAGTACCCTACATAGGATTAGGTTGGCCATAACTGGGGTTGCCCCCGGTTAGGAAAGCAACTGACGAGAAAGTGTTGTTACCAAATGCATTAAACAAAGAAAATGGTGTCGACCCTACCAGCATATTATGAGAAGGTGGTCCTTGACTCCCTACTCCAATTGAACTATGGTGTGTGTTTGGCCCGACAGATTGCTGGTGGGTACCGCCGAGTGAAGGGGACGAAGGAGTTATATGAACTCCCCCATAAGGGAAAGCATTAAAAGGAGCTGAAGTTCCCCCCATGGGTCCTTGCAGAGGAGCGTTAGAGCTCTCTGCCCCCAAACCTAAAGTATGAAAAGTGGAGTAGGATAGTACATGACTTGTACCTGATCTAGGCATTCCATATGAGAATGGAGGGCCTGTCGCACTCTGTGTGAAAGGAGCAGTGGCCGTCGCCAAAGACAGGATCAAACCACTGCTCGAGTTAGAGGCAGTCGAGACCATGGTGGCTTGGACTGACGACGGTGGTGTAGGAGGTGGAACACCCCCTGTGACAACAACCGTGGTGGGAATATCAGGATTCCCAGAAGAAAAGACAGGATTTGCCTCCATTGTTGTTCTCTTTAAAGGTGACGAAAGGTCCTTTAACAGAGGTTGGTCAGGTGTGATTTCCGGTGACCCGGTCTCTTCAAAAGACCCTTGTTGGTCTAGCTTTTTCCTTAGCGGTGATGGGGGTGACTCCAGTGTAACCGATGGCAGGCCAAGAAGCCTTCTTGATCGGCAGAGCTCGTGATCCTCCACTGTGTGAGAAGATCAAAGACACACTAGGGCTTTCTGTTTGTTTAAAAACAACACACACTAGGAAAGTCCCTATAAGATAAAACAAGTAAACACTAAACTAGTCAAAAGAACAGTTACAACAACCAACACTAGAGCAAATTACCAGTGCAAGTGAAACTCGAACATGGAAGCACCCTCTGGGTATAATCTGCAAAGCATGGCCCGATTTCTGACCTAGGTATCACGGTATACCCCCGCAGTCACCTGTGTATGTCCTTAAAAATGATAGGCAACTAGGTTGCCAGTGCGCGAATAGTCACCGGGAAGGTACAATCGACAGTCGGGTAGACCAAAATGAGTAGGGTATCAAGCCCGAAACCTGTCAAGGGTATCGAAAGCAAGTGGTCTGGAAGACAACTGAGAGCCTCAAACAGATTCGAGACCCACGAAGCTCTGTGGCAAATGCAATCAACAGAATCCCAAGACAAACCCTCTATATGTGTTCTCCACTACGATTGGTCTGGCTTTGGAGGGGTTATATCCATTGCCTTTCTGCACATGACCTCATGTTTAGCCCCTGTGTTAGAGGGGGGTCTCGGATAACTTTCATGATACTGGACTTTTAACACTCCCTAGCTCAGACTCCAATGTTTGATTTAATGGCCTTGAAGAGTTTCCTCTCCAACGTAATTCAAGGACCTAACCCTAAACTAGTTGGTTGACCGTACAAACATAAAAAGTCTAATTAATTTTAGATTTAGCATTAATTTTTATGGATTGTCTTAAGTCAAAGGTTATGAAAGCGAAACTAGTGATGTTTGAAAGACGAAAGAAAAATAAACAGAAAGATGGAAGAAAAATAACTTCTTCTTGACTCAAATCTTAATCAACTTTTCAAACTAAAATTTTCTAAGATCTTTGAACAACAAAATCAAAGTAGGATTTCACTCGACTATGAGCTACTTATCATCTAAGTAAACCATCAAGAACTTATGAAAGCAAAGACTTTTCCTAGTTACTAATGCAAACCAACACTATTTAACCAAACAAAGAAATACAAGTTTTTTTTTTTTTTATTTGAATGCTCACAAAGCAAAAAGGAAAAATATTAACAAGTAAAGACCAAGAAAAATTCTGGCCTAAGCGCAGATCGCAAAGAGTCACTTTAAAAATAACAAAGAGGCAAATTAAAATTGGACTCTCACACTTGTCTAAAAACCCTATAAAAAGAAAATTTTGAGAAAAACTTCTAAATGAAAAAGAAAGCTATTGTTGTGATCAAGCCTAAGTTATTGACCGCTATGACAGAGACCCAAAAATCTGAGAGGTATAACTTTTGACAAAGGAAAGGATGACTGCCTTTCCTTAAATAAAATATTTATCCAGAGGCAAGCTGCTCACAGTTCAACAACAAGCGTGTGCACGCGAGCTGTGTAAAGTTAGGGCGCGTGTACACGCATGTAGATCTTATACAGGCTGCGTGTACTTATGAAACTCTAAAAAATGAAAGGAAAAGAAATCTAGCCCAGGAAGAGACTACTAGTACTGAGAACCAGAATCTCTTGAGGACTCAGACACTTACTTTGACAGAAAAAAGAAAACAATTTAAGGAATACTTCATAGAACAAACCAATCTGAGGTGAAACCTAAGCTATAGACTTCAAACAACCAATACTAGAATGAGTTCCAGAAAACTCCTGAGAAGGATTATTTCTGACAGGGGAGAGGATGACTACCTCTCTAGAAGAAGTTTTATGGAATCATACACGTGATTGACAATTCCTTAGCTAGCATGTACACGCGGGTTGTGGGAAGGTAGGGCACGAGTACATGCATTCACACCTTATACAGGCCGTGTGTACCTCTATGGGTCTCGAAAAAAAATAGCGGTCAAGAAAAGAAATAGAGATAATTGGTATGGAAGACCAGAATCTCTGTTAGCTCATACTTTTGCAGAAACTTTAAAAACAAGGAATGAACCCAGTTCTTAAAAATACCCAAGAAAAAATATTCCCAGAAACCCTAGAGATCCCCAGTATGGTCACCAATTCTGTTGTGGGTGGTGTTCTAGGATAAATCCGTAAGTGTGGACACAAACCGATCTCCCCAGATCCACCTGGATCTGGAACAAACAGTGACAGAATACTACTCTTTCCCTAGTTCTAAAGTATTGAATG
>JZKD02S1676836.1:26539-50295 GCA_000966675.3 Picea glauca
TTTGGGTTTCCAGGGGAAAAATCTCTGTGTAATGTTTGCATTTTCCATTGTATCTTTTCTATTCTTTTCTGAATATCTGTTTACAGTAGACATTGTACAAGGTTAGAATTTACAACAAACATACAAGTTCGAGGCCCAAGTACAAGACTGATGTTCAAAGTAAGGACACTCAGGAAAAATCCCTCTTGGGGCCAAAGGTGTCAAGACGTAGAGGCAAAGTGCTACAGGGGTTGAATATAAGGCATGATTCAGATGGTTCAGTTGAGAGCAACATGGAGCCATCATTAGGCCAAAGACGTAGGTATGCAAATGCTGTTAACAAAACACACAATGGTAACGTCCTTCGATGTAAGTTTAACGAGCCCAGAGAAGGTAAGCTCGACGGGTTTTCATATTTAGAGAGTCTGAAAAAATGTAAAAGGAGACTCCAATGGGGTACCTTTTTCGAAGGTAGTCTAGTCGGTTTGAAAAAGGGGTAAACTAGCAACGACAAGATGTCTATTCAAAACCATTTTAACGAGTGTGCTAAAGACAAGATCACTTGACAATCTTTTCATTTTTAAGGAGTCTGAAAAAAGCTTAACTATGGACTCCGTCAGGAATGTTCTTCTGGACCATTTTAACGAGTGTGAAAGAATAAGGTCACTTGACGATCTTTTGAATTTTAGGGAGTCTGAAAAGAGCTTAACTATGGACTCCGTGGGGGTTCCTTTTTCATAAATTTAGTCCCTCAGGCCCAAAAAAGGGTTAAAATTATACTTGAGAATACTCTTCTAGGGATTGGAGGCCTCTTGAGTATACCTTTGTTCGTACAGTTGAACGTTCGGACTGAAAAAGTGGTAAACTACAACCGGATAGACGTAACTTCAAATTTCAGTTTAACGAGCGTGAAAGGCCACAGGATCGCTCGACAATCTTTTCATTTTTAGAGGGTTTGAAAATGGATTAAAAGAAGACCCATTTTGTTTTGGGAGTCTCGAGGGTGAGGTCAAGAGTGATAAAGAGTCATGTAAATAAGGCTCAAAGTCGTAATTAGGAAAAACTAAAAGGACTACTGAGCCTATAGTCATTAGTGACAACATGGAAACCATAATGCAACCAGGATCTACCTAGAGCATCCATGTTCTGGTAAGCTCTACCACCAAATCGCGACACTTATAAAGCAACAATGATGGTTCTGTGTTGCAACCTGGTGGGATCGATCCTATGGAAAAGGGATAAAGACAACGAGATACAAAAGTAGGGGTGGAAGCCTAACTTATATACTCAAGTTGACTATCTAATATTTCTCCCCACGGACCGTCAAAAGTGACCCAAAAATCCAAAACATGTCCTGATACCTGAACGTAACTTTCCATAGAAACTATTGAATCACTCTAAATGGTTTTCAATTTAGAGAAAATGATAAGGGGGACCAAAAAAGTGACAAAAAAGGGCCAAAAAGTGTATAAATAGAAGCTGACAACTCATTATTACCATTGTTGATTTGGAAATTGACTCTGGAGCAAAAAACCCCCTTTGGTAAAAGTGGTGATTCCGAGAGCTACAATGAATGAAACGACCATTCGTCTAGACCATGTAAGTATAAACTACCTCCTTTTGCCTTTTAATTCTTTATATATGCATTTAATTTGTTTTTTTGGGGGGATGTAGACCTTTAAAAGGTCATCCCTAGGTCCACGTGGTCTGTCTTATGACAGCCTGTGTGTACACTCGCTCTGTCTAATGTCAGATCACGTGTACACGTGACTATCATCACAACAACCTACGTGGACTTTCCAATGAGTGCAAAAAAAGTTTAAAAAACAAGGCCTAACCCTCTAAAATTTTTCCCATGTGCAATATGTATGTGCACTGGAGAGAACGAGAGCATGAATATATTAGTGCACTAGTTGGGGAAGACACTAATGTTGTGGTGGTGTTAATGCAATGTGGCTTGCTCAATTTTTTCCTGTGTCCTTTCATGAGAGAAAAACCTAGGCTACTGAATTCCTTGGTTGAATATTGGCACCCTGATGCAAAAGCTTTTATGTTAGAGGGGCAGTCGTTGGTGCTCACTATAGAGGATATATACTTTTTGACTGGCCTCTCTAGGAGAGGTGAACCAATCAATTTCCGGACATATCCTTTTGGGCCTCACAATATATCGAAATTGATAGGACTCTATTGTGAGGCAGGTACAGACCGATCGATCTCGCAGGTGCCAATCAACAAAATCACCGATTTATAACTACAGGCGATTGTGTTACTTATTTGACGAATGACTGGTTTTGTAGCTCTACATCAGGCGTCCCATGCACAGATGAACTGTGAATTCCAGTGCTTAAATGCACAGATATTTGACTGGAGCACCACACTGTTAGATTGTATGAAGAGGCAGTTGAAAGATTTCTGGTTGTGGACACAGAGGAACTTCGGGTTCGGGGCAATTTTATGCTCTTTCTTCTTTGAAAGAGTTCCTAGTTTCAATTCTCGAGTGGTGGTACAAGGACATCAAGCCTCTCTTCCTGTGGTTTGCAGATGGGCAACGTTGTTGCCACGACAGGGTGGTGGAAGGACCAATGATTCCTTCGATGATGAATTTTTTACTTGGTTGTCGTCGCAGATCCCAGTCATAGAGGATTATCCTTATGCTGGGATTAATTTCTCGAGAGATCCTGAGATCTCTGTACCTCTAGGCGAAGAGTGAGGTGAGATGGGTAAGTTTACATCATTTTTTTTTTTTTTGTGAAACATATATAATTTTTTTATGTTGTTTTTATATATATCATTTTTTTTAAACCAGATTATTTGACAGATATGTGTCTATTGTGTGCATATGTGGGACCAGTGCGACCTGCAGATTATGCGAGGAACATGAGTTGTCCTCGTCCAGGGGACGCACCTGCTGCCGTAGGGGGACCAACAACAACAAGAGAAATTCCAGCCGGTGAGGCTGTGAGGGTTTTGAGATGAGTTGAGGGAAATTTTACCTCACTCATTCGCACCATCCCCATGGCAGAGATTGATGATCTTCCACCATCTATGTAGCCTCATATAGTGGGGGAACCACGAACGTAGGTCCCACTGTTCCGGTGTTTGGCAAACATTGTTAATTATTACAACATGGCCCACAAGCCCTGACCTTAGTTAGTCTAGACTTTTCACGTGCCGAGAGCTCTACTTGTATATATTTTTTGAGGGCATAAGCCCCATAAATCGTTACTGGTCATATTTTTTGAGGCGCTTACGTCCACCTATGTACTCTGATGATTATGATATTATATACAGATTTTTATGTCTTTTTGTGTCTTATGGATCATATTTTCCTTTAAAAATGTATTTACATGTTTATGTGTATTTATTTTTATATGTGTGCAAGATGCCAGTCTAAAATTTGATTAGCTAGAGTATCTATAACTTGGTTTAATCTCCTAGGAACATGAAAATATGTAATATAATCAAAGCTTCGTTCCAAGAGACGTACCCTAAGGAATCGTCAGTGTAAAGTTGGATCATGAACATGGTAGACTCTATTTAACTGAGACACAACCAGTTGAGCATCTAAATAGACCTAGAGATGAGAGATACCAAATGACAAGGCATCACAAAGCAACTCAATAACTGCACTGTACTCGACGACATTGTTTGTGGTGTCGCCTAAACATATACCTCTTGAAAATAATAATTGACCCTGAGGTGTAAAAATTACCTAAGCTGTGGAGGCAAGCCTCCAAGTGTGCCGGATAGTACTGTCTGCGTACCCAATGAACACCTCTGATTCGCTTGACATTTGCCACAGTGACAAAAGATAACATAAAAAACGACACGTCCATAATACTAAAAGAAACCAGAAAGTAATAGTACAAAGATTATACATATGTTACAAAAAGTTACCCAAGGTGACCTACCTATGAGTAATACTTCTTGAGGTAGAGCCCATTTCTAGGCTCCGCCAAAACATTTCCCTCAAATTCAACCAGACGATAAGCACCCTTTTTTAGAACCTCTTTTATGATGAAAGGTCCGAACCACATGGGTTTGAATTTGCCTGCACCCAGGGGGTCGTTATCTTAGTCATAGACCAGGACAAGGTTGCCTTCAGAGAAAATCCGAGGACGAACGAACTGATCATACTGACACTTGAATTTTTGTTTGTGAGCCTCGTTGGCTAGGGCCTCATCACGACGCTTCTCATTGAGCCGCTCAAGGTATAATAATCGTTCTTCAAGTGGAGAAGTGTCTGGCAGTAATTGTACTGCCAATTTTAGGGATGGGATCTGACATTCTATAGGCAAGACTGCTTTGAGCCCGTAAACGATTTTAAAAGGTGAGAAACCAGTTGCAGTCTTAACAAACGTTCGGTAAGCCCATAATGTCGAGTATAACATCAAATGCCAATTTGACTTGGCCGAGGTGATCGTTTGCTGTAGGATGGTCTTAAGAGATTTATTTACAGCTTCCACTTGACCATTTTCTTGGGGGTAGTAGGGTGATGAATGATCTTGCCGCAATCCAAGATTTGATGTTAATTCGATCATCATTTGTTATTGAAAGTGATTTCCATGGTTAGTGGCAATCTCTCTCGGGACGTCGAACTTGCGATTATCTGGTTGAACAAAAAGAGAGTTGCAGTCTCTCCATCATCTTTAAATGTTGGCATAGCTTCGACCCACTTCGTAAAGTAGTCTAGGACTACAATGATATGATGTTTCCCCCTTGCTGAAGGAGGGTTGCATGTAGTGTAATCAATTCCCCACTTGGTGAAGGGACTAACTGTGATGACATGAAACATGGGAGCGGGATGTGCCCTCCTATTTTGAGAGACAATCTGACACGGGTGGTACTTCTTGACCGATTCGATACAATCTTTGATTAGTGTCGGCCAGAAGTAACCGACTCGTAAAATATTTTTGGATGTTGCCAACCCAGACAAATGACTGTCACATGCTCCAGTATGGAAATTGTGAATCACGAGTTTTGCTTCTTCATGAGTGAGGCATCAACAAAGAATGCAATCTACCCCTCGACGACAGAGAGTGTCCTCGAGGATGAGATAATTCTTGGCCTGATGACATATATGGCGACGTTCATCATGAGAAGCAGAGGTGGGGCACTTCAAAGTCTAGAGATAGACTAGAATATCACCATACTAGGGGTCTGAAAATGCTATCAAAAACATATCTCCTTGAATAGGTGATTCTTCGGGAACAACATCACCTGACTCGATTGAAAGTTTCGAAATAAGTTCTGTGAAGACCAATGACTTTTTGGATTTCACCGAAACAAAATCTAAGTCAAATTCCTGGAGGATGACTATTCATCTACTGATCTTTTCGCCTATTACCCGTCGTGTCAACATGTATTGAAACGGATTCACAATGATAATGACGGTGGTCTTGCCAAACATAACATAATGACGAAACCATTGAACAGCATGAACTACTGCCAACACAAGTTTTTCAATATGAGAATAATTGAGTTCCGGTTCGACGAGGCCTTAGCTTAGGTAATAGATTACATAGTCTGAGATCAAATCATATTCTTGAACTAAGACCATGCCGATGGTTGACTCTGTTGTACCCAAGTATAATAAGAAATCTTTGTTATAGTTGGGTATCCGAAGTAGAGGGGTAGTTGTGAGGGCATGTTTCAACACTTCGAAGGAGCATTGAGCGGTATCATCCTAATGAAAATGAACGTCTTTCTTCAGTAAGATCATAAATCCCTTCATGATCTTGGCATAGTTGGCAATGAAATGCCTCAAAAAGTTCGCCTTGCCCTGTAGACTCTGAAGTTGAAGGATTGTGCATGGGGGAGGAAACTGAACTATTGCCTCAACCTTCAGAGGATCAATCATGATCCCTATTGTTGACACTATGAAACCTAACAAACATCCCAATGTTATGCAAAAGCTGCATTTGTTTGGATTCAAGCAAATCCAGAAGTAGCGACATCGCTCAAAGATAAGTTGGAGGTGCATGGGATGATCCCATCTCTTGTGATATCGAGATGTTAAATCTTCTAAATAAGCCTAGACTATATGCTTGAGATCATGAAAAGAAAAAGACATGGCCCGCTGGAAGGTAGCTCCAACATTTTTGAGACCAAAAGGCATCTTACGATAGGAAAATGTATCCCATGGAAAAATGAATGCAGTTTTGTGTTGGTCTTCGGGCTTGATTTGTGTCTGATTATATCCCGAAAACCCATCCATGAAAGAAAAGGCCTCGCAACCTGCACATTCATCAGTTATCTGGTCAATGAATGGTGTGGGAAAATTATCTTTTGGACATGCCTTGTTCAAATCACAGAAGTCCGTACATATGCGAATTGTGCCCTGTTTCTTGTTGACCGGCATAGGATTTGACACCCATTGGGTCAAATGGATAGGATATATAAAACCGACTTTGAGCAGTTTCTTGAATTCAACCTTAATGGCTGTTGCTTTCTTGGGATTAACTGGATGAAGCTTCTACCAAACTGGCTTGGCATCCAGATAAGTTGTGATTTCATGTTCGACTATTTTTGGATCAATGCCTGACATTTCCTCATAATACCAAGCAAAAACGTCGCGAAATTATTTAAATAAGTCTATGTAGATTTGAATCTCTTCGGGGGAACAGTCAGCTCCGACGAAAACATTCTGCACGATGCCATGGGTTATGGAGATATTAATTGGTATAATTTCAGTGATAGTTTCCATATTACCCTCGACATAAACCTCATGTGTAGCCAAAGGATTGATAGGACAAGACCTATTTCTAGTCATAGTCAAGGTGAATTCCTCTGCTTCAATTCTGCTTAACTCTGGGAGGAAGTATGATCGGTGATGGAGATCGTCCCAGGGATTGTCCGGACTAGTCATTGCTTCAATGATTGCTTCATCTGAGGAAAAGACTAAGTCTAATGAATCGGTACCAGCGAGGGAACCTTGAGCCCAAATAGGCTCTGGGATCGGATCTAACTCTTGTGCAGGAGTCAGATCTATGTCGGATGAATCTTGCTGGACTAAAAAGTACGCTGCCTCTGTCGCGAACAAGGGCATGGACATACCATTGTGCCCTGTTGCTTCCATCATGGTCGTTGGGGAAGGAAGAATCTACGGATCATTGAAGTAAGTCGTGTGAAACGAAGAAACTTGGAAAATCTCAACCTTATGGTGGTCTAATATGAACTTGACATTGCCTTGAGGGGGAGGGTAATCGAAGGTACCCATAAAATATGGGTACAAACCAACCCCTAGGTTGATGATGCCCAGTTGGGGATTATCAATCATCGGGACCACGCATGCCCCCAATGAAGGGTCAGGTCTAGAGAAGGACAATTGATCAATGGTCACAATCTGGCCCTCGTGTGGAAACAACAAGACCCATAAAACTGTAGCAACCACTGCTTGCATGGAATAAGTCCAACTCCTACCTACCAAGAGATTGTAGTCGAGGGATGCATCGACTACTTCTACCTTGATGCACACTGCCTTCCCCCCTAATTGCATGGGGAAAGAGGGGATGATGCCATGTGGTCAGAATGAATAACCGTCGAAAGCTGTAAGAAGAGTAGGTGACGAAGACAAAACGGGTTGGCCAATGGCCTTCCAACACACCAATGACATGACGCATGTCGAGGCGCCCTCATCAACCACTATGCGGAAAATGTTCCACGTAAAATTTTTCGTAGGGTAAGCCACTACTATTTTAAATGCTACGTGGTAAGGGAGACTAGGTTTTAAGTCGGTTGTATCTAGCATGATTGTACCCAGATTACACGTCTCGGTGGATCCTAAAGCTGCTAACAAAGCTTTCCTCTAGGAAGGGTAGCTATGGAGGACCTCCAAAGCGAACATTGCACAAGGGGTTTGAAATAAAACCTCCACCACAGAATAGTTCTAGGCATCCCTTGCATTTGGGTTGTGAGAAGCTTTCTTGAACGTGCCTTTTGGGATGCATGCCAGTGTTTTTCCCAAAGTCTTCTCGATCTGGAGAGGAAGAGATGGGATTTCATCTTCTTTTCCTTTCTCAGAGGTGCTTGGCTTACTATAGTCATGTGCTCTAGTTGATATAAAAGCATCACCTTCATTATATACACATTCATGGATGCAGGGTTGTCAAAGACTGAGAGGGTCCTTGAATTCCCCCTTTCGTGCTTATAGAGGCTTGGGTTAGGTTTTTCCCATGTTGGAATGGATTCGTTAACACAACAATCTATTGCTGTGCCACAAAATTTTGGGCCTCTGCAAGCTGAGGACATTGGTGGGTCGGGTGGTCTTCTGCGCACAGGTTACACAGATACCTCACCTTTCATTTTTTAGTGCTGCCCCTGCCAGCATTATTAGTGGGTTTCTTATCCCCCTTAACCTTCTTTCATTGTTTTTTCTTTTCATCAGGCTGCTGGGTGGCCTTTGGATTTGTCGATTTCACTATGTGTACATCCGACATTTGGATCGGGGGAGCAACCAAAACAGTAGTTTGGTTGGCCCCTGTATGTTGTGTAGACAATTGATGCATTTGTTTTGTCAATTGTTCAACGGGCTTGGTTTGTGCTGACCCTACATTACCATTGGCATGTGGTCTATCTCTCTGTCTATTTTTATCAAGTATGGATCGTGGTGCATTGGGCAAAACCTCGTACAATAAACTAGACTGAGAATAAATTAGCTCAAGCTGTTGAGCTCTCATGATGGAATTTTCTTAGGAAAACAATCCCGACGCTGCGACTTCTTTGGATAGTTGTGGGACCAAAGACTTAAGGAACCACTCAAGCAAGAGTGCTGGTGGGACTGGTACCTTAATTAAACTCTTCCGGCGTCTCCACTCTCAGATGTGGTCAGAGGTATGGTCCACTTTTATCTATTCAAAATTGGCTAGCAATTCTGTGCTGGCATCGTATCTCACAGGTAATTGGAAATGGTTTAGGAATGCCATTGCCAATTCACCGAAGGAATAATATCTCGAGTGGTCGAGCTTGTTGTACCATTTCTTAACGCTTCCGATGAGAGTGCATTGAAACAATCGCAATTGTACGGAGTCGTCTTTCAACGAATTGGACGAGAACCAAATATGAAAGGTGGTCATATGATCCCATGGATATTTGTTAGGCTTGGTCTTGAACTTTGGTATGTCTGAAGGTAATTTTGTTGGCATAGGAGGCCAACGTGGATCGTGACATATGGGGTCATTCAACAATCTTGTCAAGTCTGGAAAATGTGAAGTTTCCAAGAAAGGTAGTTTTGGTTGTTGTTGATAATAACCATGGAAAAAAGGGCCTGGAGTTGGACTGGCACCAGGTTTCCAAGAAAAGTTGGGTTGTTGGTCGTGGTTTTGGTAAAAACCATGGCCATGAACAATATACAGCTTCTACGTGTGAGGAGACATCATCAATTGATTTCCAAAATAGGACATAGATGGTTGGGCGTGCATTACATTCAGAGGAATTTGGGAACGGTTACCCCATGCCGATCCCATGGGAATAGGCATAGCACCTTGTCCAAGGTTCCATTGGTTGTGAAAGGAATTTCCCCAGATTGACATTCCTAATGAGGGACCTGATCCTTGCCAAGAATTCCAAGGTCCTGATGCAGAAGAATTTTCTGGGTTTTCCCCCTGTGCAGGAATAGTACCCTACATAGGATTAGGTTGGCCACCAGGGTTTCCCCCTGGTCAGGAAATCCGCTGATGAGAAAGTTTTGTTACCAAATGCAACGAACAAAGAAAACTGTGTCGACCCTACCGACATATTATGAGAAGGTGGTCCTTGACTCCTTACTCCAATTGAACTATGGTGTGTGTTTGGCCCGACGGATTGCTGGCGGGTACCGCCAAGTGAAGGGGATGAAGGAGGTATATGACCTCCCCCATAAGGGAAAGCGTTAAAAGAAGCTAAATTTCCCCCCATGGGTCCTTCTAGAGGAGCATTAGAGCTCCCTATCCCTAGACCTAAATTATGCAAAGTGGAGTAGGATAGTACAAGACTTGTACCTGGCCTAGGCATCTAATATAAGAATGAAGGGATTGTCGCACTCTGTGTGAAAGGAGTATTGGTCTTCGCCAAAGATGGGATTAGAACACTACTCGAGGTAGAGGCAGTCGAGACCATGGTGGCTCGGACTGGCGACGGTGGGGTAGGAGGTGGAACACCCCCTGTGACGACAACCGTGGTGGGAATATCAGGATTCCCAGAAGAAGAGACAGGATTTGCCTCCATTACCGTCTGATTTAAATGTGTTGAAAGGTCCTTTAACAGAGGTTGGTTAGGTGTGATTTCCAGTGACCCAGTCACTTCAAAAGACCCTTGTTGGTCTAGCTTTGGCCTTAGCGGTGGCGGGGGTGGATCTAGTGTAATCAGTGGCAGGCGAAGAAACCTTTGTGACCGGTGGAGCTCGTGATCCTTCACTGTTTGAGAAGATAAAAGACACACTAGGGATTTCTATTCGTTCAAAAACAACACACACTAGGAAATTCCCTATAAGATAAAACAAGCAAACACTAAAGTAGTCGAAAGAACAGTTACAACAACCAACACTAGAGAAACTTATCGGTGCAAGTGCAACTTGAACATGGAATCAACCTCCAGGTATACTCTGCAAAGCGTGGCCCGATGTTTGTCCTAGGTACCACGGTATACCCCCACAATCACCTATGTATGTCCCTAAAAATGATAGGCAACTAGGTTTCCAGTGCGCGAACAGTCACCAGGCGGGTACAGTCGACAGTTGGGTAGACCACAATGAGTAGGGTATCAAGCCCAAAACCTGTCAAGGGTATCGAAATAAAGTGGTCCGGAAGATAACTGAGGACCTTGAACAGACTCGAGACCCACGAAGCTCCATGGCAAATGAAATCAATGGAATCCCAAGACAAGCCCTCTATATGTGTTCTCCACTATGATTGGTCCGACTTTGGAGGGGTTATCTCCGCTTCCTTTCCACACGTGACCTCGTGTTTATCTCCTGTGTTAGAGGGGGGTCCCAGATAACTTTCACGATACTAGACTTTTAACACTCCCTAGCTCAGACTCCAATGTTTGATTTAATGGCCTTGAAGAGTTTCCTCTCCAACCTAATTCAAGGCCCTAACCCTAAACTAGTTGGTTGACCCTACAAACATAAAAAGTCTAATTAATTTTAGATTTAGTGTTAATTTTTATGGCTTGTCTTAAGTCAAAGGTTATGAAAGTGAAACTAGTAATGTTTGAAAGACAAAAGAAAAATAAATAGAAAGCTGGAAACAAAATAACTTCTTCTTGACTAAAATCTTAATCAAATTTTCAAACTAAAATTTTCTAAGATCTTTGAACAACAAACTCAAAGTAGGATTTCACTCAACTACAAGCTACTTATCATCTAAGTAAACCGTCAATAACTTATGAAAGAAAATACTTTTCTTGGTTACTAATGCAAACCAACACTATTTAACCAAACAAAGAAATAAAAGTTTTTTTATTTTATTTGAATGCTCACAAAGCAAAAAGGAAAAATATCAACAAGTAAAGACCAAGAAAACTTCTAGCCTAAGCGTAGATCACAAAGAGTCACTTTAAAAATAACACACAAGCAAATTAAAACTGGACTCTCACACTTGTCTAAAAACCCTATAAAAAGAAAATTTTGAGGAAAACTTATTAATGAAAAAGAAAGCTATTGTTGTGATCAAAATTAAGTTACTGACCGCTATGACAGAGACCCAAAAAAATGAGAGGTATAACTCTTGACAAAGGAAAGGATGGCTGCCTCACCTTAAACAAAAATTTTCTCCATAGGCACGCTGCTGACAGTTCAACAACAAGAGCGTGCATGCGAGATGTGTAAAGTCAAGGTGCATGTACATGCGTGCAGACCTTATACAGGACAAGTGTACTTATGAAACTCTAAAAGATGAAAGGACAAGAAATCAAGCCTAGGCATAGACTGTTGGTACTGAGAATGAGAATCTCTTGAAGACCCAAACACTTACATTAACAAAAAAAATAAAACAATTCAAGGAAAAATTCATAGAACAAACCAATATGAGGTGAAACCTAAGCTATAGACTGCAAACAACAAAGACTATAATGAGTTCCAAAAAATCTATGAGAAGGATTATTTCTGACAAGGGAGAGGATGACTGCCTCTTTAGAAGAAATTTTCTGGAATTGTACACGCGACTTGGCGTGTACACGCGCGCTGTGGGAAGGTAGGGCACGAGTACACGCGTTCAGACCTTATACAAGGCATGTGTACCTCTGTGGGTCTCGAAAAAAAATGCATTCAAGCAAAGAAATAGAGATAACTGGTATGGAAGACCAGAATCTCTATTAGCTCAGACTTTTGCAGAAACTTTAAAAACAAGGAATGAACCCAGTTCTTAAAAATACCCAAGAAAAAATATTCCCAGAAACCCTAGAGATCCCCAGTATGGTCGCCAATTCTGTTGTGGGTGGGAAATCCCTCCTACGGACTAGTACTAAGGGTTTTTATCATGCATGCATAAATGAACTAAAGATTCTTACTTCTTACCATCATCCCATGCCTAAACCCCCATCACTCATATGTAAATACAAGGCTCAAGAGATTAAGTTGACGTATCTTATTTTTCGTGTTTGATGTCGATCCCTTTTTGTGCTTGGTCGTTCTTTGACTACAGCTCTCCTCCCAACGCTGACCTGCATTCACAAAAGACAAACAAATAACTCCACATGCATTTATTCTATGAACTAATGGGTTAGATATTTAATCAACCATATAATCAATATTCAAATAATGACAATCTCATATGGCGGGATGGGAAAAGTAATTTGTTTATTATTAACTTCACTAAAGAAACTTACAATGATGAAGCCGACCACTGCTCCACGAACCTAGTCTTGGGCTGCTCTTCAACTTTCCTCCAACTTCTTTGCTCTATACTTCTCTTTTCACAAAGATGGCTAAAGGTTGGGACAAGGGGAATGCTCAATTGGGTATAGTCTCTTTACTATGATTTTCCTCCTTTCAAATGGGACCCCTACCCCTTATTTGATAGGTTAGAAGGATCTAGGTATTTGGTCGAATGACTGGCCATGCATGGCCTAAAGGTTTAGTTAACTTACCCAAGGTTATGTTTTCCGTCAAAAACTTTCCCTTTTTCATTCTTTTGTAGGTACACGCGGGCTGTCTTGGGTCAGCTAGCGTGTACACACATGCATTAATGGAGCAAGGCGCGTGGGCCTTTATAAAAGGGGTTTTTAAGAAGAGTTGTTCAGTAGTGTTTTGGAAAAGAAGGAATCTAATATGGCATGATGCTAGGTAAGCATGTCTGGTGCAAATTAGGGTTATAACACGAAGTTTCGGCCAATAGAAATGTTTCTGTAGCATTGCCACTGTATTTTCGATGCCGAAGTGTCCTACCACCCGACTATAGTGGGCTTCCCATATCAGATTCACTCGCTCACTTGATGGAACATAGATATGGCCCAGACGACACAACAACCCATCCTGAAGATGGAAATTATTGACAATTTCATTTGCACGCAACATTTGGTAGGTGGTGGCGAAGTCCGGGTTTGTCTCATAGAGTTGGGGCTATCCATAGGTCTCATGGCCGCAAGATTCTAACACCGTGTTGAGTTCCGCGACTAGCAATTTTCTGAGGGAATCAACAACGTGGTTGGTGATTCTTGATTTATACTTGATGTTGAGGTGGAATTGCTGCAAGTATGTGGACCACTTTTGATGGTAGTCATTTTTCAATTTTCCTTGTGTCTGCATGAACTGCAGTGGCTTATAATCAGTGTGGATGACTGTCTCCTTCCCAAGAATGTAATGTCTCCACTAGCGGTAGGTTTTCATAATGGAGTACATTTCTTTTTCATAAGTAGGGTACTTACAAAAAACATCTGATAGTGTCTCACTATGATAGGCCACAGGGTGGTTGTGCTAAGTGAGAACGACGCCCACAACATAGTATGAAGCATCTATCTTGATCTCAAAGGGATGTTGCAAGTCTAGTAGTGAAAGTATTGGGGCTAAGCACAAGAACTGTTTCAAATCATCAAACGCTTGTTGTTGGGACCACCCCCATACAAATTTCACCTTACCACCACCTCTGGTTATTTGGCTAAGGGCCCATGCAATATGGGAGAATCCCAACACAAACTTGCAGTAGAAATTGACAAGGCCCAAGAAGCTCTGAAGCTCAGTGAGTGTGGTTGGGGATGGCTAGTAATGGATGAATTGGATCTTGGCTAGATCCACATGTACTCCATGTTGATCAATGATGTATCCCATGTAATGGACCCTGTCCATGACAAAGGAGCATTTTTCCAAGTTGGCGTATAGATTGTGCTGCTACAAGGTGTGCAAAACCTGCTGAATATGCTACAAGTTTTCAGCCCAAGTCTTGTTGTAAATGAGAATGTCATCCAGATACACCAGTACAAAAGTATTGGTGAATGGTCATAGAATATCGTCCATCATCCTCATGAAAGTGGCTGGAGCATTTTTCAAACCAAAGGGCATGACCAACCATTCAAAAATGCCTTCCTTTAACTTGAAGATCATCTTCCATACATTTGTCTATTCTTTCGGGACCTAGTGGTATCCCGAATTTAGATCAATCTTACTGAATTATTTCCCCCCCATGAGTTGATCAAGGAGGTTGTCAATTTGGGGAATCGGGTACCGATTTCTTACTGTGATTTTATTCAGAGCCCGGTAATCAATGCAGAGTCACCAGGTTCCATTTTTCTTCTGTACCAGCATGATTGGGATCCCGCAAGGTGATAAGCTAGGATGGAAGTGCTGCTTGTGGAGCAGTTCTTGGATATGTCTCTTGATATCCTCATTCTCTAATAGAGAGAAGCGATAGACTGGCCCATTGGGTAGCGATGCATCAGTTTTCATATCAATGGGGTGCCCTACTTGACAGTGCAGAGGTACCCTGGTAGGTGAGGAGAATATATCTGAGTATTCTTCCATGACCTTATCTACTTGCTTCTGCTATGTGGAGAGGTCGGCTGCAGAGACCCTGGATGTGGTTGTGATCTTTCGCTCATTCTGAGAGAGAATCATAAAGAAGAAAAACTTCCCCGTTTGAGAGATAAACTTCCTACATTTCTGAGCAGAGATCAAGGAAATAACACTAGGTGGGATTGCCTCGGGTATCCTGTACAATTTCCTGTTTAAAGTAATAATAACACTATGGGGCCTAGACTCATATACAACATGAAGTTTCCACAAATAAGGTTGGCCCAAAAGAACATCACAAACTTCAAGAGGAGAAAAATCACACAATACCTCGTCTTTGAAGGGCTTGATGTCGTACGACAGTCGACACTGTTGGCTGATGCGGAAATCACTTCCTTGGTGGAGCCATCCAATGGTGTAGGGTTGTGGGTGCGACATTGTTGGCAGGGCCAACCTGCTTGATGAACTCTACTGAGATGAGGTTCTTTTGTCTACCGCTATCAATGATGAAGTGCAGTGGGGTGCCTTTTACCCACATCTATGAATAGAAGAGGCGATCTCCTTCTTCTAGCTTGTTTGGTTCACCATGCTGGAGATTGGTGGTAGCAATAGTGGCACTGGGTTCCACATCAATGATCTATCTTCCCCTTTCTAGTTTTGACTTAGAGTCAGAACCCACATCTGATTCAGAGGCTTTCACTTCGGCCACCAGTGACTGCTTTGAGCGGTAGTCAACAATGTTATGCCAAGGGCTCTTATGGAAGTCGTACCACTTCCCAATATCTTTCTTTGTCTTTCTGGTGTCCTTCTTTGCTTGTGGCTTGGACTAGTTGTCTTGATATTGTCCATATTTTCTCTGTCGTTTGTTCTGTGGGTTGGGGCCACCCTTTATTTTCCTTTTTTGTGAGGGGTTCCTAGGCCCAAATTTTCACGTCTTTTGTTTGAGCTTCTGCTAAATTTTGACAGCATATCGGTAGGTCGTGCCCAAGGATGAGATGTCCAGAAATTCCATTTCATTCTGGATGTAACTATGAAGAGCACCATGATACTTGAGCACCAGATGTTGCTCCGAATCTTTGATACCCAACTTGGTGTGCAAGGTATGGAATATATTTGTGAAATCTGGCACTGCTTGGTCTCTTTCTTGCCGCAATGTGGTCCATTTGGTATACAAGTTGTCACAACTTCCAACAGGGTAGTATTTTTCCTTAATAGAATCCCTGAAGGATTCCCAGGTGGTTGTGACTATAAATAATGAGGTTTCCTTTGTTTCCTTTTGCTCACAAAAAGTTTCCCACCAATCTTTGACACGTGGAACGACTTTGAGGAGTGCCAAAGTAATATTTTCTCTATTCGAAAAGTTATGGAAAAACAAATACCCTTCTAGTAGATTCAACCACTTGTCTACACCATCTGCATCTATCTGACCTTCAAATATAGGAATATCGAAGTTTATTTGTACCTTGAAGGGGGCGACGCCTGCACTTGAAGAAGATGTGTCGCTTGTTGGTAGCCACTAAAGGATTTGCATGAAACTATCCATCATATCGTTCCTCTGTTGCGTGAGGGCTTCATCAAGAAACATTTTGAAAGGATCTCCTGTCCCGTCATATTTCTTTTCTCCTGCAATGAGAGGTCGCTTGGGCGTGCGAGAGATTTTTTCCTCAATAGAAACAAACTCGAGACCCAACTCTTTGTACTTCGACCTCGTTGGGGACATGCATTAAGACGACAAGGAGCAGACCGCTCTGATACCACTGATCTAGATTTTATGAGAAGAACGAAATGAATACATATTATTAACAAGTTCTTAACAAAAAATAACATAGATACAGTAAACCTGGTTTTCTATTCAATAAGGAAATAAGCTGAAACTGTAAAATGCAGCAGAAAACAAGCTTGCTGGAATGGTGGCAACTTATCTTTTAGAAGAGATGTGACAACTGCGCTCATTCACAAGAAGACGATTACAATGAGGCTCTGAAGGCCTTTTTACAATAAACAAGAATGTCAAAAACCGTAGACATCCAAAAACCTAACCCTAGGAGATGAAGCACCAAAAGTCATGTGGGCCCCGTTTAGGTAAGTCAATACACCAACTTCTCGAGGTCGTAACTTTTGCATACGATCTCCGTTTGACGCACTCAATACCTCGTTAGAAATATCTATCTGAGGAGTACAAATTTTGTGTGAGAAACATCAAAGGAACTTCAATGTTGCTCCCCATTTTCCCAAAAAACATCGTTTAGGGCCTCAAAATGGCTTCGGAAGTTTCAGGACTCGAAAAACTACTAAAAATAGTAAATTACCAAAATTGCCAAAAAATTGTTTTGAGCCAGTTGGAAAAGGTGGGTGGCCACCGATGTCCACTTGGATCATCAGGTCCTTTCCATACCTTTGGCCTCCGTCACCTTTCTTCAATATTTTGGACAACAAGCATATTAATCACAATTTCATGCGAAAGCATCTTACTTTTGTGCAAAATTCAAGAGGAAAAATTTCATAATCTAGCACAATACTTATATGTTTAGTTCATGTATTTGCATCCATATGGCTGTCTTGTTATCTTGGATCATTGTTTTTCCTTGACATACCCATTGTGTGCATGATCCCAATCAATGGTTTACAATAATTAATAAAGTCTCCTCTTCCTTGCAGTCACTCACCCTCCAGGCCCAAGCTCAGGGATCCCCTTCTCTACTATACAGTCCCTCAGGTGATCCATATTACCTTGCCAAGGATTTCTCGCACAAGAATATTTATAGATACTTCATTGAGCCTTACAGTTGAGGTGTCCCTCTGACCTTCTCTACCGAGGCGTCCCTCACGTTTGTGTTATCACAACACAACATATTTTAGGGCGATCATGGCTTATCACAGGGTTCTCATGTCTCAATAGTAGACTTTTTCATGATTTCCATCTTTGACAACCTTCATTTGTCCTCCCTAGACAGATATTTTTGTCTCACCTATATCACAGGTATACATAAATTATGAGATATTATATTCAATTTCAATTTATAATTTCTTTGAAATCTGTCACCCACAGATTTCCAAATTCCACATTTTTATTTTTCAGATCTTCTCCACACGGGAACCATATTCACAAGTATGGGATTTTTCTTCCCATAAAAGTTTGGTTCAACAGGAAATTGATCTTCCTTATGTCTTACAACACTGCCATATCCAAGACCCTTTCTTCCTGCAATTTCAACATTCCTCAGCAAAACAAATCGTTATTTTTTATGCACACTATATTTTCATTACACGCTTGCAGTGCCTTACAAACAAATTCATAAATGTGCATACTAACAATCAAATTCATTTTCTAAAAAAGGAAATATCATTCCGTGCATTTTGGCTCCACAGGAATTTGGTCTTCCTTATGGGCTTACAACACTGCCATATCCAGGACCCTTTTCTTTCTGCAATTTCAACATTCCTTAGCCAAACGAATTGTTAGTTTTCATGTACAATATATTTTCATTCCACGCTTGCAGTGGCTCACAAACAACTTTAGAAATGTGCATACTAATAATCAAATTCATTTTCTCAAAAAATAAATACCATTCCTTGCGGTTTGGCTCAACGGGATATTGGTCTTCCTTATGGGCTTACAACACTGCCATATCCAAGACCCTTTTCTTGCTGCAATTTCAACATTCCTCAACCAAACAAATTGTTAGTTTTCATGCACTTTGTATTTTCAAAACTATGCATACTAACAGTCCAAGTCATTTTCATCAATTCAAGGGTACACATAAAAATGAAATATCATTATTTATGTATGCTTCCTTTCAACATACTAAATTTTCCAAATGTAATTCAAATATCAAATGACTTTAATCAATGTGCCAATATTCATGGCCACATTGATACCCAATGCACCCCTGCATTGATTTCATGTTTTCCACACTTTATGACAAACATTTTTCCATGGTGTGTTGGAGATTAACCAACCTCTTCACCATATGGCTTATTCATTCTCGTTCATTATTGTAGCAGGACTATGCTTCCTACTACAGGATGATCATGATCCCAAATCAGCACATATGAAACTAAAAGTTTCTCTTGAATGCACCCAAGCATTCTTTCTTCATTAGCAACCAGGGTGCCAACACTCATGGCCACCCAAATTTTCTTTTCTTTAATAACTACACAATTCAAGTGGAGTAGTGGAACGTCCTCCTTCCTCAATGGAAAATCCATTGTCCGCTCTCTTATGCAAACATGCATTTCCTCAATGCATTCTATGCAATGTGCTAACTATGAGAACTTTTATTCCCAGTCTCCCTAAATTTTTCATTGTACCCATGGTACTCCTTACTCATGAATTTTCTTGCAAAGATTATAACTCATCCTTGAATGGCATAGACTTCCTCTCCCTATTATTCATATTCTTCTTTTCTGAATCTTACTCTGCTTGGGTAGCAATGGCATACAATAACCTCTCAAAATTATTCACATACCAGTAAGAAGTTAAAATACTTCAGAGGGGATTCTTAACAAATCCCTCCACACCTTACACCACACATGTATGAACATTTTTATACTTGTTCTGGCTTCTAGCACCCTTTTTCTGATTTTTACCTCATCAGTAGTGCTCGATGGGGCTCCCAAAGTCCCTTCAACAATCTTTCAACATCATCCTTCTTGCATTTATCCTTTATCATGGGTTATCTACCATTGACTATTGTTCTTTCCCAACAACTCCAATCATTTCTTACACACACACACACACACACACACACACACACACACATATCAGTCATCATGTAAAAAACAAATACATGTATCATAGCATTTAAATCAATAAACCATTTTCAAATATTCCCCAACATATCTCTATGCACTCTACCACATTACTCCTTAATTTGTTAGCTAGTGCAATCACAATCCAATTTTCAGTTGTATTCTATAATTATCCAACCATCGACATCCTTATGCCAAAAAAATTACCTGCATTAGTAAATCAATCTCTCGTACTAGAGAAATACAATAAACAACAAGGAAGGGGTCAAGGAACTCTTCCCTTCCCCAACTCCTTCTACACATCCCTGGACTTTCAGTCCAACTGAGTTATTTTCCAAGGTCTCACTTCCTTTACTTATCATGACTTGACCAAGCCTATTTATTCAAACTTTCTTATTTATTTATTTTCCTTTTTCCAGCAGTACTTGTTTCCACAAATKCTCTTCTAAGGCTTACAAATCTATTAAAMAATTCAGAGTTTTTAGGGTGAGAAMADMATTCCCCCCTTTCCCCTTCTTTKCTTATGAAATATACTCCCTACTAGGATCTTCYTRYTATTTTCCTTGAGCAGCCTTGGTTAGGCTCACCCTAACCTATTGGATACATCTGCATGMTCCAATAGMAAAWTTTTTGTTTAGAATGGTCAACATTCATTTTTTCGTCTTCCACTCATACATTTTGTTTTAGAATGTAATCCCAGATTCTTATATATATATATATATATATGCTTGGATCCCACTGCCCAAATTTTAAAAATCATTAAGGTTGTGACTCTGTTTTGCTGACATATTCTTTACACAGTTCCTTCACAGGGAACTCCTTCGACATGCAATTTCCTTATTGCATATCCATCACTATCTTTGATGGCCTTCACCTTGAGTTAGCTTTAAGTGTTTACCAAATATTCCATAAGGAATATAAACATGCATCTTTGTTATGCATCTAGATTATTTATCTACACATATTCCTTGTTTTGTTAACTTACATCCATGATGCACTTAACCACTTGCATAATCATAAGCTTGTGTATCTACCATATGTATATTTTGTATCTCACATACATCTTTACATTAAAATAATTTAACTCATGATTGTTCACAATTGTTCTCATGCGGTCCTCAAAGGCATAATTATGTTTCCTTTTATCATGACAACATAGCATCCTTAATCATTTACTCTTTCATCTATTTATACTAGCCTTTCCTAAGGGAATGGAACACATTCCCCTCAATCTATCATTCAAAAAAAAACTATCATGACTCTTCAGAATAGAGTCAACCATGCACCCATTGTATTCATTCAATCTTGGAAAGTGAAATTCATTCCTTACATTTCACTCAATTACGCAGTCACATCCTGCCTTTAGTATACATATACTCTTACATCATAAAAGTGAATCACTTGCAAATTTAATATCATTCATATCTATTTGGTCTTAATACCAGTCTTCATATCAAGAAACCTCACAATGCATTAAATCCATGCACTCAAGCATATGCAAACAAAGCCAAACATTCATCATGCAAGCTCATTGCTTGCACCTTTTCCATGTCATTCATACACATGGACATATTAGACTTCCAAATCCTCCTCCCAATGATATTTCTTCCATTATTATGACAAGTCTCATAGAGATACTCAACAATGAGATTACCTCTTTGTTGAGAGCTTGCAGTCATTCACATGATATCCACATGGAAAATTTAATAGACATAATCATAACTATGTCCCCCTTTCCATACGACGACAACTAGCAAGGATAATGTTTTGAATTAACTACTATAAAGTTATTCAAAAATCCAAAAATACCATCTGGGAAATTCCAACAGTGCCCAAGGCAACAAGACAACTTATCAAGCTTATTTTTCATGCCTCAAACCATTTTTGGTTAACATGCGTTTTTATTAAGGGAATCCTTTTCTATATTCCCTCTCACTACTACTTGAGAATATCAAGACATACCTTATATGGATACCATCCACCTCTAGATGTCAACCTGACCCATTGGTCACCAAGAAGTGCCCCAACACTTCCTTTAACACATTCAGGATCAAAATTTCATTAACCATTTTACCTCATTTATCATGAATTTTAATGTCTAATAACATTTGGACTATTTCCTTAAATCCCAAATACAATTTTGAAGTCTGTTATTAACTAAGTATTTTAATATAGAACCCCAGAGAATCTTTAGATCATAATTAGTCTTGGGCAGAAAGTCCATCTCCTTCTTTTTTTTTTTTAATTTTTGTAGAGGTTCTAGTTGTTTTTGTCTATCCTCATAAAAAAAACAGAATATAGGTTGTACATGTAGATCAACCCCAACCATTATACCCATAATTCTTCCTTGTATTCAACAATAAACAGGGACGGAGGTCACTCTCCTCCTCCCACATGAATTTTGGTAGATTAGTTTTCTATCCACCAAGCAAGGGAGGTTGTTGTGATTTCTCACTCAATCACCCATATTTCTGCAACTCTATTTATCAGCTTGATTAGAAAAATTCTTCCCAACAATTCATGTACGCAGGAACAAATTCATTTCTAAGTTCCCTCCAGAACCAAAGAGTTCAACATGTTCTCCCTCTTCAGAAAATGGTCACCAGACCCATTCCTCTTGCTTCCTCAACATCATCAACATTTTACTTATGTTGTTATAGTTAGATCATCATTAACCATATGATCCATGACATCACCATATTTTACATCCAATGGTAAACTATAATAAGTATATATGCATGTTATATGCATGCTCTATCTTTTCTATATGCATTTCAACATATCTTTGTGCACAAAGCATTGTACCCATGTTTGTAGTGAAAACGAGTTCCACTTACTTACCTTTTTCATTTTCATGCATAGACCTACCCTTATTTAATATGGATTTTCACTGCTTTAGCAAAACCACGAGATTTTTAACTTTCTCATGTCATTCCACTTCTTCCATGAGGTTCATTCTTAGTCCACGTGACTTCTTTTATTTTACAAGGAGGGATTACCCAAGAAGGAAGTTTTTTAGTTGTGACAAGTCAAGTAGGCTGATCTCACCTACTTCCATAAGGCCTCTAGACATGGAGGATTGTACTCCATATTCCAAATCCTTCATTTAATCAACACTTTTAATTAACGGAGTCTTCATTAAGAAAACTTTTAGGAAATTCCTGCCACCTATTCAATCCATTTTCCTTTTGGACTCAAGTATTCCTTAAAACAAGTTTATTCCATTTGCATCCAAGTTTTATTATTAATGCCCCTCAACATAATCCCATTTTTATAGGATTGGCTGTCATTTCCCAAAAGAAATGATAGGCTTCTTCTACCATAGTCTATCATGATTCAATCTCATTGGGTAAAATCCCGACTGAATTTTAATTTGCATCCTTCTCCTTAAGGAAATTATGCAGATAATTTCCATACAATAGTAATACTCTCAACAAGCTCATATTAGCCTTGGTAAACTAGTCTTATGACATATCTTTGGCCCATCCAGGCCCATGTTTGAATCATGCTTTGCTAGATAGGGTAGGGTAGGGTTCCCTCTCCCTTAAATTTTTCTATGAAAGAAAAAAATAACTTGACTCTTTCGTGAGCCCAAGAAGGCCAAGTGTTGTTTCCCACTCTGATACCACTTTGTAACACACCCAATCCATTAGGTATCCTTTTTAGGGATGGGGCATACTAATTTTTCAGGGATGGGGCATACTAGGGTCTTTCATCGCCATGTGGCACCCACGTGGTTCCTTATCACCTAGCATGCCACCTCATCATAGCATACAAAGACTTGCTCAATCATAGGTCGACACTTGTCTATCTCTTATTGGCCTATTAATTTAATTAAATATATCAAAGGATCACTTAGGATTATTAAGTTCGATAAAATCCTAAGTCTTTAAACTTTGGCAAGGTTCCTCATCATGCTGTTATGAACATACCCCCAAAAATCTTGAATTTTGAAGCTTCGGAGAGGGTCCGACCTGTATTATGCCTTTGCAAAAATACAATTAATTACATTACCCCACAATATAATTAATTATTTTTAATGTTTATTATAACATTGGAGTACGGGAAGGTAGGTCCAGGCCTTTGGCCATTTTGGCCCAAGCAT
>JZKD02S1676836.1:89370-109707 GCA_000966675.3 Picea glauca
AGGCAACATTTTTTACAAGGGAAATAACATCTACCATCACCCTTTTCACCTGCTTTACTTTTTTCCCCACCTCTAACAACATTCTGCGACATTTTTCCGCACAAAAATACCCTTTTGAAACCGTCGTTGTTATAGCAAGATTGTCCGAACATCTTCAAATCGTCAATTATTTATAGGCAAATTTTAGGTCACCATCGTCGCAATTGCGACGATAGTGACCTAAAAATATATATATATTTTACAGCTATTTATTTTAGGTCATTTTCAACGATAAATTTTGACTAAATTTTTATGGTCAAATTTCGTCGCATAGGCGATGAAAAAAGTAGGGTCGTCGCATATGCGATGAAAATTGACCATTGCAGTTCAGTCAAACTGTAGGTGTCGAGAGGGCGACGAACACGGGGTAGATTTAGAAAAAAAAAAATTCTCTTGCATGTTGCGACGAAAGAGTACTTTTTTCGCAAGTGGTCGTCGCAAATTTTTCAATATGTAGTAGTGGGCTAGTTCTTGAGTTTTGTAGCTTGTATTTTTTGGAGCTTGTATGTTGGCTATAAGCTTTGCTTTGCTAAGATAGATTTTGAGTGACTTTCAAATCTACAGTCTCAGAATCCATGGAGTAGAAGTGTGTGGGAAGCAAAGAACTATTGGAAGGGACCTTACAACATCAAGGCATTGGTTGTAATCTCCTTTTCATATCTTTAATACAGTGATATATTTTCTTCCCATAAAATTGGTCTTATTTTATTGTATAAATCCTTGATCACATACATAGGTTTTTTTGAGTATACATCATTGCTTTCACTTCGTTGGCTTATGTATTTTTATAGTTTCAGCATCCCATAAGCCTTGGAATGGAGCGATGATGATAGTAGCAAGGAAAAACGACATTTAAAAGGTATGTCACTTATCTCTTGTTAGTCAGTATGCTTGATAGTTAAAAATTAGGGAAAGTTTTATATTCTATCTTGTTTTGTTCTAATTTCTTGTTGAAGTTAGGGAGATCAGTTTGTGTTAGAACTTACTGATTTTTCATATAACACTAACATTTCTCCTTTCTCTTGAAACCATCATTGCATCAAATTACACATTTACCTTTTTTTATATACCTCTATTCCTCATGTACACAGAAAGCACAGACAGGGGTTTATTTTCTATGTCCTAGAGTATTACAAGGTAATTCTATTTCAATCATGCATTACATTTCAAGTACACAAGGCATATGAAATACTTATCTATTACAAGTTGTATTCATCCAACTGACTGTGGGTGTTTTCCTTTCCCCCCAATCGTAGAATCAGAGACATTCACTCTCTGTCCACCCCTGTGCCAAGCCATGATATCACTAAAAAAATTCTCTATGTCCTAGAGTATTACAAGGTAATTCTATTCAATTGTGCAAGGCATGCGCTAAACTTGTCATCCTACCAGCACCCAAAAGCAGGAGTGTACAATTGAAAAAAAGAATTTAATCTTTCATTACACTTTAAGTACACAAGGCATATGAAATACTTATCTATTACAAGTTGTATCCATCCAACTGACTGTGGGTGTTCGCCTTTCCACCCAATCGTAGGATCAGGGACATTCACTCTCTGTCCACCCCCATGCCAAGCCATGATATCACTAGGGAAACTACTCTGTGTTCCTTAGGTTTTCTACAAATTCTCTGAGATCCTCCATCTGTCACAACCTCTGCGAGGTTTATCAGATGCTTCCTCAGCATCAATATCATGACCTTCTTTCTCTGGGTAAGGAAAGATCTCTAGTCTATTAAACCAACACAATAAAACTCCTTTGTCTTCAAAACTCCACATATCTTGCAATAATAAAAGTCTCCCTTCTTCCCCACTGAGATCATGGCCTCCACAGGGTTTATCAGATGCCTTCCTAGTTAGATTTATTCTGTGCAAGAGAGTCCCTTCACAACTACATAGTCCCTCGACGCCCTCTCCTTCCAACATTGGTTTATTTCCAGCCAACACCACGCCCATGACCCTCTTTTTCTCCAGTCTGGGCTTTGAGTCTTCTATGCTCCATTTCAGAACTCTTCCACGAGTTCTATGATGTTCCTATTTCACGCGCTAGTGCATTGATTTCAATGATTTTCTTCCTTAGAGACCAAATTCCTCCTTTGGATTTTTCCTGTAACCACAAAAAATTAATCTTTCAGTTCTTCTTCTAAGATGGATATCCTCACATGTTCTTATTATTTTTGAATGGTCCTTAGACCCAATCGGGTGCCTCTTCCCTCTTCCCCCAGAAAGGTTCTTGACCTATCCTCTTCCTTCTGCTAGAAGGAACTCGGTTCAATCTATGCCTGCAAGAAGGCTACCCTCTGTGGTACTTCGAGATGACATTTTTATGTCTTCTCAGCTAGGCCCTCGATGCTTCCATTCATTGGAGTAGCTAGTGGTTCAAGCACCAATATTTTCTCATTAATTGATTTTTCTTGGAATCATGATGAGGCTCATTATTTCTGCAAGGAGATTTGGGTCATTTTGACATAATGAACCCTATCTATAGTTTCCTCACTCTTTCCTCTAGTGATATAATGGCCAGTTGATACATATGGATGTTGGTGGCCTCCCACCTATTCCAACTAGTTCATTCTGGAATTTTTCCAGTTTCCCAGCTTTTTCCTAGTTTTTGGGTCCCTGACTTTCAAGGCTGTTTTGAGGCCCTAAACAACGTTGTTAGGGCCCACCATATTCAAACTATAGACATAGTCATATTATTATGGACACATGTGTATTCCTCGGATATACCTTTCCAATGGGCTATCGTGCACCTAAAACGAAGATCGTATGCAAAAATTATGATCCCAGGAAGTTGATGTACTAGCTTACCCCAACGGGGCCCACATGACTTTTGGTGCTTCATATCCTAGAGTTAGGTTTTTGGATGTCTGGGGTTTTGGAATTCATGTTTATTTTAAAAATGCCTTGATATCCTCATTTTAATCATCTTCTTGTGAATGAGTGCAACTGTCACATCTCTTCTAAGAGATCAGCCGCCACCATTCCAACAAGCTTGTTTTCCACGATATACTTTAATAATCTGTATTCATTTTTTTATGCACATAAAATCTGGATCAGTGGTATCAGAGTGGGTTTTCTCCTTATCATTATTAATGCATGTATCCAATGAGGTAAGGGTACAAAGAATTGGGTCTCGAGCTTGTTTCTCTTGAGGACAAAATCTCTCGCACACGCAAGCAACCTCTCATGGCGGGAGAAAAGAAAGATGACGGGACAAGAGATCATTTCAAAATGTTTCTTGAGGAATCCCTCATGCAATAGACAAATGAGATGATGGTTAGTTTTTCTCAAATCCTTCGGCGACTACCAACAGGTGACGCATATTCCTTGAGCAGAGGATTCGCCCCCTTCAAAGTACAAATCAACTTTGATATTCCTATATTTGAAGGTTAGATAGACGCAAATGTTGTAGACAAATAGTTGAATCTACTAGAAGGGTATTTTTCTGTCCATAACTTTTCCAATAGAGAAAATATTACTTTTGTGCTCCTCAAATTCATTCCCCATGTCAAAGATTGGTGGGAAAATTTCTGTGAGAAAAAGAAAATATAGGAACGCTCATTATTTACAGTCATGGTCACATGGGAGTCCTTAAGGGATTCTATCAAGGAAAAATATTACCTTGTTGGAAGCTATCATGACCTGTATACAAAATGGACCACACTACGACAAGAAATATACCAAGTAGTTCCATAGTTCACAAATATATTCCATACCTTGCACACCAATTTGGGTATTAAAGTTTTTGAGTGACTTCTGGTGCTCAAGCATCATGGTGCTATGAATAGATACATCCAAGACAAAATGGAATTTATGGACATCTCATCCTTGGGCACAGCCTATCAGTATGCCATCAAAATCGAGCAGAAGCACAAACAAAAGACATGAAAATTTAGGCCTGGGAACCCCTCACATCAAAAGCAAGGAAAGGGCGGCCCCAACACGCAAAAAAAAGGACAGAGAAAAGATGGAAAACATCAAGAAAACTAGTTAAAGCCGCAAGCAAAGAAGGACACCAGAAAGACAAAGAAAGATACCAGGAAGTGGTGCAACTTCCATAAGAGCCCTTGGCATAACACTATTGATTTCCACTCAAAGTAGTCACTGGTGGCTGAGGTGAAATCCTCTGAATAAGATGCGGGTTTCGACTTTGAGTTGGAACCAGAAAGGGGGAGATAGATCATTGACGTGGAACCCAGTGCCACCATTTCTAACACCAAGCTCCAACCCAGTGAACCATATGAGCGAGAGGAAGGAAAGCGCCTTTTCCATTCAAAGATATGGGTGAAAGGCACCCCACTGCATTTCATCTTTGATAGCAGTATCTAGAAGAACCTCATCTCAACAAAGGTCATCAAGTGGCTAGCCTTGTCAACAAAGTCGCACCTACATCCCTACACCATTGGATGGCTCTGCCAAGGAAGTGATCTTCGCATTAGCCAAAAGTGTCGACTTTCGTATGACATCAAGCCCTTCAAAGACAAGGTATTATGTGATGTTTCTCCTCTCGAAGTTTGTAATGTTCTTTTGGGACAACCTTATTTATGGAAACGTCACGTTGTATATGAGTCTAGGCCGCGCAATGTTATTATTACTTTGAATAGGAAATTGTACAGGATACCCAAGGCAGTCTCGTCTGGTTCTACTTACTTGATCTCTGCCAAGCAATGTAGGAAGTTCATCTCTAAGACTAACAAGTTTTTTCTTCTTCATGATTTTCCCTCAGAGTGAGCAAAAGATCGTAGCCACATCTAGAGCCTCCGTGGACAATCTCTCCACACAATAGAAGCAAGTGGATAAAGTCATGGAATAATACTTAGATATATTCTCCTCACCTACTAGGGTACCTCTGCACTGTGTCAAGCATTCCATTGATCTGACCCCCGACGCACCGCTACCTAATGGGCCAGTCTATCACCGCTCTCTGTTAGAAAATGAGGAGATCAAGAGGGAGATTCAAGAACTGCTCCACAAGGGGAACATCTTTCCTAGATCATCGCCTTGTGGGAGCCCAATCATGCTGGTGTAGAAAAAATATGGGACCTGGTGACTTTGCATTGATTACCGGGCCTTGAACAAAATCACATTCTGGAACCGGTACCCGATTCCCTGAATCAACGACCTCCTTGATCATCTCACGGGGCCAAATACTTCAGTAGTATTGATCTGAAGTCTGGCTACCACTAGGTCCCAATAGAACAAACAGATTTATGTAAGACCGCCTTCAAGTCAAGAGAAGGTATTTTAGAATGGGTGGTCATGCCCTTTGGTTTGAAAAATGCTCTAGCAAATTTCATGAGGATGATGGACGATATCCTGTGACATTTCACCAATACTTTTGTAGTGGTGTATCTGGATGAAATCCTAATATACAACAAGACTTGGGTGGAACACTTGCATCATATTCAGTAGGTTCTACACACCCCGCAATAGCACAAGCTATATGCCAACTTGGAAAAATGATCCTTCGGCATGGATAATGTCCATTACCTAGGCTACATCATTCATCAACATGGTGTTCATGTGGATCCAGCCAATATCCAGGTCATTTGTGACTGTCCAGCCCCAACCACACTCTCTGAGCTTCAAAGCTTCTTGGGCCTTGCCAATTTCTATCGCTGGTTCGTGTTGGTATTCTCCCATATCGCATGGGCCCTTAGCGAAGTAACCAAGGGTGGCAGTAAGGAAAAAATTGTATGGTTCTTGTCCCAACAACAAGATTTTGATGATTTTAAGCAGCTCTTATGCTCAGGCCCAGTACTTTCATTACTGGACTTGTAATATCCCTTTGAGATAAAGAAAAATGCTTCAGACTATGTTGTGGGCACTGTTATCACTCAACACGACCACCCCGTGGCATATCATAGTGAGACACTATCAGATGTTGTCTGCAAGTACCCTACTTATGACAAAGAAATGTACTCCATTGTGAAATCCTGTCACTAGTGGAGACATTACATTCTTGGGAAGGAGACATTCATCCACACTGATCATAAGCCACTACAGTTCATGCAGACACAAGGCAAATTGCAGAATGACCACCATCAGAAGTTGTCCACATACTTGCAGCAGTTCCACCTCAACATCAAGTATAAAACAGGAAGTACCAACCGAGTCGCTGATTGCCTCAACTGACCTCCAGTCACTTTTCTCACCACAGTGCTATACTCTTGCAGCCACGAGACCTCCAGATGGCCCCACCTCTATACGATAGACCCTGACTTCGCCACCACCTACCAAATGTTGGGCATAAACTCAATGGTCACTAATTTCCATCTTCAGGACGGGTTGTTGTGTCATCTAGGCCATCTCTACATTCCATCAAGTGAGTGAGAGAAGATGATTTGGGAATCTCACTACAGTTGGGTGGCAAGACACTTCAATATCAAAAAAATAGTGGAAGTGATACAAAAACATTTATACTGGCTGAAACTTCGACAGGATGTTAGCAGGTACATCAAGTCCTGCACCACTTATGCTATTGCCAAAACTACCACTAAGAAACAGGGCATGCACATCCCTCTCCCTACTCCTGACAGGCCATGGGAATTCATCTCAATGGACTACATGTCGAGCCTTCTATCCACCAAGAGGGGAAATGAATGTGTTTTTATGGTTCTTGATAGATTTTCCAAGATGGAGATTATGGCCATCTGCAAGAAGAGCATCATAGTAGAGGCCACTTCCAAGGTCTTATTTAAATGAGTATTTGTACATTTTGGAATTCCACAAACCTTTGTCTTAGATTGGGACAGTCGGTTGCTCAACACATTTTGGTCGATCCTTTGGTCACTGTTGGACACCAAGATCACCAAATCCATTGCCTTCCACCACCACAGAGATGGCCAAACTGAGGTCGTTAATCAGATGATCGTGCATATCCTACGCATGTACATGAATTCCAAGAACCCCCGCACATGGGATGAGAGTATTCCCTATGTCTAACATAGCTACAATCGATCCCTATAGAGATAAACCGACCATAGCCCCTTTCATGTGGGGTTGGGATTCCAACCATTAGGCCCCATGGATGTTGCACTACCCTTGGCGACCACCTCGACCGAATCATCCCCTGCTCCACCTGAAGATGACAAATCCACCTGGTTCATTGAGTGGATCTAGCACATCCACCAACAGGTTCAAGATATTTTACAGAAGTCCAATGCGAAGTACAAGTAGCGCCATGATCAACAATGGGTGCCACATAAGTTTCAAGTGGGAGACAAAGTTTGGTTGCACTTGTAGAAATAATGCCTTACAGGGCCCCATCAGAAGCTTCACCCACTCTGTTATGGTCCTTAAACCATCACCAAGGTTGTGGGTGACAATGATTTTGAGCTTAGCATTCCCCCTTTCCTTGGACCGCAACCAATATTCAACGTGGCTCTCCTTCGGCCATATTTCCCACCATTATTAGACATGTAAAAGATAGAAGAAGAGTTGAAACCAACATAGATCAACCCTGAGTGCATGAAACAAACATCCAATGATCAGATTGTGGACACCTAGGACAAGTTCACTCGACATCAAAGGATCCAACTTTATCGAGTTGTCAAAGAAGGGAAACTCCTGCACCAAGGAAAGTGGCTCACGTAGGGCCAAATTCAACAAAAAATTCTTCATCTAATAGGGGAACTCAATGAAATGGAGACCATTGCTTCCTAAGGGGGGAGGATTGATCCAGATGGATGTCGGTGGCCTCCCACCTATTCCAAATGGTTCAATTTGGAAGCTTTTTTCCTAGTTTTTGGGTTCCTGACTTCTGGGGCTGTTTTGAGGCCCTAAACATCGTTTTTAGGGCTCACCACAACTAGACTGTACACAAAGTCAGAGTCTATCGACATGTTTATTCCTCATATAGAAATTTCCAACAGGCTATCGTGCGCCTAAAACTGATATCGTATGCAAAATTTACGACCCTAGGAAGTTGATGTACTAGCTTACCCCAACGGGGCCCACATGACTTTTGGCGCTTCATCTCCTAGGGTTAGTTTTTTGGATGTATCAGGTTTTGGCATTCATGCTTATTGTTAAAATTCCTTGAGAGCCTCATTGTAATCATCTTCTTGTGAATGAGCGCACCCGTCACATCTCTTCTCAGAGATAAGCCGCCACCATTGCAACAAGAGTGTTTTCCACTGCATTTTACACTTTCAACTTATTTCCTTATTGAATAGAGACCAGTTTGACTATATTTCTATTATTCTATGTTAAGAATCCTTTAATAATATGTATTCATTTCATTCTACTCATAAAATCCGGATCAGTGGTATCAGAGCGGTTTGCTCCTTGTCGCTCTTAATGCATGTCCCCAACGAGGTCAGGGTACAAAGAATTGGGTCTCGAGCTTGTTTCTCTTGAGGAAAAAAGCTCTCACACGCCCAAGAGAATTCCCATGGTGGGAGAAAATAAAGATGACAAGACAAGAGATCCTTTCAAAATGTTTCTTGAGGAAGCCCTCAAACAACAAAGGAACAAAATGATGGTTAATTTTGCTCAAATCCTTCGGTGACTACCAACAAGCGACGCATCTTCCTCGAGTGGAGGCATCGCCCCCTTCAAAGTACAAATTAAATTTGATATTCTTATAATTAAAGTTCAGATAGATGCATATGCTATAGACAAATGATTGAATCTACTAGAAGGGTATTTTTCTTTCCATAACTTTTCGAATAGAGAAAATATTACTTTTGCGCTTCTCAAAGTCATTGCCCATGTCAAAGATTGGTTGGTAAATTTCTATGAGAAAAAGGAAAAAAAGGAACCCTCATTATTTATAGTCGTGGTCACCTGGGAGTCCTTCAGGGATGCTATCAAGGAACAATACTAACCTATCAGAAGCTATGATGACCTGTATACAAAATGGACCACACTGCAACAAGAAAGAGACCAAGCAGTGACAAAGATCACAAATATCTTCCATACCTTGCGCGCCAAGCTGGGTATCAAAGTTTTTGAGCGACATCTGCTGCTCAAGTATCACGGTGCTATGCATAGATACATCCAATCCAAAATGGAATTTTTGGACATCTCATCCTTGGGCACGACATATCGATATGCCTTCAAAATCAAGCAGAAGCTCAAACAAAAGACGTGACAATTCGGGCTTGGGAACCCCTCACAACAAAAGAAAGGAAAGGGCGGCCCCATCCCACACAAAAAAGAAAAAAGAAAATATGGACAACCAATCCAAGTCACAAGAAAATAAGGACACCAAAAAGACAAAGAAAGATACCGGGAAGTGGTGCAACCTCTATAAGAGACCCTGGCATAAAACTGTTGATTGTCACTTCTGAATCAGATGTGGGTTTCGACTCTAAGTCAGAACCAAAAAGAGGGAGATAGATATTTGACGCGGAACCGAGTGCCACCGTTTCTACTACCAAGATCCAACCTGATGAACCAGACGAGCTAGAGGAAGGAGAGCTCCTATCCCATTCACAGATGTGGGTGAAAGGCACCCCACTGCATTTCATCTTTGGTAGCGGTATCCAGAATAACCTCATCTCATTAGAGGTTGTCAAGTGGCTAGACCTACCTACAAATTCGCACCTGCAACCCTACACCATTGGATGGCTCCACCAAGGAAGTGATCTCCGCGTCA
This sequence comes from Picea glauca, assembly GCA_000966675.3. NCBI lineage: Eukaryota > Viridiplantae > Streptophyta > Pinopsida > Pinales > Pinaceae > Picea > Picea glauca. Next base: position 99,016 of record JZKD02S1676836.1, read on the forward strand.
ACCAACAATGTTGACTGTCGTACAACATCAAGTCCTTCAAAGACGAGGTATTATGTGATGTTGTTCCTCTCGAAGTTTGTAATGTTCTTTTTGGTCAACTTTATTTATGGGAACGTCATGTTGTATATGAGTCTAGGTCGTGCAATGTTATTATTAATTTGAACAGGAAATTGTATGGGATACTCGAGGCAGTCCCACCTAGTGCTATTTCCTTGATCTCTTCCAAGCAATGTAGGAAGGTCATCTCTTAGACCAGGAAGTTTGTCTTCTTCGTGATTCGCTCTCAGAGTGAGCGAAAGATCGTAGTCACATACAAACCCTCCATGACCAATATATCCACACAACAGAAGTAAGTGGATAGGGTTGTGGAAGAATAATCAGATATTTTCTTCTCACTTACTGGGGTACCTCTACACTGTCAGGTCAAGCATGCCATCGATTTCCCCCCATCACACCGCTACCCAATGGGCTAGTCTATTGATGATCTCTGTTAGAAAATGAGGAGATCAAGAGGCAGATCCAAGAATTTCTCCACAAGGGTCACATATATCCCATCTCATTGCCTTGTGGGATCCCAATCAGGCTTGTGAAAAGAAAGATGAGAGTTGGCAACTTTGTATTGATTATTGGGCTCTGAACAAAATCACAGTCTAGAACCGGTACCCGATTCCATGAATCAATGAACTCCTTGATAAGCTCACTGGGGCCAAATACTTCAGTAAGATTGATTTTGAAGTTTGGCTACCACCAGGTCCCAATAAAATAGATATATGTATGGAAGACCACCTTCAAGTCAAAAGAAGGTCTTTTCGAATGGTTGGTCATGCCCTTTGGTTTGAAAAATGCTCCAACAACTTTCATGAGGATGATGGAAGATATTCTGTGACCTTTCACCAATAATTTTTTAGTGGTGTATCTGGATGACATCCTCATCTACAACAAGACTTGGGCAGAACACTCGCAACATATTCAATAGGTTCTGCACACCCTATGACAACACAAGATATATGCCAACTTGGAAAAATGCTCCTTCGGTATGGATAGGGTTCACTAACTAGGATACATCATTGATCAACATTGTGTGCATGTGGATCCATCCAAGATCCAGGACATCCGTGACTGGATATCCCCATTCACACTCGTTGAGCTTCATAGCTTCTTGGGCCTTGCCAATTTCTATTGCAAGTTCATGTTGGGATTCTCCCATATCACATGGGCCCTCAACCAAGTAAATAGGGGCGGTTCTAAATAAAAATTTGTGTGGGGCCTGTCCCAACAACAAGCTTTCGATGATTTGAAGCATCGCTTGTGCTCAGCCTCAATACTTTCATTACTAAACCTGCATCATCCCTTTGATATAGAGACAAATGCTTCATATTATGCTGTGGGTGTCGTTCTCACTCAACATGACCACCCCATGGAATATCATAGTGAGACACTATCTGATGTTTTCCGTAAGTACTTTACTTACGACAACAAAATGTACTCCATTGTGAAAACCCGTCGCTAGTGGAGACATTACATTCTTGGGAAGGATAAAGTCATCCACACTAATCATAAGCCACTGCAGTTCATGTAGACATAAGGAACATTTCATAATGATCGCCATTAGAAATGGTCCACATAGTTGCAACAGTTCCACCTCAACATCATGTATAAAATAGGAAGTACCAACCGAGTCGTTGATTACCTCGACCAACCTCTAGTCGTGGTACTCACTTTGGTGCTAGACTCTTGCAGCCACGAGACCTTTGGATGGCCCCACTTCTATGTGACAGACCTTGACTTCGCCACCACCTACCAAATGTTGGGCACAAACTCAATGGTCACTAATTTCCATCTTTAGGACGAGCTGTTGTGTTGTCTGGGCCATCTTTGTGTTCCATCAAGCGAGCGAGTGAAGCTGATTTGGGAAGCTCACTATAGTCAGGTGGCAGGACACTTTGACATCGAAAAGATAGTGGCAGTGTTGTAGAAACATTTGTACTCGCCGAAACTTCGACATGATGTCAACAGGTACATTAGGTCTTGCACCGCCTGTGCTATTTCCAAACCGAGCACTAATAAACAAGGCCTGTACACCCCTCTGCCTACTCTTGATAGTCCATGTGAATCCATCTCAATGGACTACATTTCAGAGGCCTTCCTTCCACCAAGAAGGGAAATCACTATGTTTTTGTGGTTGTTCATCGCTTATCCAAGATGACGATTCTAGCCACCTGCAAGAAGAACATCACAGCATATGTCACTGCTAGGATATTATTTTAACAAGTATGGGTACATTTTGGAATCCAAAAAACCATTATCTCATATCAGGGTAGTCATTTCCTCAACACATTTTGGTCGAGTCTCTAGTCACTTCTAGACACCAAGCTCACCAAATACACTACCTTCCATGCCCAGACAGATGGCCAAACTGAGGTATTGAATTAGATGATAGTGCATATCCTGCGCATGTACATGAATTCCAAGCACCCCTGAACATGGGATAAGATTCTTCCCTATGCCCAACATAGCTACAACCTATCCCTACCTATCTCAATCGACCAGAGCCCCTTTCAGGTGGGGATGGGATTCCAACCATTGAGCCCAATGGATGTTGCACTACCCTTGGCGACCACCTCGGCCGACTCATCCCCTACTCAACCTGAAGCTAAAAAAACCACCTGATTTATTGAGTGGATCCAATACATCCACCAACAGGGTTAGGATATTTTACAGAAGTCTAATTCCAAGTACAAGCAATGCCATGATCAACACCGGGTGCCACCTAAGTTTCAGGTGGGAGACAAAGTTTAGCTGCACTTGGAGAAAGAACGCCTTATAGGGCCCCATCAAAATATTCACCCACTCCGTTATGGGACTTAAAACATCACCAAGGTTGTGGTTGACAATGATTTTGAGCTCAAAATTCCCCCTTTCCTTGGCCTGCATCCAATATTCATCGTGGCTCTCCTTCGACTATATTTCCCACCATTATTGGACACCTCAGAGATAGCATAAGAGTTGAAACCAATAGAGATCAACCCTGAATGCATGAAACATTAATATAATGATCATATTGGGGACACCCAGTTCAAGGGAACTCGACATCAAAGGATCCAACTTTATCGAGTTTTCAAAGCAGGGCAGCTCCTGCACCAAGGTAAGTGGCTCACCTAGGGAAAAATTCAAAAGAAATTTCCTCATCTGATTGGGGAACTAAACATAATTGATACCATTGCTTCCTAAGGGGGGAGGATTGATCCATATGGATTCCAATGGCCTCCCACCTGTTCCAACTGGTTCATTTTAGAAGTTTTCCAGTTTGGCAGTTTTTTTCCTAGTTTTCGGGTCCCTGATTTCTGGGGCCATTTTGAGGCCCTAAACAACTTTTTTAGGGATCACCACAGTCAAATTGTAGTCAAATTTTGAGTTTGATGAAAACATGTGTATTCCTTGGATACACCTTTCCAATGGGCTATCGTGCGCCTAAAACGAAGATCGTATGCAAAATTTACGACCCCGAGAAGTTGATATACTAGCTTACCCCAACGAGGCCCACATGACTTTCGACACTTCATATCCTAGGGTTAGGTTTTTGGATGTATAGGGTTTTGGCATTCATGTTTATTGTAAAAATTCCTTGAGAGCCTCATTGTAATCATCTTCTTGTGAATGAGCRYAACCRTCACATMTCTTCTCAGAGATAAGCYRCCACCATTCCAACRAGCTTRTTTTTCGCTGCATTTTACARTTTCADCTTATTTCCTKATTGAATAGAAACCADMTTTACTGTATCTYTRTTATTCTRTGTTAATAATCCTTTAATAATYTGTATTMATTTCRTTCTKSTCATAAAATMYGGATGAMCAGTACTTTAAGGCTTCACCCCCACAGYCATTGTTTTGGYAATCTAAACAATAATACATTTACATTGTTCACATTCCATAGCATGGTAATCATAAATAATGATTAATTACAAGCTGGGGGAAACAGGGGTATTACAAATGCCCATAAATCCTCTACACCAAGAGCACTTCTCCATGCTCACATATTTTTTTAATGAATTTGCAACATTCTCCAAAGTGTCCACCTTCATCAACAAATCCTTCTTGTCTTTAGTTACCATGTGTCTCACAAAGTGATACTGAACATCAATATGCTTTGTATTTGAATGATAAGTCAGGTTCTTCACCAGGAATATTTCACTCTGACTATCACAATCTATCCTTACATCTAGTTGTACCAACCCAATACTTGGACACAATATATGTAACCATACTACTTCCTTGCTTGCATGAGTTGTTGCCAAGTATTTAGCTTCTGTAGTGGAGAATGCCACCACATACTGTCTTTAGCTCATCCAACTAATTTCTCCTCCAAATAGGTTAAACACATACCCACTTGCAGATATTCTACGATTCAGATCTCCAACCCAATCTTCATCCACAAATCCATGTATGTCCAACACTCTATCCAATCTTGGTATTCCTTGGTAGCACAATCCATAACTGGTAGTTCCACTCAAATACATGAAAACCCTGTTTACTATTGTCCTATGCTCCTTTCCTAGTTTTGACATATACCTGCTCAAAACTCCCACTGCATGTGAAATATATGGTCTAGTACATATTATTTTGTACATCAAACTACCAACTACACTCACATATGGAACACGAGACATGTCCTCTTCCTCTTCATGTGTCTTGGGACACTAATCCACATATAATTTTATGTACACCTACATGAATATGAACCTTGACCGGTTTACATTCATGCATATTAAACCTTTGTAATATTATCTCAACATGTTTCCTCTGTTTAACTAGTGTTTCCTATTTGCTTGATATTTTTTAATTTCCATGCCCAAAATGAAATTTGCAGCACCAAGATCATTCATGTCAAATTTAGAGGACAACTAATTTTTCACATCCTGGATAATCTCCTTGTTGTTTCCTATATCCTAGATAGTATCCAAATACCCTAATATGTATGTGAGAGGGTTTCTTTCCAATCCATACCTCATGTGGAATCTTTTCATCTAGTGTTGATGAGGGTGATCGATTGACCAGGTAACATTAGTACCCACTACCTCTACCCATAATTCATGTCATAACCCAACATCATTAAGCATGCACCTTGTTTTTTCCATCAATGTCCTGTTCATCCTTTCTTCAACTCCATTCTGTTGAAGTGTATATGGATTAGTCTTCTTCCTTTCTATATTTCACTACTTAAAGAAATATTCAAATTCATTTCTGTAGAACTCTCCACCATTATCCAGCCTCAACACCTTAATTCTTTTCTTTGTTTGATTTTCCACTAGAGCCTTAAAATCTTTAAACCTGTCAAAGACTTCATATTTCTTCATGAGGAAATATATCCTTGTATTCCTAGAGAATTTGTCTATAAATGAGACATATTACAGAGATTTTCCCAATGATGGAACCGACATAGGTCCAAACACATCACTTTTCACCAACTGTAAAATTTCCTCTGCCCTCATTGCACCAAAAGGGAATCTTACCCGATTCTGCTTCCCATATACACAATGTTCATAGAAATCAAAATCCAAAGAGAATTTAAACATACTTTCAACCATCTCTTTACCATGTAGTAGTTGAAATCCTTATCTCCGATATTCCCCAGTCTTTGATGCCACAACATAGCCTTTTCTCTAGAGACTGTAGGAGTTTTTTCTTCTTCAACTCCAATATTAGGAACAATGGGAGTTCAAATACGAGATCCCTTCAACAACACCATTGCTCCTTGAACCATCCTACGAGTTTCTTTTTAAAACATTATTTTCACCCCTGCACCATCCATTTTTCTTACAAGAATCAAATTTCTGGCTAGTCCTGGGATGTGCATAATACCAAGGAGTGTTCTAATCCTTCCATCCATCATCTTCAACTTGAATTTTCCTCATCCTATAATTTTTCTGTCGAGTCATCACCTAGGAAAAAATCACCTCCATCATACCTTTCATACTCGCAAAACCACTCCCTGTGAGGATTCATATGAAAGGATGCCCCTGAGTCAACCAACCATGCCTCATGATCTACATGTGTGATTGAAGTAGACACGTACACATCCCATCCTTCTTCTTTGGATGTTTTTTCTTTTGTAGAAAGAGCATCTTCAGATCCCTTTCCTCTCTCAACACTTTTGGATCTACATTTCTTCCTGTAGCACCCTTCTTTTCCACATCTCCAACATACCTTTACAAAGTTTACAAAAGATTTATATCTTCCTTTATATTTAGATCTCCCACTTGAGGACTTAGTTCTATTTCTTTCCTGGGAGCATTATCTTGAAAATAATGCATTTGTGCCTTGTCCTTCCATGTTCTTCCGCCTCATCTCCTCCAACAACAAGGATGAGACCACATCATCGAAACTTAAAGTAGTTGTATTGTTACCTATGGCCACAACCAAACTATCCCATGAGTCTGGTAAAGAGCACAATACATTCATACATTTGTCTTCATAAAAAATCTTAATATCAACAGATAATAACTGACTTACCAGTGTATTGAATGCATTCAGATGCTCTGTCACCAAGTCTCCATCTTTCATCCTCAAGTTATACAACTTATTCAACAAGAATAGTTTATTTACCAGGGACTTAGATTGATACAAAGTCCCCAACATATCCCATAATGCATTGGTTGTAGCTTCCCTTGACACATTCAGTAATATTGAATCTGAGAGACACAATTGGATTTTTCTCTTCGCCTTTTGATCCAACTTTTTCAGTCTTTTACTAACATTCCTATAGGTGTAGTACCTGGATCCACCATGATCCACTGATCTTTTTCTACCAACAGAGATTCCATATTGAGCTTCCACAACTCAAAAATTTTCTCATTAAATTTCTCGATATCTATTTTTGAACTACTCACCATTTATTTTCACCTGAAGAATCAATATCGTATATCTCCCACTATAACAAGGATTACAACATACCCGTGCCAAACCCTTGACCATAAATGGGTCCCCCCTAAAGCCAATAATTGCTCTTATACCAAATGTATATTTTAACCTTGTACAATTAATTACTGTAAACATATTCTTAATAAAACAGTAAATATACAATGACACACACACACACATTACACAAAGTTTTTTACCCTGGAAACCCAAATCGGGAAAACCAACACCCTGTTTAGAGTTGCACCTCTAATATTATATTCATCATATTCATTGTTTACAATAAAATTTACATATAGGATCCTGTGGCATCCAAACCCTTAATTCATTGACCCATATTATTCAACAACCCTAGTTCCTTAACTGAAATTATAAAACCATCGACAAAAAAACATGTGTCGAAAAACTCACAAAAAAGATGCAAAATATTGCCAAAAATAGACAATTTTTTTTTCATAGGAGATACTTCCCCTGCCCTTGAACCCTTGCAAAACTTTTGGTTGGGGGGTGCTTACCACCCCCTTTTCTCCCATATCAGTGTACAATACATGGGATCAATTTTGCAAACAATATAACACATACCCAACAACTTGCACCTAACATTCAAGTTTTACAAGAAAAAGTCACAACTCATATTCAAACTTGAGATAACTAAATGGAAACAATGTTTACATGAATATGCTTGTGTAAAAAATACTAAGTTATTTTTGGAGTCACAACTCCTACCATGCCATGTTTTGCATAGCTTAGATGAAGAGTTGCATCTTCATATTAGAACTCCTTATCATGTATACTTAAAAAGAACCCATTAGTGGCATTGGTTCACCAATGTTAGAATTTATATATGAATCATATGAAGGGAATCTAGTAGGACCATTTACTCTTTCATCCTCTAGATGCCATATCCCAGATACGACCAATCCGTTCTTCTTTCTTATAGGGTAATTGGTCAAATAGTTCAAATGATTTCTCTTGGTATTTTAAATGCAAAGAACATATAGTATTTTTTTGCGAATATCCTTGCAATGTCCAATCAATATATAGATATATAGATAGAACCCCCAACATCACACAATTTTTCTAAAAGAAATATAACTTACTTGAAACTTTTTCCATAAGAATTGTAGGCCTAACAATTGGTGCACATGTGCAACATGATATACAGAAGAGATATAGAAATAAGAATATGTTTTGTCAACAAAAATGAATGTCTAAATTGAATACTACTTATTCAGTGGCAAATGTATAACAATAAAGAATCAAACTTGCATTGAATCAATTTTGATCTGGGTGCCCATTTCCGTGTCTCTTTATTGATCCGGTAGAAATAAGATGTGCTTGTGGAGTCACGAAAGATTGGAATTTGGTAGGTACCATTTGTAAATCCAAGCAAGCAGAGTAGGAAATAAATCCAAGCAGGGGTAGTAGGAAAAATAAGACTCGCATGTAGAGCCATGAAATATTGGTAGGTACCACTCGTAAATCAAAGCATGTTATAGAATTTTCTATCCTATGACAAGAGTTAGGGTCACAACTGAATGGAAAGGTGCTAGTGGTGGTTGATTGCAAAAAGGGAAAAAAAGGGACTTCATCTATTAACTACATAGATATGATGATGATGTAAAGGTCTTCATTTGGCTAGCTTTCAAGAGTTAGATGTCTTCATTTACTTTACATGTGAGCTTTCGAGAGGGAGGGTTAAGCCTCGATTTAACATTTACTCCCCCCTTTCCTTTTTTCTTTATTTTCTTGGTTCCTTTCTTTAGATATGCCATTTTTAGCCATGGGACTAGGGTTACATGGCCTTTTATATTTATCACTCTTTCCTCTAGCCTTTTTTTCCGAATTTCTTTGACTTTGGGCTTCTATACATATGGTCTTATTTTATTTTTCTTGGACCTTGTTGAGTAATATACAACAAGCCAATCATAAATGGAAGTATGAAGAAATAGACAGAATGGAAATGGGAATGATGGAAAATGTGTTAAGTATGGTTTGGGATTTGTGTCACACTACATTAACCCGGTTTCTTGTGGTACAACCTAACCTAAGGGATGCCACACTTATTGAGAGAATCTATGTACCACCATGGTACGACGAGGCAAGAGATAAAATTTGTAACTATTACAAAGTGATTTTATATTCCACTTAGTGTTCACCACAATTATGACTAAGTTAAAAACAAAGTTACCAACTTAACAAGAACTATGACCTCAAAATGAGAACTCTATCCCTTAAAACCCATATTTTTGCATAAAAAACATGAAAATCAACCCCTAGATAAAAAAGTGGTGCTACTGGTAACAACATTTTTCTAACGTGGATTAAAATTACAACATTTTTCAAGCATGACCTTAAAACTCAAATAGTTGCTCAGAAAAACCTTAAAATCAACACCTAAATAAAAAAATGATGCTAACTAAAGAAAAAAGTTTTTAACTAAACATTAAAATTATGGCTCATTACAACCTAATTGAAACTGTGGCCTTGACAATAGATCCCTATGCAACAAAAAAACCCAAATTTGGATACTAAATTATCACTTTTAAATTTATTGACTAAGATTTTTTTCTTTTTAATTTACATTAAAAAATAAATAGATAAAAGAAGAAAATCTTCACAATTTTTTTTTTCAAATAAAGAAAAAAACAAATTCAAAACCTAAATTACAAAAAAAAACCATTAAAAAAGGGTGGAAAAAAAAATTAAAATTAAAAATATTAAAAAAAAACAAACTAAAAAAAACCAAAATTAAACAAAATATTAAATAAAAACAATTTAAAATAAAAACATATTCAAAAATATTAAAAATACTTAAGTTATAACTTTAAAAACTAAAACAAAAATAAAAAATGAAAACATATATACTTTAAAAACTATTTATAATTACGCCGATAGGCGTCCCCCCTATCAGACTTGCATGATTAATCATGCTTTTAATTACTAAATTTAATCTAATGGTCAGGAAATCAAGATGCTGGCATATTCTTCGTCTTACATCCAAATCAATGAATAAGATTGCAAGAACTAACTCCCTTGCATTTATAAAATCATGCGTTTATCATGTTTACTTTTTCACTTTTTCTAAACATGATTAAAAAATTACTGTAACAATATATGATTGCCACGGGTTTTTATAAAATTATTTATTTTAGTTATATAAGATAGGGCGCAGATTACAGTCTCCACTTATGGAAGACAGCCGCAGGCCGCTTCATATTCCTAAACCGTTTTCGTTTCTATGGATACGCATGCACAGCACACGCGCGGGCTGCTTCGTATTCCTGAAGCGTTTTCGTTTTTGATGTTTTCGTTTCTCTGGATACAAATGCGCAGGCGACGGTGCAGGCTGCGGGTTCTTGAGGGAGTCCAATCGGGTTAGGTATTGCGTCTGCGTTTAGGTTTATATCGCAGTTCTGTTTATGTCTCTGCGTCTCTGCATTTAGGTTTATATTGCAGTTCTGTTTATGATTATTTATATTTTATTGCTCGATCATGCATAGAGATTCTAGGTGTAATATATTTGTTATTGCTCATCTGTTTGTTTTTTTGCGATCAGATTATATCATGAGGTGAGCTGCAATGGCATTTTGGAACTTCCACAAGACAGTGGATTTTGCCGACAGGAAGAACCACTTGAAATTCTTCTTCCTGCGCACAAAATCCGGACATATCCAAACAAACAATAGATCTCTGTGCAAATAAACGAGATTATGTCGAATTAAAAGTTGGCGGTAAACGTTTACCTCACTAGCTCGACAAAGTATACTGAAGGTTT
>JZKD02S1676836.1:153973-171005 GCA_000966675.3 Picea glauca
ATAAAATTGTATTTTAAGATTAGTTGATATCTATGAGGTGATTAATTTTATGTGATGTGACATCAAATTATCACTATACAAAAATAATTTAAATAATAATAATAATAATAATAATAATAATAATAATTTGCAATTGCCTACTATTGCCAATTGTTCTATGTTAATATATCAGTTGTCTTGTGGCTTGATTGCCATCGATTACCATTGAATACATTGTCACAAAGAGGCATCATCACAATAAGGACTACATCACTTTATAGATAGAACCATAACAATTAATATGAAGACCAAGACATAGACTAGATCTCTATATATCAATATGTTATTATTGGACAAATTTGAATTTGAATATTGTTTGTTATTAATTTACAAATCGACTTTTAAATATATAAACAAAGAGCTAAAAGGTTAAAATTTAAATATACCTTCTTTGCAGAAATTTTAAATAAAATGTATCGATGGATTTATGATCCAGGTGGATATTGGTGGCCACCTACCTATTCCAACTGACTCCTCCTGATAGTTTTTAGTTCAACACGTTCTTCTGTACTTCTTTGTAAATGTGGGTTCTACACTTTCGGGGCTGTTTGAAGCTCTACACATATACCAGGTGGATGCTGGTGGCCTCCCACTTAATCGAACCAACTTATTTTGTATGTTTTCATGTCAACACATCTTGTTGTACTTCCAAGGCCATTTTGGGGCCCTAAATAGTGTTTTTTAGCTCACCATAGTCAAACTATAAAAGGAGTTAGAGTCTAACGACGTAATGTGTAGTTCACAAAAATACCTTTCCAACGGGCTATCACTTGCCTAAAACATAGGTCGTATGAAAAAGTTACGACCTCGGGAAGTTGAGGTACCAACTTACCCATAAGGGCCCACATAACTTTTGGTGTTTCATCTCCTAGGTTTAGGTTTTTGGATGTCTAGGGTTTTTGCATTCATGAGTAATGTTAAAAATGTCTCTGGAGCCTCATTGTAATAATTCTTCTCATATGGATGCACATAGCATCCACATCTCTTCTCAGAGATAGCTCCCACCATTCGAGCACTGCAATTTTATAGTTTCAACCTATTTCATTTATTCAATAAAAAATATTGTTCACTGGATATCTATGTTGTTCTTCATATCTATGTGTTTATTTTATTCAGTCTATTAATCAGTTCATTCCGATCCTAAATCTGGATCAATGGTATCAGAGCGATCTTCTCTTCATTTATTTTTCTTCGTGCATGTCCCCGACAAGATCTGGGTACAAGAAGTTGGGACTTGAACCAATCGATCTGTTGTGATATTCGTCTCACCGAGCCTGACAAAAACCCATGGGAGATGAAAAGAAAGATGATGGAGGAGGAAATTCTTTGAAAATGTTTCTCAAGGAAGCCCTTGCACGAAAAAGGAACTAAATGATGGACAAATTTGCACAGATATTTCGGCGATTGTCCATAGGAGAAGCATATTCATCAAGCAGCCATGCAACTCCCTTCAAGGTACAAGAAAATTGTGATATTCCATTATTTGAAGGACTAATAGATGCATATGTTGTAGAAAAATGGTTGAATCTGCTCAAAGGGTATTTTTCGGTCCGTAATTTTTTCGATAGGGAAAAGATTACTTTTTCACTCCTCAAGGCCACCCCTCATGTTAAGGAATGGTGGGACACTTACTCTGAGCAAAGGGCCATAAAGGAATCTGTAATATTTTTGGTTTCCCCTACATGGGATTCTTTCCAGGATGCCATTAAAGAATAGTACTACCCTCTTGAAAGCTACAAAGACTAGTACACCAGATGGACCACCCTGTGTCAAGAAAGGGACCAAACAATACCATATTTCACCAATATTTTCCATACCCTACACACCAAGTTGGGTATCAAGGACTTTGAGCAACATCTGGTGCTCAAATACTGTGGTTGTTTTCATAGATACATTCAAACAGAAATGGAGTTTCTAAACATCGCCTCATTGGGTACGACTTATAGATATGTTGTCAATATCAAGAAACAATTTAAGAATAAGAGGCGAGAGTTTGTATCTGAAAACTCCTCGTAGTCGAAGCAGGGAAAAGAATTCCCCAACCCACACAGCAAGGGACAGAGAAAAGATGGCCACTCTTAGGACAACCAATCCAAGCCGCAAGACAAGAAGGGAAATGAGAAGATGAAGAAGGACACTGGAAAATGGTGTGAATACCATAAAATCCCTTGGCACAACACTAAATAATGTCGCTCCAAACAGTCACTCATGGTCGAGATGAACGCTTCTGATCCATAGGATGATTCTAATTCATAATCAATTCCAAGAGGAGGGAAGCAAATTATTGATGTTGAACCTAGTGCCACTATCACTACTACCAAAGTCTAGCCAAGAGAACCAAAAGAACCAGAGGAAGGGGAACACCTCTTTCACTCACAAATGTGGGTAAAGGGGGCTCCGCTTCATTTCATTGTTGATAGCAACAATCAAAATAACATAATCTCAACAGATATCATCAAGTGGCTAAACTTGTCGACAACACCGCACTTGCATATCTACACCGTCGGATGGCTTCGCTAAGGAAGGGATCTTCCTGTCAGCCAATAATGTCTTCTTCCCTACAATATCAAGCCTTTCAAAGATGAGGTATTGTGTGATATTTATCCCCTTGAAGTTTGTGATGTTATTTTAGGACAACCATATTTTTGGAAGCGTCATGTTGTGTATGAGTCTAGACCCCACATTGTTATTATTACTTTTGGTAGACAATTGTATTGGATACCAGAGGTAGTGCCGTCTACTGCTATTTCTTTAATCTTTTCTAAGAAATGCAGTAAGGTCATTTCACAGAACATGAAGTTCGTCTTCTTTGTGATTTGTGATCACAGTAAGAAGAAGGTCATTGCCACATCCATGGCCTCTACACAAAGCCTCTCTTTGCAGCAAAAGCAAGTGGACAGGATCATGGAAAAGTATAGAGACATCTTCTCCTCACCCACCAGGGTACCGAAGCACTACCAAGTCAAGAATCCAATTGATCTAACCCTCGATGCACCTCTTCCTAATGGACCAGTCTATTGGGGCTCGTTGATGGAAAATGATGAAATCAAGCATAAGATGCAAGAGCTTCTTCAAAAGGGGCACATAAGACCCAAATCCTCCCCTTGTGGAAGCCCGATTGTATTGGTGTAGAAGAAGAATGGGATCTAATGACTCTACACGTATTACAGAGCATTAAAAAAATCACAGTCAGAAACCAGTACTCAATTCCTAGGATTGATGACCTTCTTGACCAAATCAAGGGGGAAAAGTTCTTTAGCAAGATTGACCTAAAGTCTGGCTACCACCAGGTTCCTTTCAAACCAACTGATGTCTGGAAGACAACTTTCAAATATAAAGAAGGTCTCTTCGAATGGTTGGTCATGTCCTTTGGCCTAACAAATGCACCGACCACTTTCATGAGGTTGATGGATGATATATTGAGACTCTTCACCAAATATTTTGTGGTGGTATATTTGGATGACATCCTCATCTTCAGTAGAACTTGGGAGGAGCACATGCGACATATGCAACAAGTTTTGAGCACTCTGTGACAAAACAAGCTATATGCTAACATGGAAAAATGTTCCTTTAGCATGAACATGGTCCAGTACTTGGGCTACATTTTTTATGAACATGGGGTACATGTTAATCACGCTAAGATCCAAGTCATCTATGACTGGCCGGCCCCGACCACACTAACCGAGCCTCAGAGCTTCTTGGGACTGGCCAACTTCTACCGATGTTTCGTGTTGGGATTCTACAATATTGCATGGGCCCTCAGACACGTGACCAAGGGAGGTGGCATGGAAAATTTCATGTGGGGGAAGGAACAACAACGAGCATTTTATTATCTAAATCATTGCTTATGCTGAGCTCCAGTACTCTCCTTGCTTGATCTGCAACAACCATTTGAGATTGAGACTGATGCATCTAACTATGTTGTAGGCACAATTCTCTCTCAGAGCGATCATTCGATGGCATACCATAGTGAGACACTCTCACATACTATCCGAAAATACCCCACCTATGAAAAGGAAATGTATTCCATTTTACAAGCCTGTCGTCAATGGAAACATTACATTCTGGGAAAGGATACGATCATCCTCAATGATCACAAACCTCTATAGTTCATACAGACATAAGGGAAGTTGCAGAAGGACATCCATCAGAAGTGGTCCACCTACCTGCAACAGTTCCATCTCAATATCAAGTATAATACAGGGATCACAAATTGTGTCATTGACTGCCTCGTTTGACCTCCCGTGGTTGCACTCACCAATGTGCTCTAGTCCTGTGGATATGAGGCATCTGAGTGGCCCCAACTTTATCAACAAGATCCAAAATTTGCCACCACCTATCAGCTCTTGGGTACATGCACAACTGTCACCGATTTTCACATTCAGGACGGGTTGTTATTCCATCTAGGCCATGTATGTGTTCCTGCAAGCGAGTGTTCAAATTTGATTTTGGGAAAACCACTACAGTCGAATGTCAGGACATTTTGGCGTCGAGAAAACTGTGGTTGTTCTCTAGAAACATTTTTATTGGCCAAAACTTTGACAGGACATCAGCAAGTATATTGAATCTTGCACTGCATGTGCCATTTCCGAGCCATCCATCAGGAGGAAATGATTATACACCCCTCTTCCTACCCCTAATAAGCCTTGGGAATCCATATCGATGGATAACATGTATGGACTTCCATCCACCAAGAAAGGAAATGATTGTGTATTTTTGGTCATTGATCAGTTTTCGAAGATGGACATCCTCACAGTCTGCAAGAAGAACATCACAATGACAAATAATGCCAAGATCTTCTTCAAATGAGTGCGGTTCCATTTTTGGATACCACGGACCATCATCTCCGACTGGGACAATAGGTTCTTGAACACATTTTGGTCGAGTCTCTGGACACTATTGGACACCAAGCTCACTAAATCCATTTCTTTCCATCCCCAAATAAATGGCCAAACAGAGGTCGTAAATCAGATGATTGTGCACATCCTGTGCATGTACAACTCTAAGACTCTGTGTACATGGGATGAGAGTCTCCCCTATGTTCAAAATAGTTACAACAGGTCTCTCCATAGTTCCACTTACCATAGCCCATTTCAGGTGGGATTGGGATTCCAACCCTTGGGTCCCATTGATGTTGCACTACCTCTAGCAACTACACAGACATAATCTTCCCATGTTAAGTCTAAGACCGACAACGCCACCAGAGTCATTGACAGGATTTATCACATCTGCCAACAGTTCCATGAGATTTTGTAGAAATCCAATGCTAAGTACAAGCAACACCATGATCAAAATAGGGTACCTCACTAGTTTCAGGTTGGAAACAAGGTCTGGTTACATTTGTAGAAGGAGCTTCTTACAAGTCCCCATTGGAAGTTCTGTCCACTTCGCTATGGACCTTACACCATCACTGAGGCTATGGGTAGCAATAATTTTGAGCTCAACACTCCACCCTTTCTTGGATTACACCCAGTGTTCAGTGTGGACCTCCTTCAGCCATAGTTTCCACCATTATTGGACACCTCAAATATTGTAGAACAACTGACNGCCATCGATTACCATTGAATACATTGTCACAAAGAGGCATCATCACAATAAGGACTACATCACTTTATAGATAGAACCATAACAATTAATATGAAGACCAAGACATAGACTAGATATCTATATATCAATATGTTATTATTGGACAAATTTGAATTTGAATATTGTTTGTTATTAATTTACAAATCGACTTTTAAATATATAAACAAAGAGCTAAAAAGTTAAAATTTAAATATACCTTCTTTGCAGAAATTTTAAATAAAATGTATCGATGGATTTATGATCCAGGTGGATATTGGTGGCCACCTACCTATTCCAACTGACTCCTCTTGATAGTTTTTTGTTCAACACGTTCTTCTGTACTTCTTTGTAATTGTGGGTTCTACACTTTCGGGGTTGTTTGAAGCTCTACACATCTACCAGGTGGATGCTGGTGGCCTCCCACTTAATCGAACCAACTTATTTTGTATGTTTTCATGTCAACACATCTTCTTGTACTTCCAAGGCCATTTTGGGGCCCTAAACAGTGTTTTTTAGCTCACCATAGTCAAACTATAAAAGGAGTTAGAGTCTAATGACGTAATGTGTAGTTCACAAAAATACCTTTCCAATGGGCTATCACTTGCCTAAAACATAGGTCGTATGAAAAAGTTACGACCTCGGGAAGTTGAGGTACCAACTTACCCATAAGGGCCCACATAACTTTTGGTGTTTCATCTCCTAGGTTTAGGTTTTTGGATGTCTAGGGTTTTTGCATTCATGAGTAATGTTAAAAATGTCTCTAGAGCCTCATTGTAATCATTCTTCTCATATGGATGCACATAGCATCCACATCTCTTCTTAGAGATAGCTACCACCATTCGAGCACTGCAATTTTATAGTTTCAACCTATTTCATTTATTCAATAAAAAATATTGTTCACTGGATATCTATGTTGTTCTTCATATCTATGTGTTTATTTTATTTAGTCTATTAATCAGTTCATTCCGATCCTAAATCTGGATCAATGGTATCAGAGCGGTCTTCTCTTCATTTATTTTTCTTCGTGCATGTCCCCGACAAGATCTGGGTACAAGAAGTTGGGACTTGAACCAATCGATCCGTTGTAAGATCCGTCTCGCTGAGCCCGACAACAACCCATGGGAGATGAAAAGAAAGATGATGGAGGAGGAAATCCTTTTAAAATGTTTCTCAAGGAAGCCCTTGCACGACAAAGGAACTAAATGATGGACACATTTGCACAGATATTTCGGCGATTGTCCATAGCAGAAGCATATTCATCAAGCGGCCATGCAACCCCCTTCAAGGTACAAGAAAATTGTGATATTCCATTATTTGAAGGACTAATAGATGCATATGTTGTAGAAAAATGGTTGAATCTGCTCAAAGGGTATTTTTCGGTCCATAATTTTTTCGATAGGGAAAAGATTACTTTTTCACTCCTCAAGGCCACCCCTCATGTTAAGGAATGGTGGGACACTTACTCTGAGCAAAGGGCCATAGAGGAATCTGCAATATTTTTGGTTGCCCCTACATGGGATTCTTTCCAGGATGCCATTAAAGAATAGTACTACCCTCTTGGAAGCTACGAAGACTAGTACACCAGATGGGCCACCCTGTGTCAAGAAAGGGACCAAACAATACCATATTTCACCAATATTTTCCATACCCTACGCACCAAGTTGGGTATCAAGGAATTTGAGCAACATCTGGTGCTCAAATACTGTGGTTGTTTTCATAGATACATTCAAACAGAAATGGAGTTTCAAGACATTGCCTCATTGGGTACGACTTATAGATATGTTGTCAATATCGAGAAACAATTTAAGCATAAGAGGCGAGAGTTTGTATCTGAAAACTCCTCATAGTTGAAGCAGGGAAAAGGCTGCCCCAACCCACACAACAAGGGACAGAGAAAATATGGCCACTCTTAGGACAACCAATCCAAGCCGCAAGACAAGAAGGGAAATGAGAAGATGAAGAAGGACACTGGAAAATGGTGTGAATACCATAAAATCCCTTGGCACAACACTGAATAATGTCGCTCCAAACAGTCACTCATGGTCGAGCTGAACGCTTCTGATCCATAGGATGATTCTAATTCATAATCAATTCCAGGAGGAGGGAAGTAGATTATTGATGTTGAACCCAGTGCCACTGTCGCTACTACCACAGTCTAGCCAAGAGAACCAAAAGAACCAGAGGAAGGGGAACACCTCTTTCACTCACAAATGTGGGTAAAGGGGGCTCCGCTTCATTTCATTGTTGATAGCAACAATCAAAATAACATAATCTCAACAGAGATCATCAAGTGGCTAAACTTGTCGACAACACCGCACTTGCATATCTACACCATCGGATGGCTTCGCTAAGGAAGGGATCTTCGTGTTAGCCAATAGTGTCTTCTTCCCTACAATATCAAGCCTTTCAAAGATGAGGTATTGTGTGATATTTGTCCCCTTGAAGTTTGTGATGTTATTTTAGGACAACCATATTTTTGGAAGCGTCATGTTGTGTATGAGTCTAGACCCCACATTGTTATTATTACTTTTGGTAGACAATTGTATAGGATACCAGAGGTAGTGCCGCCTACTGCTATTTCTTTAATCTTTTCTAAGCAATGCAGTAAGGTCATTTCACAGACCGTGAAGTTCGTCTTCTTTGTGATTTGTGATCACAGTAAGAAGAAGGTCATTGCCACATCCATGGCCTCTACACAGAGCCTCTCTTTGCAGTAGAAGCAAGTGGACAGGATCATGGAAGAGTATAGAGACATCTTCTCCTCACCCACCAGGGTACCGAAGCACTACCAAGTCAAGAATCCAATTGATCTAACCCTCGATGCACCTCTGCCTAATGGACCAGTCTATTGGGGCTCGTTGATGGAAAATGATGAAATCAAGCATCGGATGCAAGAGCTTCTTCAAAAGGGGCACATAAGACCCAAATCCTCCCCTTGTGGAGGCCCGATTGTATTGGTGTAGAAGAAGAATGGGATCTAATGACTCTACACATATTACAGAGCATTAAAAAAATCACAGTCAGAAACCAGTACTCAATTCCTAGGATTGATGACCTTCTTGACCAACTCAAGGGGGAAAAGTTCTTTAGCAAGATTGACCTAAAGTCTGGCTACCAGCAGGTTCCTTTCGAACCAACTGATGTATGGAAGACAACTTTCAAATCTAAAGAAGGTCTCTTCAAATGGTTGGTCATGTCCTTTGGCCTAACAAATGCACCAACCACTTTCATGAGGTTGATGGATGATATATTGAGACTCTTCACTAAATGTTTTGTGGTGGTATATTTGGATGACATCCTCATCTTCAGTAGAACTTGGGAGGAGCACATGCGGCATATGCAACAAGTTTTGAGCACTCTGTGACAAAACAAGCTATATGCTAACATGGAAAAATGTTCCTTTAGCATGAACATGGTCCAGTACTTGGGCTACATTTTTTATGAACATGGGGTACATGTTAATCATGCTAAGATCCAAGTCATCTATGACTGGCTGGCCCCGACCACACTAACCGAGCCTCAGAGCTTCTTGGGACTGGCCAACTTCTACCGATGTTTCGTGTTGGGATTCTACAATATTGCATGGGCCCTCAGACACATGACCAAGGGAGGTGGCATGGAAAATTTCATGTGGGGGAAGGAACAACAACGAGCATTTTATTATTTGAATCATTGCTTATGCTGAGCTCCAGTACTCTCCTTGCTTGATCTGAAACAACCATTTGAGATTGAGACTGATGCATCTAACTATGTTGTAGGCACAATTCTCTCTCAGAGTGATCATTCGATGGCATACCATAGTGAGACACTCTCATATACTATCCGAAAATACCCCACCTATGAAAAGGAAATGTATTCCATTTTACAAGCCCATCGTCAATGGAAACATTACATTCTGGGAAAGGATACGATCATCCTCAATGATCACAAACCTCTATAGTTCATACAGACACAAGGGAAGCTGCAGAAGGACCTCCATCAGAAGTGGTCCACCTACCTGCAACAGTTCCATCTCAATATCAAGTATAATACAGGGAGCACAAATTGTGTCATTGATTGCCTCATTTGACCTCCCGTGGTTGCACTCACCAATGTGCTCCAGTCCTGTGGATATGAGGCATCTGAGTGGCCCCAACTTTATCAACAAGATCCAAAATTCGCCACCACCTATCAGCTCTTGGGTACATGCACAACTGTCACCGATTTTCACATTCAGGATGGGTTGTTATTCCATCTAGGCCATGTATGTGTTCTTGCAAGCAAGTGTTCAAATTTTATTTTGGGAAAACCACTACAGTCGAATGTCAGGACATTTTGGCGTGGAGAAAAGTGTGGTTGTTCTCTAGAAACATTTTTATTGGCCAAAACTTTGACAGGACGTCAGCAAGTATATTGAATCTTGCACTGCATGTGCCATTTTTGAGCCATCCATCAGGAGGAAATGATTATACACCCCTCTTCCTACCTCCGATAAGCCTTGGGAATCCATATCGATGGATAACATGTATGGACTTCCATCCACCAAGAAAGGAAATGATTGTGTATTTTTTGTCATTGATCAGTTTTCGAATATGGACATCCTCACAGTCTGCAAGAAGAACATCACAATGACAGATAATGCCAAGATCTTCTTCAAATGAGTGCGGTTCCATTTTTGGATACCACAGACCATCATCTCCGACTGGGACAATAGGTTCTTGAACACATTTTGGTCGAGTCTCTGGACACTGTTGGACACCAATCTCACTAAATCCATTTCTTTCCATCCCCAAATAAATGGCCAAACAGAGGTCGTGAATCAGATGATTGTGCACATCCTGTGCATGTACAACTCTAAGACTCTGTGTACATGGGATGAGAGTCTCCCCTATGTTCAAAATAGTTACAACATGTCTCTCCATAGTTCCACTTACCATAGCCTATTTTAGGTGGGATTGGGATTCCAACCCTTGGGTCCCATTGATGTTGCACTACCTCTAGCAACCACACAGACAGAATCTTCCCATGTTAAGTCTAAGACCGACAACGCCACTAGAGTCATTGAGAGGATTTAACACATCTGCCAACAGTTCCATGAGATTTTGTAGAAAGCCAATGCTAAGTACAAGCAACACCATGATCAAAATAGGGTACCTCACTAGTTTCAGGTTGGAGACAAGGTCTGGTTACATTTGTAGAAGGAGCTTCTTACAAGTCCCCATTGGAAGTTCTGCCCACTTCGCTATGGACCTTACACCATCACCGAGGCTATGGGTAGCAATGATTTTGAGCTCAACACTCCACCCTTTCTTGGATTACACCCAGTGTTCAGTGTGGACCTCCTTCAGCCATAGTTTCCACCATTATTGGACACCTCAAATATTGTAGAACAACTGACACCAATAGAGCTCAACCCCAACTGCATGGAACATGAATCCATTGATCAGATAGTGGACACACAAGTTAAGGGCATTCACCAACAGAGGATCTAGGTTTATCGAGTTGTTAAGGCAGGGCAACTCCTCCACCAAGGGAAGTGGCTCACCCGGGGCCAAATTCAACAAAAGTTTACTCACCTGATGGGGGAACTCAACACAATGGATACCATTGCTTCCTAAGGGGGGGGGACTTATCTAGGTGGATATTGGTGGCCACCCACCTATTCCATTTGGCTCCTCTCGACAATTTTTAGTTCAACACGTTCTTCTATACTTATTTGTAATTGTGGGTTACACACTTTCAGGGTTGTCTGAATCCCTACACATCTTCCAGGTGGACACTGGTGGCCTCCCACTTAATCCAACTAGCTTATTTTGTATGCTTTCATGTTAACACATCTTGTTGTACTTCCAAGGCCATTTTGGGGCCCTAAACAATGTTTTTTTGGCTCGCCACAATCAAAATGTAGAAGGAGTTATAGTTTGATGACGTAATGTGTAGTTCTAGAAAAGACCTTTCCAACGGGTTGTCACGTGCCTAAAACAGAGGTTGTATGAAAAAGTTACAACCCCGTGAAGTTGAGGTACCAACTTACCCATAGGGGCCCACATAACTTTTGGTGTTTCATCTCCTAGGGTTACGTTTTTTGATGTCTAGGGTTTTGGGATTGATGAGTAATGTTAAAAAGGCCTCTAGAGCCTCATTGTAATCATTCTTCTCAGACGGATGCACATAGCAGCCACATCTATTCTCAGAGATAGCTACCACCATTCGAGCAAGTGTTTCAGTTCTGCACTTTTATAGTTTCAACATATTTCATTTATTCAATATAAGATATTGTTCACTGGATATCTGTGTTGTTCTCCATATCTCTGTTTTTATTGTATTCATTCTATTAATCAATTTGTTCCGCTCCTAAGTCCAGATCAATTTATGAATAAAATGTGAGCATTGAAGTGACTCCCAGCCTAATGAATGCATTGTCTCATGTTTAAAAATTAAGTTTGAAAAATAATAGATGTTCTGAATTATTTTGAGGGTTATGATAGCAACTACGATATAGAAAAACACTCTATATGTAAACTTTTTGACTTTCATGAAATGCTCAATACCAGTTTCATTAAAAATTACTTTTCCCTAAAACATGTGAAAACACCCGGAGTTGGACATCATGTATGGCCATGCTTCAAGAAATATATGAAATCTCTTTCAATGATATCAATAAGCTGTGGAAATGTCTTGCACTAGAACTCTTTGTTTATACATTGAAAGACATCTTGCACGAGAACTCTTTGGTTATACATGGAAAGACATTTTTCATTTGTTATCCAAAACAAATTGTTGAAGGATAAACTTTTACCAAGATTTTAAAGCGTAAATAACTATGTGATTTATTAAAAGTGACAAAAACTTTAGTGTCTTAAAAGGTAACTATGATACAACTTTGAAGCTCAACATTGAGTGAACCACAGCTTATGCACACCTAAATTTCATTTTGGCAATTAGCATATGTAAATATACCATCTGTAACTTATGAGTAGTGGTTCAAAAGAGTATTTATAAAAGAAAAAGTATGTTTATAGAAATTTTGAGCAAAAGCGTGTTCATAGAAATTTTAAGCTTTATGTTAATAAATGCTTTTTAGATTATAACAAAAATTTAACTAAGAAAATATAAAGGTAGTGATACTAAAAATGTAACGAAAGTGGCATATAACTTTTTTTTTTTAAAGTCAAAACCCTATGTTAAAATAAAGAATAAAACTAGAAAGTGCCATACAAATTATTAAAGTCAAAACCCTAAGTTAAAAGAAGAATAAAATTGTATAGAGTTCATTGTTGGGTTATTTTGAAAAAATATTTAAACACTTGTAATGCCGATTTTTTTTTACTGGAGCTTATAAATTATACATTACCTAACTTATTATACTTATTATTAAAATAGCCGGGATTGGAAGATATATTTATCTCATTCTAATTTATAAAAGAGAAGTTGATTTAATGTAACACAATCAAACTTGAAAATAATATAATCAAGTATCAATTCTTGATATTCAATTGTAAATACTTTTTAGTGTTTAATAAAATATTTGACAAGATAAACTTAATGATAAAATTAGCTCACTCATCAAAAATTCAAATATTGAGTATTAAATGTATTGTACAAGTTGAGATTCATGAAATGAAACTATGATATTAAACATATTGTGTGGGATCTGAATATAACCAAATCTGTGTGCATTGTCCAAATTCATTAATTAGAGTCGACTACAAACCATAAGTCCAACATGGATTACAAATTCCACTAAAAGCACAAGTATGTGCAACCTCATTGACTTCCAAATTCAAACGTTCCACCCATAACCGAGTCTTTATAATCTAATACCTTTATGACTTCCAAACTCGAGTGTCATGCTAAAGGTTAAACCCTCATGCAATATAAGCCATTCTAAGCCTAGTCATGGCCTCCTTGCAATACAAAACCATTGCAAACCCCAAGCTGAAATTCAATCAAAGAATAGAGCCAAGCCTCTATGGAGGAATAGAACCCAAAAAGGCCCACATGGCCTTCCTTTCCTTCAATCACAATGATCTCCACATGCAAGGCTACCCTAAATCNATTTTGAGCTCAACACTCCACCCTTTCTTGGATTACACCCAGTGTTCAGTGTGGACCTCCTTCAGCCATAGTTTCCACCATTATTGGACACCTCAAATATTGTAGAACAACTGACACCAATAGAGCTCAACCCCAACTGCATGGAACATGAATCCATTGATCAGATAGTGGACACACAAGTTAAGGGCATTCACCAACAGAGGATCTAGGTTTATCGAGTTGTTAAGGCAGGGCAACTCCTCCACCAAGGGAAGTGGCTCACCCGGGGCCAAATTCAACAAAAGTTTACTCACCTGATGGGGGAACTCAACACAATGGATACCATTGCTTCCTAAGGGGGGGGGACTTATCTAGGTGGATATTGGTGGCCACCCACCTATTCCATTTGGCTCCTCTCGACAATTTTTAGTTCAACACGTTCTTCTATACTTATTTGTAATTGTGGGTTACACACTTTCAGGGTTGTCTGAATCCCTACACATCTTCCAGGTGGACACTGGTGGCCTCCCACTTAATCCAACTAGCTTATTTTGTATGCTTTCATGTTAACACATCTTGTTGTACTTCCAAGGCCATTTTGGGGCCCTAAACAATGTTTTTTTGGCTCGCCACAATCAAAATGTAGAAGGAGTTATAGTTTGATGACGTAATGTGTAGTTCTAGAAAAGACCTTTCCAACGGGTTGTCACGTGCCTAAAACAGAGGTTGTATGAAAAAGTTACAACCCCGTGAAGTTGAGGTACCAACTTACCCATAGGGGCCCACATAACTTTTGGTGTTTCATCTCCTAGGGTTACGTTTTTTGATGTCTAGGGTTTTGGGATTGATGAGTAATGTTAAAAAGGCCTCTAGAGCCTCATTGTAATCATTCTTCTCAGACGGATGCACATAGCAGCCACATCTATTCTCAGAGATAGCTACCACCATTCGAGCAAGTGTTTCAGTTCTGCACTTTTATAGTTTCAACATATTTCATTTATTCAATATAAGATATTGTTCACTGGATATCTGTGTTGTTCTCCATATCTCTGTTTTTATTGTATTCATTCTATTAATCAATTTGTTCCGCTCCTAAGTCCAGATCAATTTATGAATAAAATGTGAGCATTGAAGTGACTCCCAGCCTAATGAATGCATTGTCTCATGTTTAAAAATTAAGTTTGAAAAATAATAGATGTTCTGAATTATTTTGAGGGTTATGATAGCAACTACGATATAGAAAAACACTCTATATGTAAACTTTTTGACTTTCATGAAATGCTCAATACCAGTTTCATTAAAAATTACTTTTCCCTAAAACATGTGAAAACACCCGGAGTTGGACATCATGTATGGCCATGCTTCAAGAAATATATGAAATCTCTTTCAATGATATCAATAAGCTGTGGAAATGTCTTGCACTAGAACTCTTTGTTTATACATTGAAAGACATCTTGCACGAGAACTCTTTGGTTATACATGGAAAGACATTTTTCATTTGTTATCCAAAACAAATTGTTGAAGGATAAACTTTTACCAAGATTTTAAAGCGTAAATAACTATGTGATTTATTAAAAGTGACAAAAACTTTAGTGTCATAAAAGGTAACTATGATACAACTTTGAGGCTCAACATTGAGTGAACCACAACTTATGCACACCTAAATTTCATTTTGGCAATTAGCATATGTAAATATACCTAACTTATGAGTAGTGGTTCAAAAGAGTATTTATAAAAGAAAAAGTATGTTTATAGAAATTTTGAGCAAAAGCGTGTTCATAGAAATTTTAAGCTTTATGTTAATAAATGCTTTTTAGATTATAACAAAAAATTAACTAAGAAAATATAAAGGTAGTGATACTAAAAATGTAACGAAAGTGGCATATAACTTTTTTAAGTCAAAACACTATGTTAAAATAAAGAATAAAACTAGAAAGTGGCGTACAAATTATTGAAGTCAAAATCCTAAGTTAAAAGAAGAATGAAATTGTATAGAGTTCATTGTTGGGTTATTTTGAAAAAATATTTAAACACTTGTAATGTCGATTTTTTTTATTGGAGCTTATAAATTATACATTACCTAACTTATGATTAAAATAGCTGGGATTGGAAGATAGATTTATCTCATTCTAATTTATAAAAGAGAAGTTGATTTAATGTGACACAATCAAACTTGAAAATAATATAATCAAGTATCAACTCTTGATATTCAATTGTAAATATTTTTTAGTGTTTAATAAAATATTTGACAAGATAAACTTAATGATAAAATTAGCTCACTCGTCAAAAATTCAAATATTGAGTATTAAATGTATTGTACAAGTTGAGATTCATGATATGAAACTATGATATTAAACATATTGTGTGGGATCTGAATATAATCAAATCTGTGTGCATTGTCCAAATTCATTAATTAGAGTCGACTACAAACCATAAGTCCAACATGGATTACAAATTCCACTAAAAGCACAAGTATGTGCAACCTCATTGACTTCCANTTCATCGGTTGGAAAATGTAGAATTGCTGCTATTTTTAGGTTTCTAAAATTCTGGAGGGTGTTACTACTAAGTTCGAGGAAAAAAAAACAACGCAATCACTTGCATCGGTCTACATAAATCTATGTCGCGACTCACGAGAAAATTTAGGAGAGTTTAAGAAAATTTAGAAAACCTCCTTAAGCAGCAGAAAGCAAAGCGAAACGACTCGACCTGAGATAGTGAAAATACAGGTCTCCTGGCTTGCTTAATTTCTCAATGCTTTTAATTAATGCATACTGTAAACCTTAACGTGAACCTCAAAGAGTCACATGATAAGCTTTTCAGAGAACTCGACATACCAGACAGTTCGTTGCCTGCTAATTTTTCTTGTGCTATTTCTGAAAGACTCTTTGTAGTTCCTATTTGCTACATAGATGATTGCTAATCTTGTTTCTTGATCGTTTTTCTCAAAAAAATTACACAACGAAAAATTCAGTTCTCTAACAGAGGCTTTTAACACTAGAAAACTTTAAATAGGATTACTAGCATATATTAGTTTAAACAATCAACGCAACACAGAGCTTTTCAGATGATCCAAAGTTCAACACATTCTAGATTCAGCACACAGACTGCTTCTTTATGAATTTTCAACAATATTAACCGGAAATAAGAGCTATTCTTGTCATTTTAATTTGAACAGAACATAAAGAGCGTTCAAATTACAAACCTTGCGACCTTCCATGCCACAGACTCTTCCAGCCTCGGCATCAATATTCTCGTCCAGTTTCTAATCCAGCTCCCATAGTTGCAAGAACCTGTCTCGTTAAACAAGCTGTAGCGTGTTCCGCTATCACTTTCTTTGCATGTCTTTCTCTTCACCAAACTTTTTAGCGTTTTCTTTGGCGTCAGAAGAAAAGATCTTCAAGTAATTGTT
>JZKD02S1676838.1:31895-44953 GCA_000966675.3 Picea glauca
AGATCTGCGACCTTATAATGAACGGTCCAGATTTACAATGAAATTACAATATACTTTTACAAGGCAATTTTTGCTTCAGGGGCTTTGCCCCCGAACCCCCGCTGGGGGCCCGCTTACCCCCGGACCCCGCAGAGGGGGTACCCCCCCTCTGCACTCCCCCGTGTGGAAGATTGTACATACTTCTGGGGTGTAAATACTTCATGGGGTATAAACATGGCTGAAAGCAAGGACCTCTGAATCAGGAAGATAATTAGGCTCCACAACCAACAGGCTATACCACCTAATTATGAAACTTATAGATCAATAATGAAGGTTTTGTGTCACACTTCGGTGGGGTCGATCCTATGGAAAAGTGAAAAATACAACGAGATGCAGTTAGTGTAGATGAAATCATAACTTATATGCAAAAAGTTGGAAAAAATGACTTTTACCAAAGGATACCAAAAAGTGACCTATCCCCGAAAAATATTACCAAACCAAAAGGAAAAGAATATTGGAACGTCCAATAAGAAACTCGGAGATGGAATCAAGTGATCACCAAGCCAGGAAAAATGACAAAGGGGGTCAAAAAGCGGAAAAAAAGGCCAAAAAAGTCTATAAATAGAAGTTGACAGCTCGTTTTTACCATTGCAATTCGAAAATTAATTAAAAGGAGAAAAAAAACCCTTCGCTAAAAGAGTTGATTACGGGAGCTTCAGTGGACAAAATGACCTTCTACTTGGACCAAGTAAGTACAAATCCATCCTTCTTTCATTTCCATACTTCAATTATACATTAATTTTAGTTTTTGAGTTCTTTCATTTCCATACTTCAATTATACATTAATTTTAGTTTTTGAGGGGGTGCACTCTCCTAAAAAGAGCGGCCTTGTGTGTACAGGGGTTGTCCAAGGACATCCCGCGTATGTACTTGGTTAGAAAACAATCTGCTCGCGTACATACACAATTGTTTCCAATACATACCACGTACACCTTTGCAAACTTTGAAAAAATAAGATACGAGAACTAACTTCCTCCATTTTGCCATGAAACAGGATGTATGTCCACTAGAGGGAGAGGGAGCACAAGGATATTGACATTTTGGTCGAATAGGACCCTATAGCCATCGTCACACTAAAAAAATGTGGGCTATGGAATTTCTTCTAGTGTTCGTTTATGAGGGCACAACCTAGATTGCTCAATGCTCTTGTGGAGTATTGGCATCCGGATGCAGATGCATTCATGCTAGAGGGTCAATCACTAACCCCCACGATAGAGAACATCTACTTCTTAACTAGCCTCTCAAGGAGAGGGGAACCAGTCAATCTGAGGACATTTCCCCCTGGGCCTTTCAACATCGAGGATTATATCTGGATGCACTGTGAAGCCAGCACTGAGAAGGTAGGTTCTCAGGTGTCGATTCACAATATCACCAATATGTCTTTGCGTGTGATCTTATTATTGATCAGGCGGATTATTGGATCTACATCCCTACATCAGGCCTCGCGAGCACACATGCATTGTGCCATTCAGTGTCTGGAGGCACACATTTTTTACTAAAGTACGACCATCCTAATGTGCATGAAGAGACAGTTGACAGAGTGTTGGCAGCATACCAACAAGAACTTTGGGTTCGGTACGATTTTGTGTTCCTTTTTCTTTGAGAGGTTACCCAGTCTCAGTCCTAGAGAGAGAGTACATGGGCATGTGGCCTCCTTCCTAGTAGTATGCAGGTGGGCAGCATTGTTGCCACGACAGGGTGGAGGGAGGACCATAGAGGCCTTCAATGACAAATTTTTTTACTGGTGGGCTCGACGAATTCTGACGATCGAGGATTACCCTTACGCCGGGATCAACTTCTCCAGAGATCCAGACATGCCCATGCCTCCCGACGAGGAGAGAGGCGAGATAGGTAACATGCTTTTAAAGTTATTTAATTTTTTTTAATTGTTTTTTATATATATCATTTTGTATATGTGTATAGAGTATTGACTCTTGTGTATCTTCTATGTACAGATGTGGGACCTGTGCACCCAGTGGACTTCGCGAGGACTCGGCAACGTCCTCAACCAAAGGAAGGACCAGCAACAGCCGGAGGACGAGCAGATATAGGGGGACCCCCATCCGGAGAGGATGAGAGAGTTTTGAGATGAGTGGAGCCCAATCTCACTGCACTCACTCGCACCGTACCCATGGCTGAGATCGAGGATCTCCCACCTTCTATGCAGTGTCATATAGTAGGGGTGCCACGGACATGGGTCCAGTTATTCCAGCGTTTGGCCAACGTTGTTGTGCATTATAGCAGGGCCAATAGGCCGCGTGGTTAGATAGGATAGACCTTCGATGTGCCGAGGGAACTTTTTGTACATGTATTTTTTGAGGGCATAAGCCCAACGATGTATACTAAACACTTTTTGAGACGTTTGTGCCCACTTATGTACTGATGACACTATTTTTGAGATATAATATATATAGATATATATATTATGTCTTATGGATTACATCTTTTACAAATGTATGTACACGTGTATGTGCGTGCTTTACTTTTTATGTGTGTGCAACATGCCAATCTAATATTTGATTAGCTAGAGTATCTATCATATGATTAAATCTCCTAGGAATATGGATATACGTAATGTAATCGAAAGAACGATCTAAGAGACATACCCTAAGGAATCGTCGGTGCAGAGAGGGATCATAAACACGGTAAACCCCATTTAACTGGGAGACAACCAATTGAGCATTAAGTAGACCCAGAAATGGGAAATGCCATGCAACAAAGTGTCACGAAGCAATTCTATCATTGCATTGTATTCGACAACATTGTTTGTAGTGTTGCCTCGACAAATACCTATGAAAGATAAAAACTGCCCTCCAGGTGTGAAAATCACCCAAGCTGCGGAAGCAAGCCTCCGAGTGTGTCGGCTAGCATCGTCTGCGAACCCAAAATACAACTTCGATTAACTTGACATCTGCCATGGTGAAAAAGAATACATAAATAACTACACGTACACAAAACAAAAAAGACAAAATTGTATAAGAAGTTATACATATGTAAAAGAAGTCACCTAGGTGACCAACCTACGAGTAATACTTCTTGACATAGAGCCTATTTCTAGGCTCCGCCAAGGCATTTCCTTAAAAATCAACTAGACGGTAAGTGCCCTTGTTCAATACCTCTTTCACAATGAATGGTTTGAACCACATGGGTTTGAACTTGCCTGCCCCCAGGGGATCTTTGTCTTGATCATAGACCAGGACAAGATTGCCTTCGAAGAAAATCCGAGGATGAACGGACCGATCGTACTGACACTTGACTCGTTGCTTATGAGCCTCATTGGTTGAGGTTACATCACAACGTTGCTCATCGAGTTGCTCGAGATATATTAGGTGTTCCTCAAGGGGTGAAGTGTCCGACAGTAATTCCACTACCAACTTTAAAGAAGGAATCTGACACTCAATAGGTAAGACTGCTTCCATCTTGTATACGAATTGAAAAGGTGAAAAACTAGTGGCAGTCTTCATAGACATTCGGTAGGCCCACAACGTTGAGTACAACATCAAATGACAATTTGACTTGGCAGAATTGATCATCCGATGAAGAATAGTCTTGAGAGACTTATTCACAGCTTCAACTTGACCATTCGCTTGCGAGTAATAAGGTGACGAATGTTCTTGTCTGAACCCAAGATTTCACGTTAACTCAATCATCAGTCTATTTTGGAAGTGACTACAATGGTCAGTGACAATCTCCTTCGGGATGTCGAACCTTGCTACTATCTGATTAAAAATGAAAAAGGTCGTTGTTTCACCATCATTATTAAACGTTGGTATAGCTTCGACCCACTTTGTGAAGTAGTCTACTACTACGATGATGTAACAATGCCCCCGGGCTGAGGTCGGGTGACATGTAGTGAAATCAATCACCCACTTGGTGAAAGGACCAACAATAATAACAGGAAACATGGGAGCAGGATGTGCCTGCATCTTCCGATAGAAGATCTAACACGGGTGACACTTCTTGACCGCCTCAACACAATCTTTGATTAACAAGGGCCAGAAGTAGCCTCCACGTAGAATATTTTTGGTTGTTTCCAACCCAGACAAATGACCGCCACATGCTCCAGTGTGAAAATCGTTCAAAATGAGATCTTCTTCTTCATGGATAAGACATCGGCGAAGAATGAAATCCATGCCTTGACGATACAAAGTGTCATCGAGTATGAGATAATTTTGTGCCTGATGTCAAATGCGTCGATGCTCATCATGGGAAGTAGAAGCGGGGTACTTCAAAGTCTGGAGATAGAGTAGTATATCTCCATACCAGGGGTCTGAAGATGCAATTAGAAAAATATATCCTTTGATAGGTGATTCTTTGGGTGTGATATCACTAGACTCAACCGGAAGTTCTAAAATAAGTTCGTTAAAGACCAATGACTTTTTGGATTTTGCAGAAAAAAAATCCAAGTCAAACTCCTGTAAGATGACTATCCATCTACTAATATTTTCACCAATGACCCATCATGTTAACACATATCGAAAAGGGTTCACGATGACAATGACAGTGGTCTTATGAAGCAAAATTTAGTGACGAAACCGTTGGACAGCATTAATTGTCGCCAAAGCAATCTTCTCAATGTGAGAATAGTTGAGTTCCAACCCAACCAGGCCTCGACTAAGGTAATATATAACGGGCTCTTCGAGCAGATCATCTTCTTGAACCAAGACCATGACGATGGTCGACTCTGCAATAGTCAAATACAACAAGAAATATGTGTTATAATCAGGAGGCCGAAGCCGAGGGGAAGACGTCAGGGTGTGTTTCAATGCTTCAAAGGAGCATTGAGCGACTTCATACCAACAGAATGGGACCCCCTTTTTCAAGAGACGCATAAACCCTTTAGTGATCTTGGCGTAATTAGCGACAAAACGTCGAAGAAAATTCGCTCTCCTCTGTAATCTTTGAAGCTGGCGTATCGTGCACTGGGAAGGCAATTGAACTATCACCTCAACCTTGAGAGGATTGACCACGATCCCTGTTGTCAAAAAAATAAAACCTAAGAGACGACCTAATGTCACACAAAAACTGCACTTGTTAGGATTCAAGCGAATCTGATAGTAGCGACATCTTTCCAAGATTAGTCGAGGATGAGCAGGATGATCAGATATCTTGTGAGAGCGTGATGCTAGATCATCGAGATACACCTCAACTATGTGTCTAAGGTCATGAAAAGAAAATGACATGACCCACTGAAAGGTGGCTCCAACATTCTTCAGACCAAAAGACATCTTACGATACGCAAATGTGTCCCAAGGACAAATAAAAGTTGTTTTATGTTGGTCCTAGGGTTTGATTTGAATCTCATTGTATCCTAAGAAACCATATATGAATGAAAATACCTCTCAGCCAGTGCATTCATCGACAATCTGATCGATGAACGGGGTGGGAAAATTATCTTTCAGACATGACTTATTCAAATCACGGAAGTCCATACACACGCGAATCATGCCCTATTTCTTGTTAACCAGAATCGGGTTTGACACCCATTCTGTCAACTGTACAGGGTAGATAAAACCAACTTTGAGAAATTTTTCTACTTCTCCCTTAATTGTTGTTGTTTTTCTAGGATTGACTAGATGAAGCTTCTCTCATACCGACTTGGCATCAGGATAAGTCGTAATTTCATGCTCAACAATTCATGGGTCAATGCCTGGAATTTCCTCATAAGACCAGGAAAAAATGTCACAGAATTCTTTGAATAACTCAATGTAAGTTCGAATCTCTTCGGGGGAGCAGTCTTCTCCTACAAAAACATTCTCCACAATGCCAAGGGTTTTGGAGATATCAATTGGAATCGTTGTAGCAGTGATTTCCATGTTACCTTCGGCATAAACTATGTGCATAGCCAAAGGATTGATAGGACAAGAATTATCTCCATTCACGGTGAAAAAAAATTCACCCGCCTCTATTCTCCTTAACTCGGGAAGGAAGTACGATCTATGATGAATATCATCCCAAGGTCTATTGGGACCAGTCAATGCCTCGAGAATTGCCTCGTCAGAGGGCAAGACCAGGTCTAAATGATATTAAGTGGCAAGAGAACCTTGAGCCCAATAGGCTCGAGAACTAGATCTAACTCCTATGGGGGAGTCGGATCAGGGTTGGTCGAAGTCTACTGGACAATGTTGTACTCAACCTCACCTACGGACAAGGGCATGGACATGTCAAGATGCCCTATCCCTTTCATCGAGGCCTGATGAGGAAGGTAAAGTCCACGGATCGTTAAAGTAGCTCGTTCAAAACGACGACACTTGTATAATTGTAGCCCTAGGCTGGTCAGGAACAACTGATATAAGCTTGACATCGCCAGAAGGCGATGGGTAATCAAAATTTCCCATCAACGACGGAAACAAACCAGCACCTAAGTTGACAATGTCGAGCTGCGGATTATCAATCATTAGGACTGTGGAAACCCTCAATGAAGGGTCGATATGAGAGAAGGACAACTGGTCAATGGTCACAATTCGACCCTCGTGCAGAAAACACAAGACCCGAAAAACCGTAGCAACCACTACATGCATCGCATAAGTCCAACTCCTTCCTAACAACATGTTGTAGTCGAGAGGTGCATCGACCACTTCAATTTTGACACACAAGGTTTTTCCTCCAAACTGCACGGGGAAAGAAGGGATGATTCCATGTGGTTTGAATGATTGACCATCAAACGCCATAAGCAATGTATGCGACAGAGACAACCCAGGATGACCAATGTCCTTCCAACATGCCAATGACATCACGCAAGTCGAGGCATCCTCCTCAACCACTATACGAAAAATGTTTCATATAAAATATTTTGTGGTGTAAGCCACTACTATCTGAAACACAACGTGGTAAGGAAGACGGGGTTTCAAGTCGATTGGATAAAAATGATCACTCCCAGGTTACAAGTATCTGTCGATCCCAAGGTGGATAACAGAGCTTTTCTTTGCGAAGAAAAACTTTGGAGGACTTCCAAAGCAGACATTTCACAAGGGGTCTATGCCAAATCTTCCACAACGAAGTAGTTCTGGGTGGCCCTCGCATTTGGATTATGAGAAGCCTTCTTAAACGCACCTTTTGGGATGTGAGTCATTATGTTCGGTTAAGGAAACTATTGTAAGACCTGATACCATTTTGGTAAGTTGTTGAGCTATAGGAGAGTCAAGTAGTTATATCTTGAGGGTTATATCACGGGCTGAGGAGCCTGGTGTGATCTAGTCAGCCTTATAGAGGTTTGTGGAACCTATTTTGAAATTGTATGATCAGAATTACAGTGCGTGCGGCGCCATCTATTACAAAATTATAAAAAAAGGATCATAAGAAGTCAAATCTTGGTGGACGTAGCCCAGAAGTGGGTGAACCACAGTAACACATGTGTTATGTGTTGTGATTGTTTGCATGTTACTTTATGTAAGTAGTTATACTATGAACAGATGAATGGATGAATCTGTGAGATCTGTTATAGGTTAGGTCTATTATAATGCATGCATATATTTAACAGGTAAAAGAATACAAAGAATAAAAGAAATAACAACCAATACAAGGCCTAAGATGATTAATTGTAATCCCAAATCTCCACTCTATCCTAGACTGCAAGTATTTGATCATTGCAGTCACCCATAGGACTATCTCGGGTGAGATTGCTCAGTACATTCTATCTGTTGTGTTTCCTTCCGGTCTACCAGGAAGGTCGATAATTGTAGGGGGTTTTGTTGGAAGCCTGTTCAGATCTGAATCTAGGTCAACCCAAGAGTAGGAAGAGAGAGTAGTAACCAACAATGGTTATGTTGCTGGCTGGAACTACATGAGATTGAGTGAGTGGGATCCATGAAAGAATCACGAAGAGAATGAAGGTATAAAAAGGAATGTTTAGACCATGGAACCCAAAGTAGGTGGAGATTGAAAGTTGGTTGAAAACAAAGGAGCTTGAGTTGGTGCAGAAGGATAACAAAAACCCTAAATTAACACCGCGCAAATATCTGGACAAGTACATGTTTAGCAACTTGCATGAGGTCTTTTTCTGTGATTTCCCGCATGTGTTGTAGGAGTGGCTATTAAGGTTGAAAGACAACCACCCTATGAATCGAATTAGACAGCTCAAGTGGAATCCTATGGAGATCGCATAATTACAACAAGTTAACAACAAATTCATGCGCGCAATAGATTTCAATATTGTTGCAGGGTTTATCACAGAATTTGTAGTAGATACCACGAAGTCTTACTACGCAATAGAGCAAGACTTCTTGAAGGGACCCATAGGTAGGTATATCATATCGCTCTATACTTCAATCAAGATATTACTATATAAAAAACATGTGATGACTATGGAAGAAGACAACTAAACTTCCTTGCGTGCATGGGGGGGGGGGAAGCACTGACAAGAGGTGGATAAATGAAGGAAGAGATGGATAAAGGAAAGAAGGAGAAGGCCATGGACCCAATCATGATGGAGGAATATCAGATCAAGCAGATCATGGAAATAGCTGGAAAAATGCACAGTGGAGTACCCTACCAATATAAGACGAATAATAAGAAGAGAGCCATAGCAAATAGAGAGGGCTTGGCATGTGATGAAGAATAGGTAAAGGATCTTCAGGCTATGGAGCAGATTGAGGAAATCCTACGTGCAACATATGAAAGGAAGACAAGAGGTCCAAGGGCATGAATAAAAGGAAAAACTCTTATCCATGTCAATGTCAATGTGGAACCCAGAACCCCATGTGTGAATAACACACCAAAAAGAACGCAACCATTTAGACAACTGAATTTTAGTGGAAGAAAGACAACATGAAGTACATCCAATCAAGGACCAGCCACTGGAGGAGCCAGTTCATGAAGTAGTAGTCAAGTATCTACACCGCGTAGAGGTAGTATTTCATCACAATCCAAGATGGTAGGACATGATCCCACCATTAGGTTACCAGAATTTCGGGGAGAGGCATCTGAGGACCCTAAAAAGCATTTATTTATCTACGAGAAGATATGGGAAGAAAATCATATTATAGATGAGGATACAAAACTTGCACGGTTATCTATCACGCTAAGAGACCGCACACTGGATTGGTACACGAGTCTAGCTGTAAATAGTCCACCAGGGACAACATAGACTATTGTAGATGTCAAGAAGCTACTAATAAATGAATTTCAGAAGCCTAGTTCAGAAGATCAATAAAAGAATGAGATGATTGAAATCAACAAAAACCAGGTGAGTTTGTTTGGGAGATTGATTATAGGTTCAAACGATTGAAGGGTAAATTGAAGTATGTCATGACTGATATGCAGCATAGACATCTCTTTGTGAATTCATTGTTACCACACCTAAAATACCCTTCCATTTGATGTCAGTTTTGTTTTGGGATTCAATTAGGTCTCCCCTGGTCTCTGGGTTCATCCTTCCTGTATCTGTTTGTGAACAAAACTTTTCTTTTGCAGTTTCATTTTTCAATTATGAGGGTCATCCTTTCCTTTCTGTATTTTTTAAAGTTTTAATTGGGGTTTCTCTTCATGGGACTATGTGGTTTGGGATTCCTTGTTATAGATTACCTCAGATAAGGATGGAACCCAATTAGAATGATGCCAAAAAAATATGTGTCGGCGTGAAGAAATCTCACACGTGAATAGCAATTCTCTTCAACACATTTAGGAAAGAATGGTGGACATGGAGAAAGCAATATAAAATATCATGAACCTTCTCACAATTCAAACGCAACAAATTCATGGCCTAGAAATTGACTATCAATACCTTAGGTCCCTAGTTTTACCCCAACGCTCGAACTCAACCTCAATCAATCAAGGCCTAGCGGTTTCTCATCATGAAGGTAATACAGATGAAGATCATGGGGGTCGTGACTTAGCCTCCATGGAAGTGGAAGAAGGCTCTCTCCCACCTGACAATGAGCAAGAAGTTCAGGACAATGAATCCTTCCACTAGTAAATGTTTTACAAAACAGTTTTGTTGTTGGGCTAGTTTGTAAAAGAAATTATCAATCAATCTATATGGAAATACTATCTGGAGAAGGCTTTAGTTTTTGCTATGTTAGTAGTAGGAAAATACTCATGCTTCGAGTCAAATTTTGTATCTCTATTTGATCTTGTTGTTTTCTTCGACACATCCCCCTTATATTAATACAATCTTCAGTTTCATTTTAAAACAAAAATTTATTAGCACCAATGTGTTCATACATGTATATCACATCAGTGCATAGCAATGATTAAAATGAATCGATGTATAAATTGTTCGACAACACGGGTATTCCAATAGAGGACGACCACTTTCAATAACCACTTACACAACCAGATCAAAGATCAACACACCGATGTTTTGACGTGGTAAAACCCCAGGGGAAACATCCATAGCCCCAGCCAACGCGGCCACTCGGAGCAGCTTATTAATGCAAACAAAAAATATTACAAAGATATTTTATAAAAGAGTTTCTCACAATTGATCATCAAAAAATGACCCTCCATGCTTTTTAAATAGAGATCATAGACCAATCAGGTGTTAAGCCACAGATGAATGGTCGTTAAGATAGAGGATAGTATGAACCGGCGGATCACTCTATGTCGGGAACATATCGTGACCGTCAGATTTCCTAACTACAAATTCATACTAATGCATACTAAAGAAACACACTAAGAAACACACTTTTACCCAACGACACATTAGACCAAGTAGATATTAACTAACTCCTAAGTGTCTAAATATCCTAACATCCCCCTTTAAGAACAACTTGGGATAGGATTGAAGGATTTACAATTATGACACAATAAGAGAAGGAAGAAGGAATTAGAACCTATCCCCCCTTAATGACAACTTCCTGAAATCCTAACATAGATCAAAGTTTGGAAAACTTCGCTTCTATAAGAGACTTTGTGAAAATGTCTGCAACTTGATCTTCTGTAGGGAAAAAGAACACTTCAATAAATTGATCATGAATGAGCTTTATGATGAAGTGCATGTGTAGCTCGATGCGTCTGTTGTGTTGATGTTGAACTGGGTCTTTAGCGAGCTTGATGGCACTCTGATTGTCACACCAAAGGTTGGTTGGATGCTACTGGTGGAATCTAAACTGAGAACGGATATGTCGAAGCCACAAGGCTTCATGACTTTCATTTACCGATGCTCCGTACTCTACTTCTGATGAAGAAAGTGCAATATCTTGTTGTTTCTTACAGGCCCAAGTGATAGGTCTTGAACCAAGGATGAAAAAATAACCTGCAGTAGACTTCTAATCATCAGGGTTGTCGGCCCAATCTGAATCGGTGAAACCAACCAATAAAGGAGTCCCCCCTTAACTGTAATGTATCCTAAATTGAATTGTACCTCGAACATACCAAAGTATCATTTTAGTTGCTTTCCAATGGATTTCATAGGGTGTTTGCATATACTGGGCAACAAGACCAACAACAAAGGCAAGATTGGGACGGGTCTGAGTCAACTATAAGAGGATACCAACTAATTGACGGTACAAAGTGGCATCAACTTCGGGAGAAGTACAGGTGGCAGAAAGCTTGACTCCATACTGGAAGGGAGAAGGGTCTGGTTTAAAATATTCCATGTGAAAGCGATGAAGAAGGTCACAAGCATACTTAGACTGGGAAAGAAAAATTCCTTCATTGGTTTGTAAAACTTGGATGCCAAGGAAATAGTGCAAAAATCCTAAGTCTGTCATTTCAAATTTCTTCTTAAGGTTGGTTTTCACATGGTTTAAAAGTTTTGAGTCACTACCAGTGAGGATAAGGTCATCAAAATAAAGGACAATTATTATGAGATGGCTTCCTACTTTCTTGGTATAGACATTAGGATCAGAATGGCATCTAGAAAATCTGGTGTCACTAAGAAAGTTGTCCATTTTGGCATACCAAGCTCGAGGAGGTTTCTTAAGACCATAAAGAGATTTCTTAAGGAGACAAACAAGGTTAGATTCATTCTGGACATAGCTAAGAGGTTGTTCCATGTATATTTATTCTTGCAAATATCCATGCAAGAAGGCGGATTTAACATCCATCTGATGGACCTCCCATTTATGTGCGGCGGCAAGGGAAATAACAAGGTGGATGGAATTCATTTTGGCTATAGGGGAAAAGGTTTCATTATAGTTAATTCCTTCAACTTGGGAAAATCCTTTGGCAACTAACCAAGCCTTGTGTCTTTCAACACTTCCATCTATTGCATGCTTAGTTATGTAGACCCATTTACATCAAATAAGTTTTCTTCCTTTTCGAAGAGGTACAAGATCCCAAGTATAGTTTGCCATTAAAGAAAAATACGCTTCATTCATTGTTGTATCCCAATCTGTATGACTTAAAGATTTTGCAAATGTCTCTGGATCACAAGTCTATGAAACTTGAGCCAAAAGAGAAGAGGCTCATTGGAACTGAAAACGTGTATGGCACTGATATGATGGATCGTCGACAAGATCACCAACTGCTTCTCGTGTTGAACGAACCCATCTAGGAAGCAATGGTGTTGGTGTTGGTTCAGGTTCAATGGACTCATATGGAGGAAGGTGAGCAGGGGTAGGTGTGTTTTCATCCTCACTGTCATCATCTGAAGAAGAAACTAGAATAGGAATAGAAGAAGACACAAATGTCGAAGATGGCTCATAGGGCGAAGAAGGAACAATCGTCGAATTAGGTTCGCAGGCCAAGAGATTTTCATCAAATTTAACATATTTTCTAATAATAATTTCATTACAATGTGGTTGAAGAAGAATATAACCTTTGACATCTTCAAAATAACTAAGAAATATACACTTCTCACTTTTAGGATGCAATGCTTTCCTTTTCTCATTAGGAATGTGAACCCATGCTATATTTCCAAATACATGGAAGTGACTTACATCTGGTTTAATTTTAGTCCAGGTTTATTCTAATGTTATATTTTTAAGAGCCTTTGTGGGAGTGTGATTTATTATGTAATTTGCACAGTTGATGGCTTCTGCCCAATACTTTAGACTTAATCC
This sequence comes from Picea glauca, assembly GCA_000966675.3. Lineage (NCBI taxonomy): Eukaryota > Viridiplantae > Streptophyta > Pinopsida > Pinales > Pinaceae > Picea > Picea glauca. The sequence goes on from JZKD02S1676838.1 coordinate 44,879, forward strand.
CTTAGATTGGATCATACAATTAACCATTTCTTTTAATGTGCGGTTCTTTCTCTCAGCAACACCATTTTGTTGTGG
>JZKD02S1676838.1:61598-72293 GCA_000966675.3 Picea glauca
TCACGTGTAGTAGTCATTCCATAGAGGAGGCGGTCAAGAGACATAACAAAACCCCCATGCGCACTAGTCATTCCATAAATGAGGCAGCCAAGAGAAACCAAAACCCAAGCGACAAAGAAAGAGGAGGAGGCCCCCTATTAGGCAAATCCCGACAGCGACAAAGCCAGAGAAGGAGGCTCGCTATCCGAAAAAACTCGATAGCGATAGAGGAGTGGAGATACTCAAAGGTTTCGACCACGTCGCGGAGTGGAGATACTCAGAGGTTCTGAACATGACGTCGAGGAATGTTTCACCATTAGAGGTTTTTACTCATACTTTGTAGCTAGGGTCATTTTTCCTTGAATACTAAGATGTTGTCGAGGAATGCTTCACCATTGGAGGTTTTTACTCATATTTTGTAGCTAGGGTCATTTTTGCTTGAATACTAAGACACCCACCTTGAAGGAGAATTGAAATTATTTTATTGTATTTTAAACTAGAAACTTATATATGATCTTTCGACCTAATTCCTCCATACAATATGCCTCAAACGCTTCACCACTATACCTCTCTATTGTAGGTTGTTGATATGAATGATGTATGCTATGTTCAAGGTGGAATTTACTACTACTTCAGTGTTGAGGCAGATTTGTAGGTAAACTCTTCCAACTGTCATATGATATGCCAATAATCAATAAAACCCTATTCAATATTAAATCCCACACTAGTTAAATAGGCCACAACCTAGGAACCTACAACAATTAAGTTGTCAACATTCCACTAGGAATATGTAGCATCCCCAAGAAGGGGCACCTTGCCAAGCTTGGAAACCTTTGCACTAGTAGTTCCATGTGTTGGAATATGGGGCCACCACTTGTGCTTTTGAAGCTTCCATGTTGTGATCATCAATAACACATAGTTGAATATGATTAGTCCACACATCCATTAAGTCAACCTTGATATTGTTAGTGTGGCGGTATGTAACTTTCTAGGATTGTCATATGCACCTATAGTCTCTATTTACTATTCACGTCAATGTTTTATCTTCACCCACTATGCATATGTGTCATCCTTGTCTCATCTTGAATGAACACCATGTAGGGAAATCTTGTGCTTTTAATCATATTTCATCCCATTTGTATTCCATGTCTCATCCCTTCAATTCTACATGTTTTTTTCTTGGACCTAAACATTATAGAATTCGATTTTGGTATGAGGTCAAGTCAGTGGGAAGTGTTGCACAACTAGACAACATAAGAATCTCACTCCACCCATTCTAGTATTGGACCGGAAATATCACAAAACACATGTTTAAATCAAGTATTGGTGTTGGGGAAGGATCCATGCAACACTGAGGAACATAAGGGTCAATATCTACCTAGGCTCTTGAATTCGAAAACATTATGAAACACAATCATGCATTGTATCATGTTGAGCACCACCTCAATTTTTTTGTTGCATGTTCGATTACTAAATTGAAAAAGCACCATTTAAGTATGTATAATCTTTTAATTATGTCCTCTAGATATTATGGATCTATCAATGTAGGTTTATGGTTCACCAATGGATAAATTCTAACATGAATGCATGGTTCACCATATCCATAAGAAAATGATGGTTCCTTTGCCATCCCCATGCTACCATATTCACCTCATGCCTTCAATAGTGCCTTTCAGCTAGAATCAATGGCACATGCCCTCACTAATGTCACCTTACAATTAAGATTAGTGCCTTCAATGGTTCCTTTTCAAAATATTGATAATATCACCTCACCATCATCAATGTCTTTGATGGCTCCTTTTAACATCATCACTTCATGCCACCTCACGATAATTCCAACTCTAATGCCCTCACTAGTTGTAGGGTAGCATTTCCAAATTTCACCCTCCCTCATAATAGTTGTTTCCTCTCACCTCTCTTTCCTTCAGTAGTTCAACCCTACGGTGTTATTCTTAAGAGGGAATTTGAGGAAACAAGGCTTCATCATCTAGACCAAGGTGCAACAACATGTTTTTGAAGAAGTGAAGATGTTGAATCTAAGCACTACACCTATGCTTACACTACTATATGTTGCTCATCCTTTTGATATAGAATATGATGCATATGACTATGGGATAGGTATTTTTTTGACACAACAATGTCATTCCATTGTGTTTTACTTAGAGACATTCAATGACGCAATCCACAACTTTTGAAGTTATGATAGAGAGATGTGCTCCATTGCGTAAGTAGTTCAATAATGGAGACACTGTGTATAGGGAAAATAAATTGTTATTCAATCTAACCATAAGCCACTATAGACCTAGAGCAAAATTGAAAACACACCACATATGAAATGGAATTTATTATAGCAATTCCAATTGGTTATCAAACATTTACATTGAAGAGATAAAAATGTAGACTACTATTCGAGTCGACTACCAATAACATTCATAGTGGTTCTTAACACAAAAAGGTGTGATATAGAACACTAGCAAGAGTTCTACAATACACACATAAATTTTGTGTTGCATGTTCGATTGCTAAATTTAGAAATCACCATTTATATATGTTTAATATTTTGATTATGTCCTCTAGATATTATGGATCTGTCAGTGTAGGTTTATGGTTCACCAATGGATAAATTCTAACATGAATGTATGGTTCACCAATGGWTAAATTCTAACATGAATGTATGGTCTTTATCATTGATCTTAGTACATGTAAAKAMAKAWTGCATCTTATTTAGAATTGCAGAACTACTAAATTGAAAATTRCATTTTGAAAARCATATCATTTATTGRGAATTGAAKTTAKGACTTTGCATTGTGTTCATATTCATTTATTTTACTTGYTGAGTCATAACAWYATTASTTTCRYRAMCRCAYCKTTTTKAGTRAKMAAGRCCAYTAAAAKTAAYRYTTATAATTTAMAATTGATTAGTAAYRATTTTATTTTCTAGGGTGCACAAACTAGCTTAGGATTTAGAGCCTTGGAATAGGATTTTGTGAGTAAACTTCTCCAAGGCTATTAAATCAACATATGTGTTTGACTAAGGGAGTGGAGAAATCCATTGTATAATTGGTAATATCAGGAGGCTCTGCTTACACCAGAGTTAAGCACGAGGTCGCGTGAGGTTGGTTGAAGGGATATCCCCCCGATACCTTCTTAGCGTCAAATATATTTATGGGAATCTATTCGTATATGGGGATCTTGCTAGTACCTTTACCTCTGTGAGAGGTGGTTCTTTTGAGGTTTTGTGCTTTGTTACCCTGCCCATACGGTGGATCTAACTTATGACTGTTCACCTGTGCATCGGTTATATCGTGGTTGCTTATTTGCTTGACTTAGGTACCACATAGGTTACTTGCAAGGGTTATTCTGCAAGTACCCTAGGTCAGATAAGGGTCGGACAACACATAGCCTTTATGGAGGATTACCTCTCTAGGTGGATCTAACCGACTATTTTTTAAGCTCACGAGGGCCCTTATAACTAATTATGTTACCTCTGATCTTTAGCAGAGGAGTCTCATGCCCCTCTTGGGTGAGGCATACCTACTTTAGAGAGGGAGGCCCCTTTCAGCCACTTTATCATGTTTGTGTGCATATTGGCCTCTTGTTTATTTTACTTTGGTGTGCTCTTTGATTACTAGTTGGCCTTAGGATTTGTTTTTATTTATATCACGAATTTTGAGTCATCGTGGAGCCAGACCAGCTTCCCCGCAGGTCTCGCCGCTTGTTACAGTTACCACCACATTTTGAGTCTTTTCCTTCTAAAAGGCGTAAAGTTATTATACGTGGTACTTACACCTCCACTTACCAGACTTGTGATCGTACGAAGATGAGTACTGAATCGATTCAGAAAGATATTGGGAGTCCTTCAACTCCCATACCCACTATAGTCAATGGTACTCCTTCGACACCTTCAACCACTATGGTAGTCCTTCGACACCTTCAACCACTATCATCACACAAGTGCACATGTTCTTGAGACTTGTGATCCTATCTCTTACTCATATGCACAAGGACAACCTGAATGGGAACAAGCTATGCAAGATGAGATGAGACATATTTTTAAGAATCATCTAGTCTCATTAGCCTAAGGATGATAGGGGATAATTTTATGATGCTAGATACAAAATTCTCTACTTAAAGTAGATATAGTGGTGTTCAATAAGTTCCTACCTTGGTCACTGGTCAAACTCCTTGGGCAACCAAACCTTCTAATAAAATTCTCAAAAATAAATTAGGCTACATTATCAATCATAAAATCCTATGTAGGTGCAACTTTTTCCCATTTAGTGAGATAATCAGTTGCAGTAATGATATAACAAGATTTAGAATTGGAGAGTAGGAGGTTTAATATATCCCACAAAGTCAATATCTCATTTCTCAAAAGGTTGTAGATCCCTTACTGAATTCAAGGGTAGTTCATCTCTCCTATAAGGTTTACCTACTTTTTGATAGACATCATAAGTTCTAGCATACTCCTTAGAGCCCTTAAATATGGTTGGCCACCTAAGACTAGCTTGGACAATCTTGTGATCTATTACTTTTCCTCGAGCATTCCCTCTTGCAACTCCTTGATGACATTCCCATATAATATCATTCCTTTAATGATCCATCACACATATCTAAATAATACCATCAATCCCTAATTTTTATAATTGTTCTGCGATTAACTGATAATTTGCAGCTCTAACCAATAACCGATGCTTTTGAGTTGTGGAATAATCTTCAGGAGAAACACCAGTAGTTAGAAACAAATCAATCTCCTCTTTATAGTTCAGGATAGCCTCTACTTTTAATGGTTTGTATCTGGAACATTGTCATCCAATGCACCACCTGGTTCTCTTGACTCGAGCCTAAAGAGGTGATCAATCCTTACAATATGTTTACTAGGTTTAACAACAAATTCAAAAGAAAATTATTGAAAGAAGAGCAACCACCTACAAATATAACCCTCTAGAGCAAGCTTATTTACCAAATATTTCAATGCAAATTGATTTGTATAAAAGTTCAAGCATCCTCCTAGAAGGTAGTGTCTTAACTTCTATAGAGAATCATCCGTGGAAACTCCTTCATGCTATATGGTGATGTAGTTGTGCTCAACTTGTGAAATATTCTTAGTTGCAAAATATATAGGGTGATCTAAATTTCCTTCTCTTAGTTGCACTAGTTTTTCTCAACAAATAAATGTCAAGCACCAATGGAATAATTTAACTAATTCCAAGAAATAAAAACTCACCTCCAAAACTTAGTTGTGTAGACACATTGTTATACCACCCAACACTATACCTGATGATGCCACATTGGCATCAATCCAACACCACCATTATCTTGTTGGGTTATAGTAGAAAAGAAAATTTTGTTTAATTGACTCTATAAAACAAATTTTTATGTAAAAAGTTCAATTAAAAATTCTGTTGAAATTCCAAATTAGAAACTTAGTGTCTTGAACTTCATAAATTTTACCTCTTTCCTAGAGTTTCCCAGATATAGTCCCTGAGAATTTACATCCTTAGGGATGATATGAAATATGATAAAACAACAAAAACAGTAGATGATATTTCACTTCTTAACAACCCTAATCCATTAGGCAATTTAAGAGAAAAGATATCAAGCTTATGCCACAAGTTTCAACATTCTAGGGAAATCTTATCATGCATAAACTAGATCTGAAAGTCACTTTCTGTCATTGATGGTGTTATAGGATGTACAAGAAAACATGTATTTGTCAGATCTATCTTCATTGAGTGAGGGGAGTTTAGGTAGAATAGAGGAAAGTGAGACATCTAGTAGGTCTAACAGACGGAGATCAACAAGAGGTGAGAAGATCAGAAGAAACTTCCATAGACGCATGGAGTTTTTTCTTACGAAAGGGGGATCATGTTCTTATGATCATGAGAGAATAGACGACATCGAGGTGCCCTTGAGGTACAAACATATAGTGAAATGATGGGTACCCAAGGATCTTCCTGAAATAAACACTGATTTTTGTGTAAACGAAAGGATATACCGGATTGCTCCATCGTCATTACATGGTTTGGGGATATTTTCCATTGATGGCATAAAGGTCTTTTATGACAGATTAACTAAATTGATGGAGTACATCGTACCCTATTGTATCTACAAAGATTGGATACGAATAGTCCAATATACAAAAAGTATGCGAAGATATGGCTTCGCTGCAAATTATATACAGCTAAAAGACAATGATCAAAATAAAGGAGCAACTATCTATATTGATGGAAGGCCAAAAGAAACGGGAAATATTGCAGGGTTTATAAACAATACACGACCCGCGACCACAAATAAATGACCCAATTGCGTATTTGAGGGGCGTGAAGGAAACCGTGTATTTCTATGTGCAATAAAATCAATAGCTGCATGGGAAGAGTTATTGATTGATTACAATTTGAATCAAATAGATACAGATGTTGCTATTATGGGGGCAGTACGTATACTAATTTACCCAACCTGTAAGCAATGACTCTTATATTTTATGATTTTCATTATGTTCTTTACGGTGTTAATCCATTTGGAGAGCTTCAGTCTATTTACTCTGTGTGTCATATTTTTGTTATCAACAATAACATTCCTCCTTGGATGTCAATAAAGAGGGAGGATTTCTCATACATTTGAATTTATTTCTCATGATAATGATCACGGTTCTAATTTTACTGTAAAGTGGTAGGCTGATCGTGGTAAATCAAAAGTGGTCTCAGAATATGATGTTTATGATGATTCGCTCAACGAAAGGGATTTGTATGAATCCCCCAACCCCATGGTTTTAAATAGAAAAAAAGATCAATAAAGCAAACAATGAACTAGCTCACTTGTTAGATATTATAGATCAAACTCTTGAGGTAGAAGAAAGGATCAAAGAAGTTATGACAAGGCTTAAGACATATAAGGTAATAACCATAATTTCAAGAGGTTTTATTTTTATGTCATAAGATCAATTATGAAAGCTTGATTTTTAACTTTTACATTATCTAAACTAAAAAATGTTTTCTTTCTTATATAGAGATTTTTGGATCCTGTTGACACCGACATGCATGGTATCGGTAGTAGTGGCGTTGCACAGACACCACAGGGTCCCGACATAATCCCTTGCATAGCTTCCAGGACACAACTATTCAGATATCCACCTTCCACACCATTAGGTGGGAGCCACGACATGCACACCGAGGAAGTGGCCACATAGGTAGGCTATGGAGGTGGTGACAAAGATGAGTCTGATGATTTGACAAACTATATAGTTGATTTTCTTAAAGAAAGACGTGTGACCAGCACAGGGATCCTTAAGGGCACATTTATGGTCAACGAGGAAGGGCTTCCATTAAAGCAAGTTAAAGTCCCAGATAATTTTTAAAATTTTAATTGTTTCATGTTCTCTATGTAGACAAATATAAATCATCTAAATTATTATTTTTAAATAAATAATCATATAATCATTTTGCATGTAGGGAATAACGATTTTTATAGGTCCTTAAAGAATAAGGCGTTGCTGATTTTTGGGCCCACCATACGGAAGAGGTGGAATTACCATAATTCCAACCTCAAAAAAGAATTGATGGATTATCTCGAAAGCCTTTTTAGTGTAGACACATTTAATAAGACCTTGATCACCGACGCAGCTAGCCAATATTTAAAATATACACGAGAAACATATATGAAGCACTTGAAACAAAATGATAGGTATGAGCGTCCTCTGATGGTTCAAGAGAGGGAGTGGAAGACCCTCATTAAGGATGCAAAAGAGAAGAAATTGTTAGATGAAGGAAAAACACCCTCTGGTCCCAGAAGGTAAATTACAATTTCAATTCAATACCTTCAATTTTTTTTATATGTAAATAAAATTGTGGTATATATTAACATACTTGAAACTTTTGATGATAGGTTGACTGACATGTCAAAGGAAACAAAAGCAAGGCTTACCAAATGTGGTCAGCACAGGCTAGGCCAGGGTGACTACTTGAAGTTGCAGTCACGAATTGTAAGTACCTAAATATATTATTTGTATCGCCTTAAAATTTGAAGGTAATTGCAACGAATAATATTAAAAATACATACTCTTATGCAATGCAGGGTGACGAGTTTGGTACTGAAACCATGGAGGAAGACATCCAGCTTGGTTACAAGTATGGCTATAAAGTTGTAGTTGAACACCGAAAAAACTTGGGGTAGATACCAAGAACCACTTTGCAGGATAAGCTAAATAAAATTCAATCAACATTAACCTTTATTACTAATATAATACAGTCATGTTGGATATTATTAATATTTACAACTCTGTTTTAATCAGGGGAGCATCATTGTCAACGAAGGCACTAGTATTGGAGAGCAGTGTGTTGATAGCAGTTTGCAACCAGAATATGGTTCTCTCATGCAGTCTCAATTTTCCACGAGGGTACAGCCCCACGGTGGTGCTATGACCGATCTGGCACATGACGGTAATATGGTTGTATTTTAATCATATACTTAATAATTTTGTATTTATACATTTTGTACTTCTATTTTTTTTTACTTATACATATATGATTGTCCTTATAAAGTTTGTGGTCTCAATGGCAGAGAATGTTGTACTTGAGGCTCATACAGTTGAAGAGGAGCACGCGGGGGAAACCATTCCAACGATGCCAACCAATGCACTAGGTAAATAATGACATTGTAGGTGTTTTTTTTAATATTACTGAACTAGTTCAATGATATTTAAAAACTGGCCATTTAAATTTTGTATTTTTTTCTTTTGTAGGTGAGTACCCCGCGACTAGGCATGCTCTACATGAGAGGACACAATCACAATCATATTTTGAAGAGCACCTAGAGAACGAAGACGTAGATATTGATGAAATGATTAGGAACTATAGAGCTAAGAAGAAGAGGCCGGCTAAAAGTACTAAATGATGATGTACATGAATATTTTAATAACTATTTAATATAAAATCTATTTTCACCATATTCTTCTCACTCCAAATGGATCAAGGAAACATTTTATTTCATTGTAAACAATTGTGAATATTGGTATGTATATATGTTTGTTTTTGTTGTAAATATTTCAATAGATTTATATGTTGGGTATTGGGGAATTGAGAGTGATGTGAGGTGGGGGGGAGGGGCCATAAGAGAATTCACCTTCACATGGTTGGCCCTATTCAGTAGAGAATAATTTATTGGAGTCGTTTAATCTTGGAGCAAACCTCCCTCGATCCAACGGAGCAACAACAAAGTCAATGTTGACTTTGTTGTTGCTACTTCAAATCAAGGGAGGCAATTTGATCAAATATTAGACACGTGGATCCAACAAATTATTCTCGAAACCAAGAGGAGATCATTCAAGTATGTTCTGACACTCTCATAAAAATGCATCTTAGAGTAAATAATGCGCTACAAATATGACTTGTATTGATTTTTTAGATTTTTATGGAGGTTGAATGATTTTGGCAGGTACTTTAAGATCTTTCTTTGTCGATTGAGGGAAGCTCAAGACTAACAGAAGGTCATACAGCTGGAGAGAAACACATGGGGTCAACCATTCCAACTTTACTGTCGACCAATTCATTAGATCATGTGTGATTGCTCCTTTCAACATAGTTTATATAGCCATCAATTCTTGTTATGTTTAATGTTTTATGAATTGTTATGTTAGATTGCTAAATTGAAAAATCACCATTTAGGTATGTATAATATTTTGATTATGTCCTCTAGATATTATGGATCTGTCAGTGTAAGTTTATGATTAACAAATGGATAAATTATAACATGAATGTATGGTTCACCATATCCATAAGAAAATGATGGTTCCTTTGCCATCCCCATGCTAACACTAGTACATTTGGGTCAAATTCTGACGGCACGTTTGCCGCAATTGCCACTTTATATTGTCAGGAGAACGACAAACAACAGACCCCCTCAAACATCATTTAACATGACATCTCTTTTTCGATGCCATAGATATCGTCTCTATTGCGATGTTTCATGGGGACATGTGCCATCTCGGATTTGACTGTCCAAACCCCAGATAATGATTTGTCATCTCAGATTTGATTGTCAAAACCCGACGATGATCAACCCCACACATACTCAATCCATAGAGGAAAGGTATTACAACAACGTCATTTGATAGAGGAGGACAAGAGACAGAGAAAACCCCACGACAACAATGTCCAGAGATAGAGAAGATCCGACAGCGCCCCACAATGATAGAGGAGGACTTATCTGGCCACTATCTGACAGTGACTACATCATGGAGTGGAGACATTTTAGCTCCGAACATGTCGCCTAAAATGGTAGTTTCTTTCTATCATTTTCATGCCTTTTTAGCCTCTTAGAAGGGTTTTTAGAAGAGCCCTCTATGACTTTCTCTTCCTTTATGTCTCCTGCTTGAGTTTTGAGTTGCATTTTTCATATGTAATTTCACAACGAAAGCTAGGTATTGACTTACTGGTACCCTAAAATGACTCCCCTTAGTGATTTATGGAATTCCTCAATTTTTTCCTACAATCCATGACCAAACTAAATCTTGGTTCCATCGCTTGACCATCCCTCTATCTTTATCCTTTAGTTCCTCAGATCTTAGAACTATTGCAACTATTCCCTAAACATTTCCTCAAACTTAGACTTCAACCATTCAAACAAGCCAAGAACGAATCCTAAGCAAACAAACAAGCCAAGAACATGTCATTAATTCAATGTTGAGTTTGAGCCGTTCCACCATTTTCCATTGATTAA
>JZKD02S1676838.1:118807-136361 GCA_000966675.3 Picea glauca
CACATTTAGTATAAATAAGGGTCGAGGGTATGAAAACCCTAGCTTGGAGATTATTGTAACAGAGCGCTGCTCGACTGGAGGTTGCCCCCTCGAAGAGGCCTATGAACATTGCTTTTTGAATTGAAGTGCTTTTCTATTGCTATTTCGTATATCATTTCTGTGTATTGTGAATATTATGCTGGATATTTTACTGTTATTCTGTCATTTCTAGCATTTTATTTCTGTTCTGCATATTTTATATATCTGGTATCTTGCATTTTTACCCAAATCACATGGTCAAAGAAGTCAAAATCATTTTTGAAAGGGATAAATTGATAAATTAATTATAGTGGGATTTTTATTTAAATTGGAATATTTATTGTGGATAATCCCTCGATGGATTAAGTATTTATTGTGGATAATGCCTAGATGGATTAAATATTTATTAAGGGATTTTATTATGATTTTGCTTAGAAAATCTATAGAAGAGATTAATAAGTGGACAAAACTTGAATATTTTAGGGGATAACCTAGAAATGGTTGATTTGTTGACAAATCCAAGTGAGTGGAGGATTATAAAACCATCACTTGAGATTTAATTTGAGAGACTTTTTTTGGTGATGCTCCCCAATACTATTATGCTATTTTTTTTTCCAATGGTGCGTTATGGCTTTCCTCTTGGTGTCTTGATGTGATGCGTTTTCCTTGGAGGGTTTTGTGGTGGATGCTTAAAGATATTTGTGTGGTGTATCTTTTTTTTGAATGATTATGCTAACAACTTCAAGTAAATTTTTGGTGAGATCTACTTTATATTGCTTCTAAGTGTTCATCGAATAATCTTGGATCTAAAGGAAATATTTTCAAGAGCTAGCTAATAAACTAAACCTCTTAAGAGTTGTTTCTTGGATATTTTCTTGTACTAGGTGTTATCGCACAAGTTGTAGGTTGGGAAAAGCCCGACCCAACTACTAATTGGCGACAACTAAGAGGTCACCTACCCACTGTCACCTTAGGTAGGTGTCTCTGTCACTTTAGAGGTGAGGTAGTTACCTCAAGGGGGGAATCCTGATGACCCTAGGGGGAATGAGATGAAGATGGATGAGGATGGAGATGAAGTCCCTAGAAGTCAAGTCTAAATTTTATGAAGGTCTTGGAATGAGGTATTGAGAAGGTCCAAGGGTTGCACAGTTGTTTGAGTGACCCACCAAGTGTGAAATACCTGCCCGAGATACAAGAAAAACAAGCATATGTTGCAATATAATCAAGTGGACAAGCAAGTGAATCTTGTTGTCCCTAAGAACAATAGTTAGTAACTAATGTATATCAAAAAATAAAGATATCTAAATAAGCTTAAAGTGAAGACAAGACTAGTTAACCAATGTCAAAGCAAAACTAACAATTGACTATGAATTATGTGAAGTACTTTGAGAGTAAATAAGAGGGCTGTTATGAAATGATTTTCTGCAGCAAATGATCAGCCTTATGGATGTAGCATTCAAAGGTGTACAACAACAAAATCAACTATCAAAATGTGCCCCAAATTAGCCTAAAAAGTGCACCCTAATTAGTAGATTAGATGAGTGAAATTTGGAGGGTTACTTAGGGTTAGTTTGTGAGATATTAGTGGTCTAGGGTTAGGGTTTTATGCAGCCTATGGTTGTAGGAAACAAGTTAGTGTAACAAACAAACTATTGCGAGAAAGAGGACCACTCAATGAGGCAAGAGAGCCAAGGGCTCAAAGAAAACTTTCCAAAAGAGATAGATTTATAATTCACAAAAAACCATGTTTCCCAAGGCAATGATTTTACATCTCCAATGCAATAATAAATGTCTAGTGCTCTTAACAATTAGGTTAATAGGGTCATGCAAAGAAAGATCTAGAGAAGCTACCTCCTTGGGGGTGTAAACCCTCTTATTCCCCAAGGCAAGTTTCTCTAGCTAGGGTTTAAGCTTAAGAGTGTGCATGGCCTTATACTTCTCTTACAAAACCCTTGTTTAACCAATAACATGAAGCATACAATGATAAATACTATGGTGGGGGTGTATGCCCTTATACTTCCCACCTAGCTCCTAGCACAATAACCTTGACTTGAAACAAATGATAGCATGAAAGTAAAAACCATACCAATTCAAGGAAAAATGCTAAGATAATCCACCACAATAGCAAGAGAGAAGCCTTCCAAGGCTAGCACATCACTTCCATCAACCATAACATCAAGAGATAACCATAAACAAGACCCAAGAGAGACAAAAAAAATTAAGGTAGCGAAAATTTTAGACCAATACTTCTCACAAGAGGGAGAGTTATGTTAAAATGGGATCTTATGATCTCTTATTTATACAAAATGTCACCAAGGTGACTTGTCCACATATTTAGGGGTAAACCACAAGACTAGGGGTCAACAACCCTAATCTTGCCCCATTAACAAACTAATATTAAACAATTCATTTAAATTTCACTTTTGCACATAAGAAAAACCCTAATTCATATGGACGTCACTCCTTTAGGGGATGTTTTGGCACAAAGAGGAGGTCGTTGGTGATGGAGGAATGTGGAGGGGCTTCCCAAAGCCATATATCAATCTATACGACCATTTTCTTCATGATTACTTCAAAACATCCATGTGCCATTGCATGTCACCCACCACCATTCCCACTCCCCTAGGTGACGTCATGCTAAAAATGAGACGTTTTGCCTCTCTTAGGAAAAACGTTTGGTATGTGGGGGCTAGGCTACATCGTCCAAGTTATCTCCAAGGCCTTTCAAGTTTTATCTTTCTCATCCGACATGCGGGCCCTTGGCATCCACCCGTGGGATTCAAACCCCATGGAAGCCCAAGCTAGGCTTGTTCTTCCAAAACTGTCCACCAACTAGGTCCAGCAAAGAAAAATAAGCATGCCCTCCAAGGATCTCAAGTCATAACATCGCGATAAGTGAATCCAATCAATAAATGAGCCACTTAAGCATGTGCATCAAAGATCACTATATCAAATAGTTAATTTCTCAAAGACATCATGTGACTTGTCAAGCTTGAATATGGGAGGGTTGACGAGGTGTCCTATTGGGTAGATCGTGTCCTAGATCAAAGAACGTTTCCAAGGGATCCCTCTCTAAGCCATGTAAAGTGGGTGAGGTGGTTGGGGTTAAGACTCAATGGGCATAGGTCTCATGACATACAATAGGTTGTAGTGCCTCATTCATGGGTGCCTTTGTAGAGGGTGTCCGGTACCTTCGTCCGCAATGCACTTTTTCCAAGACCATTATTTGCCATTTTTTTATTCTTTCGTAATTTTAAGGAAAGGTTGAAGGCCACTGCTCTGTTGTGGTGTCCAGATAATGGCAATGTCACCGATAAACACCTAGTGGAAATGAGAAGGTTGGCTCGTGATGAGATCCCCTTTCTCTCAGCCATGCAACTGAGAGACATTACCCTAGTTTGGTGACCAAATGATGGTAATGTCATACCACTGGATATTTATGGACGTGATAGGTCAGCTCGTGATGAGACTTCCTATCCTTCAACTAACCTTTTAAGAATTTAAAATCATATTTCATCGTGGGTCCCCCTTTACTCAAAGATAAAGTGTTTCATTGCTTTCTTGGGTGATCCCTGGGCGAAGCCTCTAGAAGGTTCATACAAGGATTTTATTTTTTACCCAACATTAATACCTCTTGGCCTTCAACCCCTTCTTCCCATAGAATGAGGGACAACCCCTTCTTGGGTCAATACACCCTAAAATCCCAATAGATAAGGAAATGGGGGGGATAGTGATGGAAAGTCGTAAGTATGGTCATGAACGGTACGATAGCTCTTCAAGGGAGTTCCTAGTAGCAAACCCATGCCCAAGGTAGACTACTTACTAGGGAACAATGTCAACCACCAAGGTGAAGCAGGGGAAAAGGCATAATGTCCAAGCATATATCATGAAATCTAGAACAATCTAAGATACAACATACTCAAATGACTTAAATATTGAAATGATGCTCACCATAATACTGACTTGTACCTCATGGAGCAAGGCCTGCTGCCTTCTGGAAGCCAATTGATGTGGTGGATGCCATATGAAAATCTGCGACCATCTGTGGTGGTGAGGGGTCTCCATCTGTGCAAAATGATACTGCTGGTCATGTAGTCTCTCGATACTCCATATCCGCAACCTAAGGGCCTTGAGACATAATCTGCTTAGTTATCCACAAAATGGGGATAACATCTGGCTCCTACTTGGGAACATGTGCTCGTCGTAGAGTGCATGAGAACCACAACATCTCTTGGTAGACCTTTGTCTGCCAAAAACTCATACAAAGGGATCAGAGCATCTAGGGTGGTGCTATCACCCTTCATCCATATATATATATATATAAATCCAAAAATGAAAACTAAACTAGAAAAGAAAAATTTTGACATTTTTTTCAAAAAATTATAAGCTAAGCATGAAATCAATATGAAAGTAGAGCAAAATGAAATTGAAATGCATCTAAACTAGTATGAGCAATCAAGATGCAGATGTAGCGGAAAGCAAGATGACTTACCTACTTACCTGGGGCATGGGCGTTGAAGAAGTCTTGTGACCTGGATGTAAGGTTGGAGAAAAGATCCATCCATTGGTAGTGGCATCTTCCTCCTGTCTAATGTTGTCAAATAGTACCTTTCTTTATCAGACTTCTTCGTGATGATGTAAGGGCCATGCCATGAGTTGCTATCTTTTTGGTCATACTTGGGCTTTCCCTTTCTTTTGTCTTGTTATCGCACAATTTGTACTTTCCCAAAGCCCAAGGAAAGTGGATATAGAATTGGCATAATGGTGAATGACCTATTACTATCACCTTAATAGGAAATCCCTTTCTATTTTGGAATATGTCAAAACTACCCCAGGGGAGACGTCTCCAATGACCCGAGGGTTTGAGAAGGCTAAGGAAAATGCTAAAAGAAATTCCCTCCCCTCTCACAGGTCACTCAAGTTAAAAGGGTTCTTTAAGTCTTATTGAAGATGAAGCAAGAAAATATTATTGTGTACCTGCCAAGAACAAGACAACAAAGCAAAAAGGGTCACTTTCCAAGTACCAAAATGATATTAGTGCTTCATAAGACAATGAACTCTTAAGAAATGTACTAGTTGATATAGAATTCCAGCAGTATAACAGTTTATAATAACAATAATATATTTGCAACAACCACAATAATTATGCTTCAAAATTCTTGATAAAAGACTTGAAAAAATAGTTTTAACTAGGCAAATTGATAATGGATAGTCACAAGCAGTTTTAGCAATGTCTAGCTAGCATAACCCATCTCTTTTATGGTTAATTTGCTACTGTTAGATGATTGTAGCAATATTTTTCAATAGCAGCAAGTAGGTTAATGATTTAGGCTAATCTAATGTTAGTAGGAGTTAGTAGGTGTTCAAGAGAAGATGTTCTGAAAATTGTTTGACCAATCAACACTTGTAATGGGTAGACTAGTGCCTTCTAGGGTAATGGAGTTAATGATAGCAGAGACAACTCTTAGTGATTCGGATTTTATGAGTAGAACGAAATGAATACAAATTATTAAAATATGATTAACACAAAATAATAGAGATACAATAAAACTAGTTTTCTATTCAATAAGGAAATAAGCTGAAACTGTAAAATGCAGCGGAAAACAAGCTTGCTGGAATGGTGACGGCTTATCTCTGAGAAGAGATGTGACGGATGTGCTCATTTGCAAGAAGATGGTTACAATGAGGTTCTGAAGGCATTTTACAATCAACAAGAATGTAAAAAACCCTAGACATAAAAAACACCTAACCCTAGGAAATGAATCGCCAAAAGTCACGTGGACCCCGTTTGGGTAAGTTAGTACATCAACTTCCCGGGGTCGTAAATTTTGCATACGATCTTCGTTTTAGGCACACGATATCCCATTGGAAAGGTCTAACCGAGAAGAACAATTTTCGATTGGCCCAGGTCAATGATATATAAACTTACCTGGGGCCCAAATCCCCAAAAATCGTCGTTTAGGGCCTCAAAACGGCCCCGAAAGTTTGGAATCCGAAAAATTGTCGAAAAACTGCGAAGGTGGAAAAATGTTATTCGAGCCAGTGGAATAGGTGAGTGGCCACTGATATTCACTTGGATCAATTCTCCCTCCTTACGAAGCAATGGTCTCCATTTCATTGAGTTCCCCCATCAAATGAGGAAATTTCTGCTGAATTTGGCCCTGGGTGAGCCACTTGCCTTGGTGCAGGAGCTGCCTTGCTTTGACGACTCGATAAAGCTGGATCCTTTGCTGTCAAGTGACCTTGATCTATGTGTCCACAATCTAATGACTGGATGCCTGTTTCATGCAGTTAGGGTTGAACTCTATTGGTGTCAACTGCTCTGCTATATCTGAGGTGTCCAATAATGGTGGGAAATATGGCCGAAAGAGAGCCACGTTGAAGATTGGATGCATACCAAGGAAGAGGGGAATGTTGAACTCAAAAGCATTATAACCCACAACTTTGGTGATGGTGTAAGACCCATAACGGTGTGGGTGAAACTTCCGATGGGGCCCTATGAGTCGTTCTTTCTGCAAATGTAACCAAACTTTGTCGCCCACTTGAAACTTATGTGGCACCTGATGTTGATCATGGCATTGTTTGTACTTGGAATTAGACTTCTGTAGAATATCCCGAACCTATTGAGGGATGTGCTGGATCCGCTCAATGAACCGGGTGGTTTTGTTAGCTTCTGGTGGAGCAGGGGACGAGTCGACCGAGGTGGTCACCAGGGATAGTGCAACATCCATGGGGCCCAATGGTTGAAATCCCAACCTCACCTGAAAGGGGTTGTGGCCAGTTGAGCTATGCACGGCTCGGTTGTAGCTATGATGGGCATAGGGAAGACTCTCATCCCATGTGTGGGGGTGTTTTGAATTGTACATGCGCAGGATATGTACGACCATCCGATTTATGACCTCAGTTTGGCCATCTGTCTGGGGGTGGAAGGCAGTGGATTTGGTGAGCTTTGTATCCAACAGTGACCAGAGGATCGACCATAATGAGCTGAGGAACCGACTGTCATGGTCTGAGATAATGGTTTGTGGGATCCCAAAATGTACCCATACTCATTCAAAGAAGAGCTTGGCAGTGGCTTCTGTTGTGATGTTCTTTTTGCAGGCAGCTAGAATTGCCATCTTGGAAAAGCGATCAACAACCACAAAAACACAGTCATTTCCCCTCTTGGTGGATGGGAGGCTCGACATGTAGTCCATTGAGATGGATTCCCATGGCATGTTAGGAGTAGGGAGAGGGGTGTACATGCCCCGTTTCTTAGTGGTCGATTTTGCAATAGCACAGGCGGTGCGAGACTTGATATATTTGCCGACATCCTATCGAAGTTTCGGCTAGTAGAAATGTTTCTGCAACTCTATCATTATCTTTTCGATGCCAAAGTGTCCTGCCACCCGACTGTAGTGAGCTTCCAAAATCAGCTTTGCGCGCTTTCTTGATGGAACACAGAGATGGCCTAGATGACACAAGAACCCGTCCTGAAGATGGAAATTAGCGATCACTGAGTTGGCGCCCAACATTTGGTAGGTGGTGGAGAAGTTAGGGTCTGTCTGGTAGAGGTGGGGCCATTCGGAGGTCTCGTGACCCCAAGAGTCTAGCACCGTGGTGAGTGCCACGACTGGAGGTTGGCTAAGGTAGTCAACGACTCAGTTGTTATTTCCTGTTTTATGCTTGATGTTGAGGTGGAACTGTTGTAAGTATGTTGACCACTTCTGATGGCGGTCATTCTGCAATTTGCCTTGGGTCTGCATGAAATTTAGTGGCTTGTGATCAGTGTGGATGACTGTCTCCTTCCCAAGAATGTAATGTCTCCATTGGCTACAGGCTCGCATAATGGAGTACATTTCTTTGTCGTAAGTAGGGTACTTATGGACAACATCTGATAGTGTCTCACTATGATATGCCACGAGGTGGCTGTGTTGAGTGAGAACGACTCCCACAACATAGTCTGAAGCATCTGTCTCGATCTCAAAGGGATGTTGTAGGTCCGGTAATGAAAGTACTGGGGATGAGCACAAACGCTTCTTCAAGTCATCGAAGGCTTGTTGTTGGAACAGGCCCAACACAAATTTTTCCTAACCGCTACCCCTGGTTACTTGGCCGAGGGCCCATGCGATATAAAAGAATCCCAGCATGAACCTACGATAGAAATTGGCGAGGCCTAAGAAGCTCTGAAGTTCAGTGAGTGTGGTTGGGGCTGGCCAGTCGTGGATGACCTGGATCTTGGATGGATCCACATGCACACCATGTTGATCAACAATGTAGTCTAAGTAATGGACCCTGTCCATGCCGAAGGAGCATTTTTCCAAGTTTGCATATAGTTTGTGTTGTCGTAGGGTGTGTAGAACCTGTTGAATATGTGGCAAGTGTTCCGCTCAAGTCTTGTTGTAGATGAGGATGTCATCCAGATACACCACTACAAAAGTATTGGTGAAAGGTCATAGGATATCGTCCATCATCCTCATAAAAGTTGTTGGAACATTTGTCAAACCAAAGGACATGACCAACCATTCAAAAAGACCTTCTTTTGACTTGAATGCAGTCTTCCATACATTTCTCTGTTCTATGGGGACCTTGTGGTAGCCAAAATTCATATCAATCTTACTAAAGTATTTGGCCCCCGCGAGATGATCAAGAAGGTCGTCGATTCGGGGAATCGGGTACCGATTTCAGACTATGATTTTATTTAGGCATGGTAATCAATGCAGAGTCGCCAAGTCCCGTCTTTCTTCTGTACCAACACGATTGGGCTCCTACAAGGCGATGAGCTAAGACGGATGTGCGCCTTGTGGAGCAGTTCTTAGATCTGCCTCTTGATCTCCTCATTTTCTAATAGAGAGCGGCAATAGACTGACCCATTAGGTAGTGATGTGCCTGGGGTCAAATCGATGGGATGCTTGACCTAGAAGTGCAAAGGTACTTCGGTAGGAGAGGAGAAGATATCTGAGTATAGTTGTGTGGAGAGATCGGCCACAGAGGCCCTTAGATGTGGCTATGATCTTTCGCTCACTCTGAGAGCGAATCACGAAGAAGAAAAATTTCTTGGTTTGAGAGATGACCTTCCTGCATTGGTTGGCAGAGATCAAGGAAATAACACTACGAGGGACTGCCTCGGGTATCCTGTACAATTTCCTGTTCAAAGTAATAATAACACTATGAGGCCTAAACTCATATACAATATGATATTTCCATAAATAAGGTTGGCCCAAAAGAACATTACAAACTTCGTGAGGAGAAACATCACACAATACCTCATCTTTGAAGGGCTTGATGACGTATGACAGTCAACAATGTTGGCTGACGTGGAGATCGCTTCCTTGGCGGAGCCATCCAATGGTGTATGGTTGTGGGTGTGGCATTGTCGGCACGACCAGCCGCTTGACAACATCTGTTGATATGAGGTTCTTCTGGCTACCGCTATCAACGATGAAGTGCAATGGGGTGCCTTTTACCCACATTTGTGAATGGAAAAGGCACTTTCCTTCCTCTGGTTCGTCTAATTAACCAGGTTGGAGCTTGGTGGTAGCAATGGTGGCTCTAGGTTCCGCCTTAATGATCTGTCTTCCCCTTTATGGTTCTGACTCAGATTCAGAACCCGCATCTGATTCAAAGGCTTTCACTTTGGCCACTAATGACTGCTTTGAGCGACAGTTAGCAGTGTTATGCCAAGGGCTCTTATGGAAGTCGCACCACTTCCTGGTATCTTTCTTTGTCTTTCTGGTGTCCTTCTTTACTTGTGGCTTGGAATGGTTGTCCTGATACTATCCATCTTTGCTCTATCCTTTGTTCTGTGGGTTGGGGCCGCCCTTTCCCGACTTTTGTTGTGCGGGGTTCCCAGGCCCAAATTGCCACGTCTTTTGTTTAAGCTTCTACTTGATTTTGACAACATATCAGTAGGCCGCGCCCAAGGATGAGATGTCCAGAAATTCCATTTCGGTATGGATGTATCTATGCAGAGCACTGTGATACTTGAGCACCATATGTCGCTCTGAATCTTTGATACTCAGCTTGGTGCGCAATGTATGGAAGATATTTGTGAACTCTGGCACTGCTTGGTCTCTTTCTTGCCGCAGTGTGGTCCTTTTCGTATACAAGTTGTCATAACTTTTGACAGGGTAGTATTTTTCCTTAATAACATCCCTGAAGGATTCCTAGGTGGCCGCAACTATAAATAATGAAGGTTCCTCTGTTTCCTTTTGCTCACAGAAAGTTTCCCACCAATCTTTGACATGGGGAACGACTTTGAGGAGAGCAAAAGTAATATTTTCTCTATTCGAAAAGTTATGGACAAAAAAATACCCTTCTAGTAGATTCAACCACTTGTCTACATCATCTGCGTTTATTTGACCTTCAAATATAGGAATATCGAAGTTGATTTGTACCTTGAAGGGGGCGGCGCCTCAGCTTGAGGAAGATGTGTTGTCTGTTGGTAGCCGCCGAAGGATTTGCGCGAAACTATCCATCATCTCGTTCCTCTGTTGCATGAGGGATTCCTAATGCAACATTTTGAAAGGATCTCTTGTCCCATCATATTTGTTTTCTCCTGCCATGAGAGGTCGCTTGGGTGTGCGAGAGCTTTTGTTCTCAAGAGAAACAAGCTCGAGAACCAATTCTTTGTACCTTGACCTATTTGGGGACATGCATTAAGACGACAAGGAGCAGATCGCTCTGATACCATTGATCCATTTTTTATGAGTAGAATGAAAAGAATATAGATTATTAAAAGATGCTTAACACAAAATAACAAATATACAGTAAAATTGGTTTTCTATTCAATAAGGAAATACGTCGAAACTGTAAAATGCAGTGGAAAAGAAGCTTGTTGGAATGGTGGTGGCTTATCTATGAGAAGAGATGTGACGACTGTGCTCATTCGCAATAAGATGGTTACAATGAGGCTCTAAAGGCATTTTACAATCAACAGGAATGTCAAAAACCCTAGACATACAAAAAACCTAACCCTAGGAGATGAAGCACCAAAAGTCATGTGGGCCTCGTTTGGGTAAGTTAGTACATCAGCTTCATGGGGTCGTAACTTTTGCATACGATCTTTGTTTTAGGTGCACGATGGCCCGTTGGAAAGGTCTAATCGAGAAGAACAATTTTTGAATGGCCTAGGTTAGTGTCTTAAACAATCACTTGGGCCCCAAATCCCTAAAAATCGTCGTTTAGTGCCTCAAAATAGCCCCGGAAATTTGGAACCCGAAAAACTGCCAAGGTGGAACACTGTTTTTCGAGCCAGTGGAATAAGTGGGTGGCCACTGATATCCACCTGTATTACTTCGGGGAAAATAACAATGATAATATTTAGCCAAAGGGGATGGAGAGGATAAGAGAGGTGTTGGTAACCCAAGGTCTAAAAAACCCAAGTCCTAGAGACAATTGCTAGAAAGTAATAAAAATTAGGCCCCATCGATATCTCTTTTCCTTAGATAAATTGAAGTAAAATATGCAATAGGAAATGAAGTAGGGTTACCAGAGTGCTACAATGGTAGGGTTCTAATATCTACTTCTATATAGGTGTCTTTCAAGAAATATTAGCAAGTGGAATATTATAGAGAAAAATATAGTAACACATGTCTTTCTCCTAGGGTTTCAAGCAAACAATTTCATAATGTTTGACATGAGACAAGTAAATTCACCATAAACATTCATTCACAATAAATAAATGCAGATTTTCTATCTACTTCACAAAGAATAATCAAGCATAAACCCTAGTTGAAGATGCTCCACTTGAAAATTTGCCAAAATACACAAAGATTTGCCTCCCCAAAAGTTGCACACCACTTAATTTCATCCAATAACCCTTAAAGAGCGTCGAATTTCAGACTACTACTTGTGTGATGAGTGAATCATGAAAAAATGAGAGTTTTATCTCTCTATTTATACAATACTTATGACCTTTAATTAAATTTAGGTCATCCAAAGGCCGTCATGCCCAAATTACATCAAAAATCCAGTTTTTACATAAATGTCTTTAATTAAACCCTAAAATCACTTTTAGAGGTGACATCATGCTCTTCTAGCGTGACGTTGAGCCTCTTGGGTGGAACGTTGGGCCTCATTTGCAAAACATTAGGCCTACCAAGCCCTTGGATGATGCCACATGTGCCAATTAGCACACAACTGCCTCCATAATGCCAATCATGACGCTGCGTGACGTTTAGGGTCACAAAGGTGACATCATGGGCCTCCCAAGGCCAACGTCCAGGTGGAAGAGTAAGATCCCCCTGGGTCTAGGTCTGCCAAGGTGTCTCTTGTTATCGGGTAAATCGATGAATGCGGACATAGACTAATCCCCCTAGATCCACCTAGATCGAAAACAAAACACGGCAGGACATAACACTTTCCCTAGCCTCTAATCATCAAATTTACTACCGAACAAAAGACGATAGACATACCTTTAAATATCGCTTCCTTATGTCTTTGTTGTTCCTGTTTCGCTCCGGTGCTCTTGTGATACTGATCCTGCAGTGAGACACAAACCAACCAAAGTGAAAGCAGAGAGAGTATATTCAATGACAACCTATGCATATGATCAAGGAATTATGCAATAAAATAAAGATAATTCTATAGGAAATAAACATGCCACTGTATTATATTAATAATAGGAAGAGAGATTACAACCAGATGCCTTGATGTCGTAAGGTTCCTTCCAACAGTTCCTTGCTTCCCACACACTTTTGATCCAAGAATTCTGAGACTATAGATCTGACATCTATCTTGACAAAAACAAAGCTCAAAGCCACTCTAACCAAGATAATAATTCCAAGCCAAATCCAACTACAAAAGCCAAGCTCCAAAACCAACTTACTTTCTCCATGAGAGCTCCTCTCCTTTTATAAGCTAAAGAGGATAAGGTGAGAAGGTTAGGATAATCCCACTAAATCATGAAAGTGAGTGAGATCCAAACCATTTGGAGGCCACCTCACCATAGAAACTTCTCCTTCTAGAAGCACTGAGAAAATGCTCATTTTTCCCACGTACGAAGGTCGCCATGACCTAGCTATAGTGCAGCCTGCGAAAATTTCGTGCCCTCGCTATAGTGCAGCCTGCGGAAATCAGGTATTTTTGCACCCCAGCTATGGTGCAACCCGCAGAAATCCTCCAAAATAGGGTTTTTATAGAGGAAAACACAACTTCTTCTCTCAAGGAAAGTTCTTCTCTCTTCTTTCTTCAGGAATTTAGGCCAGTGACCTCTCTTAAGGCAACATATAGGTTTACATCATTAACGATCATGAGGGTGATGAAAATAATGTGTAACACTCGGGTGAAAAATCCTTCTTTCTTCCCAGTGCAAGTCTCTGATATCTCTCTGCCCTTGGTTGGGGTCACAACATCCATCTCTGGGCTTTCATCCCCATGGATGTCCGAGCTAATCATCTCCCCATATGTACCTATCCACCGGGAAAAGTCCTGCAGTAGAAACAAGTACGCCCTCCATGGGCTCATAAGTCACAAGGATCATAACAATGTCAATCACATCCAATAATCAAATTACCCAAACATGTACATCAAACCCCCCTTTACCCAGACAAATTCTCAAAGACGTTATGTAGTTTAACAAGTCAGGTTTGGAGAGGGTCTCAGGATGTCCTATTGGGCTAATCCTCCTCAAGTTTGGGGTGTTTCCCAGGTGAGTGCCAATCTAGGTCATGCAAGTGTGTGAAATGGTGTAGGAGAAGTGTTTGCACAAAGGGTGCAATGATAATAGAGAAATGTAGGTCTTGCCTCTGGGTGCCTCTGTAGAGGGAGAGATGCACCATATCATGGATGTCTTTTTTTCCTAGCCCATTCATGCCTTTTATTCTTAGTCTTATTGTTTTTTGGTTTTTTTCTTTTCAAGGGAAAAGCTGGGGGACATTGTCCTGGCGTGGTGACCATAGGTGACAGTGTTACCCACAAGCATTTTAAGGGAATGAGAAGGATGGCTCGTGATGAGAGCCACTTTCCCTTGGCTATGCCACCAAGAGCCACTACCTTGGTTTGGTGACCAGATAGATGGTAGTGTCATATTACTACATGCCCATGGACTTAATAGGTTGTCTCATGATGAGATCTCCCATCCACCAACTAATACCTTGAGTTTTGTTTTATCTTACAGGTCCCCTATTCTTATTGAGAAGCCCTTTATTGCTTTTACAGGAATCCCTGGGCGAAGCATCTCAAAGGTTTCATTTTTGGCTTTTAACTCTTGCCAACTACTTTTACCCTCTGGGCCTTTAGCCCCTTCTTCCCACAAGGCAAGGTACAACCCTTCCTAGTGTGGAAAATCCAATGTCGGAACCAAGGTAGGGGAAGATGAGAGGGATAATGATGAAAAGTGGTAAGTATGGAAGGAATGAATGATGACCTTTCATAGATCCACCGAGTGGAAACTCATCCTAAAGGAGAACCAACTTACTAGGGCATTTTGTCATCCCCAAGGTATGAACAAGTTAAAGAGCATAATTTCCAAGCAAACATTATGAAATAAATGAGAGTTCGGTGCAACATATCTAAATGCTTTGAAAATCAGAGTGACACATACCATGATTCCCGAACTCATTACCTCATAGAGAAAGACCTACTGTTAATTTAGGGCCAAGCTGGTGGGATGGATGTTGCTGCTGTTGATAAACGGGTTGCACTGAAGAAAATATGGACCCTCCAGGGCCAAGATCAAGTCGTCTGGCTCTCAGCACTCCATGTCTAGGACGTATGGGCCTCGAGACATGATCTCCTTAGTTATCCCTATGATAGGGGATAACATGTCCCACATGAGCGCAATGCTTCCTTCATTGAAATCGATGCAAGGTGTATTCTCATCGTATGGAGGCTCTTTGTGGCTGTCTCTTTGATGATTTCTTCATGTTTTCCATCTTCTTCCGGCATAATATGAATAGACCCCAATTCCTTCCCATGGTATTTTGCAGCCTTCTTCTTATCTGTCCATGGGAGAAACATCTCTATGGAATCTTCTTGTATGAAGGGTATCTCAGATGGATCATATTCAAAAACTTGTAGAGGAATATCATAGTAGTGTTCACTTACATAATTAGGGCCCTTCACATGCATCACATGTGTATCTTTCTATAACAACCCAATTTGATTATTTAATTTTCATTGTTGTTAATTTAAATTTAATTAATTATTAAAATAATAAGTGTTTTTATTATTTTATTATTAAAAGGTAGGTGAAGTAATTAATGAAGGGATAAGGTTGTTGGGGAATTAATGAGGGGGATAAGGTAGTTGGGGAATTGAATGAGAGGGGAGGATACAAAAGAGAGGAGGGGACTTGGAGAAGGGTCTCATTTTTGTTTTGGAAAATTCTGCAAGAGGTGGTGGAGGAGGAGGAAAATTCAGAGAACAGATTGTTTTGGGAATTCTCACAGGGCAGTGTTGTTGTTGGGAACTTTGGGCCAGCACAAGAACAAGTGAACCAAGGGCTGAATCAACCAACCTGTAGGTTGAGGTATGTATTTTACCAATTGGTCTGTGATCATTATGTTGTTGTTGTTGTTGTTGTTATGTTGTTATCATTATTATGTTGTTGTTGTTTATTCCTGGTATAAGTAAATCAATGAAATAAATTCTAAACATTATTTCAGTTAAGTTGTTGTTTATTCCTGGTATAAAAAAATCAATGAAATAAATTTTAAACATTATATCAGTCATTTCAGTAGGAGATTATAGAAAATATTTATTTATTTTGAGTCATGAAATAGGTAGGCCTTACAAATGGTATTAGAGCATGGTTTCAAAACTGAAACCTGGGCTTGACCACCCACATAATTGTACAATATGTTCCCAAACCCCTAACCTACAGCCTATAAACCCTTTATTTACAACCCATAAAACCTATGAAGACTACCCAGACGGTCTTGAAAAGCCAAACAGTCTTGCCTGTAGATTGTACATAGATTCCTAAAGGAGCTTTCCAATTCCAAATTTTAACTAATAAAGAAATGAGGAGAATTTCTATACTCGTGTACTTAGAATGACAAAACTAAAATTTGTTTCCATATGTTTAATTGGAGGATGCATGTTGACCTGCACATGCTGTAAAAAAAAATGCAATATTATAAGCAAGCAATGCAATAATATATATATATATATATATATATATATATATATATATATAGGGTATTTTAACCCAATCTCCAAATCTTCAAGCTGCAAGCCAAGCACAACATACAAGTTCGAGCCTAGCGATCAAATTCCAAGTCACAAATCCATGAGGAGCAAGCCCACATGGGAATCTATTCATGTACTACAATTCTAAAACAAATAACAACACATTGAAGCATCAAGCGCATATGTCCAAGCACTAATGCACACATAGCTCACAAGGGGAGATAATTTTGCACTACACCTTGTCCAAGGGAGCTAGCAATGTCCAGATCCTTGTAATTATTGTTCACTTTAGCAACATACTGTGCAACTGATGCGACAACCAGTGAGAAACGACCTAGCCCTTGAGAGACTGCATAAACAATATCCTTAAGAACATCACCCTCAGTAGTCACGGACGGAGGAGGTCGACTGTCAGTAGATCCAAAGCCCACATACTTTCCACCTTGAGATGGGGGTACCCCAACTAGCCTACCTGCGTTTTTTGCCTGCTTCCTAGCAAAAAAATCCTCCTTGTTTGCAACAAAGTCCTTCGATTCTGATATGTTGTAAATATTATCCAAAAATCGAGATCGGGCCGGACCTCCACCACCCACACCGCTACTATCTCGAAAGCTCTCAACAAATTGATTTCTCCTGATATTATCACTACCTCCTCCTCTTGATTTTTCTTCCCTTTCCCAATTATGCCATCCAACCGATTCCTGCCACCCAGAGCCAGAGCCAGAGCCAGAGCTAGAGCCCAAATACCCCCCACGACTTCCATTTTTCAAGTGGGAATCTTTCACATATCTTGACGGAGGCCTTCCAACAATCTCTTTCACTACATGAGAATTCGTGCATGGCCTCCCTTCCACCAAGGCCTGAATCCTCTCTCTGTAAATTCCTCCAGCCTTGGTGTTATAGTTGGCAACAATGTCTATTTCAAAGATATCATTTTCGGGATTAATTACGTAGTCTAAGTCATTAATCTATGACCCATATCCACGAGTATTAGTCGCAACTGACCAATAATTCTCATGATTTGATTAGTCCACTTAGCACTCATTGCATCGGGTGATGCTCACATGGGTGAAGAAATGGGATTGAAACCAGCGAAATGAATCGCATAGCATCAATCATCACTTCCGGGGCTTGCTCCTGGTAACCAAGACTTCCTAGGTGATTACCCATCCCTATACGCCTCTGGCTCAAGCACGCTTAACTGTGGAGTTTTCCCCACAATCAAGCCCACTTAGCTTGCTACCCCATTTGAAAAACCTTAGCAAGTATTGTGCCTTATGAACTATCTAGTTAGAGCTCCCTTCACTGTTATTATTTAAGCATAGAGGGGCTTCCACAGTGCAACATCTTAGATATCATTTTCGGGATTGACTGTGTAGTCTAAATCATTAATCTATGACCCATATCCATGAGTATTAGTCGT
>JZKD02S1676839.1:0-32744 GCA_000966675.3 Picea glauca
TGAATATATTTTTTTAAATGTGTTTTTGTTTTCATTAAAAAATATATATTTGTGAAAAAAAATTATTTTCTCTTTATTTATTTTTTAATGTAAATTTAAGAAAAAAAAAAGCTAGTAAATAAATTTTCAAGTGACCATTTAGGATCTAATTTTGGGTTTTTTATTCGTGTAGGGATTTGCTGTCAAGGCCACAATTTGAATTAGGTCGTAATTAGCTGTAATTTTACTGTTTAGAAAAAACATTTTGCGTTAGGTAGCATCATGTGTTTATTTAGGTGTTGATTTTAAGGTTTTTCTAAGCAATTATTTTATGTTTTAAGGCCATGCTTGAAAAAAATTGTAATTTTGACCCGGTCAGAAAAATTGGTGCTATTGGTAGCACCACGTTTTGATTTCGGGGTTGATTTTAGAGTTTTTTTGAGCAACCATTTTATCCTTTAAGCCCATGCTTGAAAAAAGTTGTAATTTTAACCCGGTTACAAAAAATGGTGCTACCGGTAGCACCACTTTTTGATTTGGGGGTTGATTTTAAAGTTTGTTTGAGAAGCCATTTGATCCTTTAAGCCCGTGCTTAAAAAAATTGTAACTTTGACCCGGTTACAAAAAATGGTGCTACCGGTAGCACCACTTTGTGATTTGGGGGTTGATTTCCATGTTTTTTATGGGTTTTAAGGGCTTTAAGGGCTAGAGTTCTCGTTTTTAGGTCACAGTTCTCATTAAGTTGGTAACTATGTTCATAAGCCTCTCATTATCGGCCTTAAATATTTGTAGCTCTACCATGAGACTTCTTATAGTCTCAACTAGATTTCGAGGGGTTTCTACCACTCTCCTTTCATCAAAATCTTCTTCTCTGTTATGGGATCCTTCTCCCATCTCGTGATATGTCACCATCCTTTTCGCTTATAGCTTTTCCTGGAAGTCCACTGACTAGTTAAGTGTTGATAATCAACATTTTATGTACATTCTATAAAATAATCATCATGGACAACATATAAAATAAATCATATAAGATGAAATCGATTTTATTATTTAGCATATAACAACATCATTCAGTTCAACCTTAAAAAATGTAAAAACAACAGAAGGTCACAATCCTTTGTTCAATAGTAAGGTTTTAATAGACTCTTATGAATAGGGTAGTGTAGGGTGCCCTCTCCCTTAAAAGGTTTTTAAGAAAAAAATTATTTGACTCTCTCATGAGCGCAAGCGAGCCAAGTGTTGTTGTCTGCTCTTAAACCACTCTGTAACACACCCAACCCCCTAAGTACCTTTTAAGGGATGGGGTATTAAAATTTTCTTCTTGTAATTGTCTCAATTCCCTTTTGTAAGCACACCACCATTTTTTGCTCGTCGAGATATTTCCAACGACTATAAATTTTCTCAAAACTGGGCTCTGGATTAAAAGTTATAGCCCCTCAAAGTTTCCAGGCCTTCATTGGTCAACAACCAGCTCATTACCACATGGTTTCTTATTACTCGTGTCATCCAATGTGGTAGCTACCACCTATGTATTAGTTTCATGGGCTCGATCCTTTGGCCCACCTTCATTGTCGTCGAGATTTATTTTCCCATAATTTACTCCCACTAACAAAACTCCAACGAAGAAACTCCAATGGATACTTTCCCCTAATCCGGCGACTCTTGACTCTTGATCTCTATGGTCTAGAGAATATCAACGATATCAATTGGCATAGAGGATAACATCCAAATATCCAAGGCTCTTCACGGTACATGGATGTGACCCACAAGATCTATGGTGGAGTTTTCACCTCTTCCCTTTGTCGATCGACGATTATTGTTAGCTCTGAATCTCGTCGTCATCGACGATTATTTCGTCGTCGTCAGTACTTTCAGTCAAACATGCCCTTACTAACCTCCCATGCTTTGACAATGATGCATATGGATCCAATGGTTCAGATATCCAAATCACATCTCCGATGAGATCAATGACTCTCAACATTTTCATGCTCGCATCGTCATTAACCAACCAACAGGTGACACCTGTCATCCTAGGGACACTATAGTTTCCTTGTTGGCATGCCATGTCATTCATGATGTCATCATCCTCACTCCTATTTTGAACGAGTCTCGTGGAAATAAAAAACGAATATCCCTTATCCCAACAATAGATTGATGGATCTTGTTGTGTTGCCAATGACGGTGTCATCGACAGTCGGGCCTCCTCTTAGCTCACCCCCTTCTACCTCCAATGACAATATGTCAAGGATCCATGACCCAGATTTCCTGAGGATGAACATTAAAAAATATAATGGCCATAATTGAAAACAAACGTCCAAAGGACCTATTCGTCCAATAAGACCCACCTTTGTCCTGTTAGCCAATCCTTTGGTGACACCTGTCATTGCTTAGACATGCTGGCTACCATGCTAGAACCCTCACGTCATCGTTACGTCCACCACTCTTGGATGAATCTTGAGGAACTTAACGCTGGATATCTCTCTTGTTGAACAACAGATGAACGACTCTCATCGTGTCACCAAAGCTATATCGTCGTCGTCATTTTTTGCCGACACACAAGCTTTCCAACCTTTCAACCTCCAACGAACAACCCAAATCTTCTTAGATTTTCACCTACCTATGTCGAATCCTCTTGACACATGACATAATGTTTGCATGACATGTGGCACTATGGCCACCTGATACGCGGCATTCATATTTACCACATAATCTCATCTAAAAGCTTGATTCTTCTAGACACATGTCACAATGCCCATGTGACATGTGGACCAATATTTATATGCCATGTGGACCTATTTCCATTTGACCCATTGTCGTCAGGTGTGCAGTTATCCTTAGATTGCAAGCTTATAGCTCAAACCAATGGCTAGGATCTAATCTTCCTTTCATCGATCTACAGTCCTAATCATCCCTTAGAGTCCCTCCTTCAGAGTGCATCTTCTCCGGGTCCACAAATAAATTTGAACGATGTCCTCCTAAGAACAACTAGGATCAAATCTTGCTTGGGTTCCGATCAACGGTCCAGATCTGCCCTCAGAGTTCCTCCTTCGGAGTCCATCTTGTCTGGGTCTGCAACTTACTTTGAACGACGTCCTTAGAAGAACGTCTAGGATCATTTTATCTCACCAGATCGACAACCAAGTCTGTTCTAGCCCAAGTCTCGCCTCTGTATTGACCAACGACGGGATCTTGTCACCACACCAAATTGGTGGCTACAATCCTTCTGGGGCGAAACAAGGTCTTATCACTCACCAAGAAGA
Source organism: Picea glauca (assembly GCA_000966675.3). Classification (NCBI taxonomy): domain Eukaryota; kingdom Viridiplantae; phylum Streptophyta; class Pinopsida; order Pinales; family Pinaceae; genus Picea; species Picea glauca. The sequence continues at coordinate 3,240 of JZKD02S1676839.1, forward strand.
TGCGGTGCCCTTGTGATGGATCAACGACTAAGAGTTAATCTCACCCTTGCTCTAATTCATGGTCCATATATCCCCTCGGAGTCTCCTCGTCAGAGCTCACAAGTTAGGTACTAATATCCATAATCACAATATCGACCATTCAACAACCATATATATATTAGTTCAATACACAAAAGGATAAACACTTTACTCATCTGTAACTTAGGAGCTACTCGGAATTACTGAAGGGTGTGTTTCTCTCCACCCAAACCATAAGCAAGGCTACATTATGCACTGCTACAACCAACCACCCCCGAGCTAGGACACGATGTCATGAGGAATTTTCTCGGAAAACTCAACCAGGGTCCTAAGTTCTTTCTTCTTGAACCAGAGATTTCTTTGTCTCTCCTTCTCCAACACTTAGACTTTCCCCACCTGTGTGTCTCTCTATGTCCCCTTACTTGTCATCCATCCCTCCTTTTTCATGTATCTTTACCCAAGACATTGGGGTAGTGTAAGAAGCTTCTTGGTGGGTTGTGCACATTCCTCTCATTGATTTCTGAGAGGACTTCCCAACTACCAACTTGACTGGTAATCAAAATTCTGGGCAGAGGACGATCCAGGGTCTGCACAACTTTTAATTTTTGACAGAGTATTGTCTTGGCGGGGTCATTTCAACCAGTGAGACTCTCCCTCTTTCACCATTCCTCTCATGACATTGCAACCTGTGAAGGCCATCCCTTCAATAGTAGTTCAATATCTCCTTGTTGCATTAATAACCAAATATTTACATTACATAATTTATCAAAAGTCCATTTCCTTTCAATAATCACATAACATGNCATTTGTAACTTAAGAGCTACTTGGAACTATTGAAGGGTGTGTTTCTCTCCACCCGAACCATAAGCAAGGATGCACTATGCATTGCTACAACCAGCCACCCCCGAGCTAGGACACAATGTTATGAGGAATTTTCTCGACAAACTCAACCAGGGTCCTAAGTTCTTTCTTCCTGAACCAGAGAGTTCTTTGTCTCTCCTTCTCCAACACTTAGAATTTTCCCACCCGTGTGTCTCTCTCTGTCCCCTTACTTATCATCCATCCCTCCTTTTTCATGTATCTTTACCCAAGACATTGGGGTAGCATCATAAGCTTCTCGGTGGGTTGTGCACATTCCTCTCTTTGATTTCCGAGAGGACTTCCCAACCACCAACTTGACTGGTAATCAAAATTTTGGGCAAAGGACGATCCAGGGTCTGCACTCCTTTTAATTTTTGACAGAGTATTGTCTTGGTGGGGTCATTTCAACCAGTGAGGGCCTCCCTCTTTCACCATTCCTCTCATGACATTGCAACTTGTGAAGGCCATCCCTTCAATAGTAGTTCAATATCTCCTTGTTGCATTAATAACCAAATATTTACATTACATAATTTATCAAAAGTCCATTTCCTTTCAATAATCACATAACATGCATGTCTATAGTTTTGGTCATGATAATAATTATATTTACAGACTGGGGAAACACGGGTGTTACACACAATGTGCCATATGGTGGACATCCAGGATACTAGAAAACTATTACAAGTGTAAGAGACTAATATTTTTGGCCTAGTATGAAGAGAGATGTCATTGATTATTTGGATAGATGCATGGCATGTCAGAAGAAAAAGGATGAGCACATACATCCAACAGGTTACTAAAACCATTTCCCATTCCTGAATGGAAATGGGAAGTTTTTACTATCTATTTCATTACCAAATTGCCTAGGAAAACAAGGCAACGTGATTCCATCATGGTAGTGGTGGACAAACTTACAAAGGATGCACATTCATTCATGTAAAAGTAACTCATAAGATAACCAATATTGCATAAATTTATATGAGAGAAATTGCTAGGCTGTGTGGCGTGCATAAGGCAATAGTGTCAGACCGAGATCCCGTGTTCACTTTAAATTTTTGGAAAGGGATATTTAATGGATTTGGGACCAATCTGAATTTCAGTACAACATATCACCCAGAGTCGGATGGGAAAGCAAAGATAATTAATCAGATAATTAAAGATATGCTAAGAATGTATGTAATGGACAAGCCTTCTAGGTGGGAGGACTATATCCATTTAGTCGAGTTTTCTTACAATAATGGGTATCATGAATAATTGAAGATGAGCCCGTTTGAAGCATTGTGTTAGAAAAAATGCAACACACTAGTAAGTTGGGATAACTTAGGAGACAAAGTTATGGTTGGGCCATAATTGTTAAGGGAAATGGAAGAACAAATGGTAAAGATCAAACAAAATTTGAAAGTTGCACAAGATAGGGAGAAGAGCTATGTCGATAAAAGAAGAACACATAGGGAATTCAAAGTGGGAGAGCATGTGTTTTTTAAAGTTAAAGCCAAAATAAGCTCGTTGAAATTGGGAAGTTTCCCAAAGTTGGTAGTGAGATATTGTGGACTTTTCTAGATCTTAGAAAATACAGGGCCAGTGGCATACCCTCTGGCATTACCTGCATCCATGAGAAATCATAACGTCTTCCATGTGTCTTTATTAAACAAGTATGTACTTGATCCTAATCATGTTATTGATTAGAATGTGATCCAAGTGGAACACGAAGGGGATTCTTAGGTGGAATGAGTGTGCATCCTGGACAAGAAATTCAAAGTGCTCAGAAACAAGTCCATTGACTTGGTAAACGTTCAATAGACTTGCTATGATATCAAATACACTACATGGGAGCATGAGGAAGCCATGCGGGAAGCATACCCACAATTTTTTGCAAATTTTGAAGAAAATTGAATGTACATTTGTACATAAGCGAATGAAGATTCCATTTTGGAAACTACAGTTCCTGGAGCCAAAAATATGAGATTTCTTGTCTAGCCAATGTGTGAGTTGAGGGGAAAAGAGAGTTGTTGGTTGGAATTGTTGCGTGAGTCATTAAGTTGTCGAATTATTAAGTATTTTATGATACATGTACAAGAGGGGAGCCACAACTCATTACAATGTTACAAAGAAACTTGGCCATGTCAACTTCCTGACTTGTCGTCTACCTTCGCACAATCAACCCCCTGTAGCAACCACGGGTCTTCCTCAGTCACTTTTGCCAACTCAATCAACTTATTCTTCCTTGTTGTATTTAATTCTCTTGTGCATTCCCTTCTATGCCTTAGCTCGTCCAACCCTTTCTGAGTATCTAGGCACCTTCCCATTCGTGCAAATATTTACGTCCCTTGGAAATGACCCAAGTCGACCTCGTTCTGTTGTTTGGTTCTCCCAAGATGTGACAAGTCCATAGCCTTGCCCATTTTTGGGTCGTCTGCACCCAAAGTCATCCACATGCAAGTTAACCCATCCACATCCTAGCTGGCCAACCAACTAAGATAACATCATCCATAAGTAATGAGAACAAATCCCCTTGGCTTTCCATGTCTAGATATTGCTCCAGGATGTTTCCCACATAACGATGGTTCACCACTCCACCCTTATTCATCCAACACGTCTCCTTAGTTCGTTGACTGAATCAAGTCTGCTCACTTGTCCTAGCAGCGCGCTCTTTCCATCCGTGCCAGAGGCTTTACATTATCCCTCTAAGCTCTCGATACTTTAAACAAAGTTGCATATCCAATTTATCTTAGGATCATCCCATAATTAGGCGAAGTATAACTATCAGTGGTAACTACGCCTTTTGTGCAAGGCATTTTTTCTTGATATTTTATCAGAACAATGCCTTTGTTTGTGCGAGGCATTTTTTCTTGAGATTTTATCAGAACAATGCCTTCTTTTGTGCGAGGAATTTTTTCTTGTTTTTCTATAAAGCCCACAATCCCATTCTAACCATGCATGCTCGAAAACATATATCCACCAGACGAAGATCTTATTTTTCTCATTCCTCACCTGGTAAAAAAAATATCGTCATTAGTTGTTAAACAACCTGATCAACCGTATATTTTAACTTAAGGCTAAAATTTACATCAGATGGTTGTGGCTGACCTTCCCAATCAAAATATCACCGAAAATCTAAGTCTATGTCTGGAAGTCTATCTTTGAAATTTTTTGTTGGAGACTTTCCAAAATCTATTTCTACCCTTAAAGAAGAAACCTTATGAACATGATTATCATTGCAATCTGTCTCAAATTTGAAGCCACACAAATGCATTGAATGTAACAGTTCACGGTCCTTTGAAGCATAGTTAGTGACCAAAGAGTGTTCTTGATTATATTCGAAGTGAACATGTAAGATGATTTTTGTTTTCATGTAAGATGATTTTTTTTTCACCATGGGTAATAATCCAAGAGTATATCCAAAAACTAGCAAGTAAGGGTCAAGGAAGTCCACGAGGAGGGACCTCATCCCAAGGGTCGCCTACCCTTCTATCCTCGTCACAATGGGCCAACATGTATAGACTATACCCCTCTGGACTCGAACCTGTAACCTCCAAGGAAGAAATATGTATTCTTAACATTTAGGAAAGACATATTCATAACTATCACATTTTTACCACTATAGAATTGCAGCTTATTGAAACACTCAAACAACATAGTCTTAAACAAAAGTTAGTTTCCGAGGATAACACAACTTATGAACAATAGTGTCAGATCCTCCACATATAGTACCCTATTTCTTGCCTTGAATACCTTTTTAGATCAATATAGTGTTCTTGTGACAGGATGTGATTTACAAATGGGATGGACCCAGGGTTAAGGATTTAACAAAAAAAAGGATGGATTGAATTCACAATGAGCGAAGTATGGATAATTAGGTTTCTATTTAGTTTTTCATAAAATGTCCATTCCACAAGGACATCCACTAGTACGTCTATCAATGCAGGCATTTAATTATCATCATCATTTCTTTCAAAAAGCTTAAAAATGTTACCAAAGTCTCGGTTACAACATGTGAGAAGTTCAACGACCATTTCACAATTTTCCCCAAACTTAAGGAGAACATCAAGTAATGGTCGCATAAGTAACAAGGTCCACAACATGGGTTTCAAAATTTTACGAGGACGAGCACAATGTTAGGAAAAAAGAAACCGAGAGATAAAAATAACATGAACATACACATAAAAATCACAGGAGAATTATCTTGGAAAATCTGGGCTCTAAAATCATGTACCCTAAATCACTATTGTTGACCTAACAACTCCGACTCTTTCACTCAGTCAAGTTTAACCTAACATTCCCCCTTTAAACTTGACTTGGGGTTTCCCATGACCAAATGCAACCTCCTTCAAGTTATCACCTAGTTCTAGACTTTACAAGTGAAATTTCAAACCTGGGGTATGCATGCTTAATAGTTATATGCCCATTTACGTTCAACTCTATTAAAATTAAAATTTTTTTTTTCATTGTTGTTATCTGGCCTGCCATCCTCTTGCCTTTCCATTTCTTTGACCTCCAACTCTTGATACTCACTTCTTGGTAGATCTGCAACCATACAACAAATCTGACCACACTTGACATATCAATCAGATCCAAGCATCCAAACCATCATTCTTCATTTGCATCTTCCTTAGCTGGTAGTTCTGGCCATTAAACCTCTTGACCATAAACTTTATTTCTTCCACCATTTCTCCCACTCGAACCAGCAACCCTCCTTTCCTGCGAGTTTATCACCTAAACATATGTTCAACTTTAATACCAATTGTTAGGAAAAAAGAAAGCAAGAGAGATAAAAATAGCAAGAACATAGCAACATGCTCACATAAATCACACCAGATTAATCCTAGAAAACCTGCCAACAATAACTCTACTATTGCCCATGACCAAAGGAGACCAAGCCGACAAGCCTCCTGGCCTCGACCAAGTGAGCCTTCACTGCTCAACTCTCGACACATTACAATGGAGTATCACTAGCCTTTTAAAGGCCTTCATTACATGTAATTGACGAGCTCTAAAACCACGAGCTAGCAAAATCATGTGTTTGAAACCACCAGTGTTGACCTAGCAACTCTAACTCTTTCACCGAGTCAAGTTTAACCTAACACACGGGGAAGTCACTCTCGAAGACCAATTTCTGGCAAGTTGAATCATTTACTTCCATATCTTGAGTTGTTGTTTTCAGGGTTGCATAAACAACAAAGGCTTTTAGGAAGACCAAAAATAACTCTCGAATGAAAAATGTTAACCTCAGGTAAAATATTTTAATCCTTAGTGAAAGTCTTTGGTAAAATATGGAAAAACACTTATCGCTTCTAAAATTGAAAGAATGAACTTAAACCATAGATAGTTTGGGAAATTTTATGTATAAGAATTATTTTATCTTTTGCCTTCAAATTGACCAAACTTCAAGAAGCCATAAATCATCTCAACAATAATAATTTGACCAACAATTTTTTGTAGTGTGTAGAAGATAAGTAGGGCTTTCCAACAAATAGTCACACAACTCTGCTCAAAGCCATCTTTGTAGCTTTCATAGACAAGGAAGTTCACATGGCTTGATTTGAGAGAAAATCATCAATACATGTTCTCATAACTCAGAACTTTGGATTTGGAAAATGTCAGTTGCATTGCATTTACAATCAAGGAAAACATATATGTGGCCTTCTCAAAGTATCAAAATTACACGTAAGTGCATTTTTTTAATGAAAGTCCATGTCCTATTCAAGACAATACTAAGCTCAAATTGAATTCTATCAGCTTGTCTTATATCTTGGTTATATTGGCTTTCAAGGTGTTGATTGACATTGGCACAATTCATGAGTAGTTAGTTCATGAAAAAGGTCATTTGGATCTTGGTGCACTTCAAACCCAACTCCTTGCAAAAGTGTCAATTCTTCCCCTAAATCAATTACAAACCACCAAATGATGAAAAACAACTTTAGAAACCCTAGGCACAATTGCATAACACTTTTAAGTAGGTAGGAGCCAATTGAATCCAAAGTGTACAAGAGCATTTAAAACCATGATGCATGCAATGTGACTAATGTATATACAGCAAACTTGTGAAGAAAACCAAATATAATAATGCAACCACCAATAACTATTGTAATTTTGTAAGACAATAAAAAGATCAAACATGCATTCGATCAAATAAATTGCAATTAGTAGCATGCCATTAGAAGAATAAGGATAAGGGAGAGTAAGGTTCACTTGATGAGCCTTGATAAAATTTAAAAGTGGAGCCACAAGTCGGTTGACTTGGGGGGTTGTTGAGGCATGAATGTAATGACATCATTAAAGGTTTTTGAATGGTAAGTTATTGGATGACAATGCTTGATCGATGTATTTACTAGTGTGTATTTATAAAGAACTCTTTAAATTTTAAATATACAGAGAAGATTAGGAAGGTGCAAGATTGGCCAGGATAGAGCATAATGTGTGCCTAAGTTCCTAAAACACTTATTGGTTTTCTTGATTGCATCTAAAACCTACTTTCATTGTGTTGCAACACCAATATTTGGTTGAGAAGGTATCTAACATGTGGGAAGTCCAAAGTGAAAATTTGGAGAAAAAAATGCCAAGCCAAGACATATTTGCAACTCTAAAAGGTTGGTTGGGATAGGCCGATCATATAAAACTTACATGTTCTTTGGATCTCTGTGCACACATGTTTAATAAACTATATATCTAAGATATCTTATATCCTGAAGCTATGTTTCTCAAATTTGGTGTAAAATATTAAGGAGTTACATACTTTATGGCATACACTTGTCCCACATTTTAATGCAGGTTAATAAATCACTAAGGTACACCATGACAACTTATTTTTTGAACTAAGATTATTCTTATCATTATTGAGGCTAACACTTCTAGTTTTTTCATTACTGGGGAACCAATAGAAAATTTCAGTCGTTTTCTCTTAGGCTAAGCAATGTGAGTGGATGGTATCTATTCCATAAAAGTCACCTATGACTTACACCTAGTCCCAAATGTTGTTGCATGCATTGGCACAAAACTGTAGGCACGAGCATTAGAACTAGCATGTCACTGCCATGATTCGAACCTTAGCAGGGCTATATTAGGTACTTGTTTTTACAGACTAAACAAGTTGCTCTTGCGACACCATGACAAATTAATTATAGAGGGGTACAAAATTCCATTCATTAAGAAGATAAAGAACCAAGCATGTGGGTTAAGCTTGAGGTCGTCAACAACCATTTAAAAGTCTATATCTATCCTCAAACATTGTCTTCCAAATATCTCAATGATAACTAGATTTCATATCGAAATTGGTGTAGAATTGTTTTCCCTAGAAGAACTATAAAGTCTTCAATGTGCAAAATAGAATAATGATTATTGCCAATGATCTTATTCAAGATGTGATAGCTTATGTAGGCATTCGACATACCATCCTTCTTCAACATGGGCACAATGGGGCTTTTCACAAAGAGGACTATTGGGCCTAATATGTCCTTTCTATAATAACTCCTAAATTTGGTGCTTAATTTCTTAATTATATAGAATCTATCTCTAATACAAGGGTTTGTTGGGCAATGAAGCTTCAAATTTTAAGCCAATATCGTATCGTGCTCAACATTACAAAGTTATGCTCATGGGGTCCTTAAACATGTTAGTGTAGTCCTCAAGAAGCAAGTTGATTTTCTTCTATTATGTTGGTTGCACAATGAAGGATATTTACACTAACACCATATTCTTTTGTAAGGCTTACAAGTGGATATTCAACACAATAATTTAAATCCATGAGTTATCAAGTTGCAACATATATTTGTTAAAGTGATAAAAACCTTCAATTTAGGAGTAATATCAGGAATGCATACAATTAATCCTTAAATCTGACAATGACAATCCAAAGTATTAACTCATACACACCATGTAACTCCAACATAGATTGGTTGTTGAAGCAACATGCCATAATGTCCAGAGGTGCTATATCACATATCATTGTATCCTCGGATAAATATATGGTATATTGGAATCTACATTGTCACATCACACACAATTATTTCCTTTAGTTGAGACATCCAATGGTATATGGGTATGGGTCTATTGAGATTACTAGCTTGAGCCAATTCATAGTTATTGGCAATAAAATCAAGAGGTTGTCCATGTATCCAAAGTTAAGAATGGAATAAGTGGTCTTTTTCTTGCTTCACATCAATGATACTAGATTGCATCAAGTCAAATTGTATGGCGAGAACTAGGACATCAGATGAGTTGGATGTGAATTGTACAATTTACTTCCCTCAATCTTATGCAAGGGGATTTTCCTAAATTCACGTTAAAAGAGATTTGTTGATCCATATTGGATTGAGAACACAATGAATGAACTTGCTATTGTAATAAATAGATAACATTCAAACACCATATATAGAGCATAGTGAAACATGTATATATTGAAAGACAAATTATATTATTGAATAAATGGTGAAAAACACTACAATGTACATAACAATGCATAATGTTTGAAATGGTGGTAACTTATCTATGAGAAAAACGTGATGGCTATGCTCATTAGAAAAAACCATAGAACAAGAGTTGAAACTACGTTGTATCTTAATACCCAAAAATCCAAGAGACAATATCCTCAGGGTTCAAGAACCCCAACCCCAAGAGATAATGTGGGGAAAAGAAGGTGGGCCTCGATGAGCCTAGTTGGAACATCGACTTATCAGTCCCAAAAATTTCATAAATAAACTCCATTTTGGGCATTCTTTGGACCATTACAAAGCTTATTATGAGCTACACAAGTTTGGTAGGATGACCTCTCCAAAGGGATTTTGATTGGTGAAATTGCCAAAAATGCACGGGAAGGGCTAGAAAAATGCACTAGAATTTCAAGACCTCAAAACTAGAAAGGTTAAGACCATTTCTAAAATGGTGGTAGGCTCAAATAAGCACTTGGATCATTTATCCCATTGCATCAAGTCATTGTATCAGATGGAAAATATTTGCTAAATTTGGTTCTTAGTAAACCACTTTCCTTGGTGAATAAGTTGCCTTTCTTCAAAACCTGGAACACTTGTATATTTTGTTGCCAGGTGCTCTTCAACTTGGTGTCTATGAATTGGTCCATTGTGTCTTGATCATGCAATTATGTTTAATCTCTATAGTGGCCAAATGATTTTCCACCTTTAAGGTTTCTAACAGAGGAAAAAGTATGGTCGAAGCAACTCCACATTAAACACGAGTCATAAGCCAAGGAAAGGTCAAAGATTAAATTTAAAATAATTCTTGTTGATAGCCTTGGTGATGGTGTAAGGCTTGTATCGAATTGGTTTGAGATTCATGTGGGGGATTGTGAGTTGATTTTTCTATAAGTGAAACCATACCTTGTCACCAACCTAAAACTTGTATGGAACCCGATGTGGATCATGTTGTTGCTTGTACTTAGATGGATTCATGTAAATAATATCATGGACTTGTCGTTGGATGTCATGTATACATTCAACAAATTCAGTTTCTTTGTTTGCATCATTTTGAGCATGGGAGGACTCTTCCTATGTCGATGCAATGGGCATAACCATATCAATTGGTGTTAATGGTTGGAACACCCAACACACCCAAAAGGGTTTTACTGATAAAACTATCAAGAGTTTTGTTTTAGTTGTGTTAAACATAAGGAAAGCTTTCGTCCCATGTACATGGATGCTTGAAGTTGTAAATTTTGAGTATATGTACAATAATCATGCTAAATACCTCCATATGTATAATCAACTTGGTCGTCTTGGCGTCCTTCATGGACCGAATGTTGAACCAAAAGATACCCAAGAACCTATTGTCCTAAAAAACAAAATTGGTCTTCGACTGATCCAGATTATTTTTAGCACGAAATGAGAGCAGATATATAATAAAGAAATGTATAGAGATATCTCAGATATCCAATAATATAACAGAAATGTATCAGAGATGCAACCATAAACACAAAGATACAATAATACACGATTTTCTATTAATGAACGAAAATGTACAAAGATTGTAAAAATACATATTGAAAGACTCGCTCGAATGGTGGCAGCTTATCTCTGAGAAGAGATGTGATGGCTACTCTTATTCACAAGAAGATGATTTTTACAATGAGGCTCCAAAGGCTTTTTTAACATAAGTAAAATCCAAAACCTAACCCCGGAAGCTGAAAAGCCAAATGGTTTGCGGGCCCCAATGGGGGTAGTTGATACGTCAACTTCTCGGGGGTGTAACTTTTGCATATGATCTCCATTTGGGGTGCTCAATACACCGTTGGAAAGGTCTAACTAAGAAAAACGATTTTCGAATGGCTCAAGTTAATGCCTTTTGCAATCACTTGGGCCCCAAATCCCCAAAAAACATCGTTTAGGGCCTCAAAACGGCCCCGGAAGTTTGGAACCCGAAAAATTGCCAAGATGGAAAATTGTTTTTCAAGTCCGTGGAATAGGTGGGTGGCCACCAATATCCACCTGAATCAATCCTCCCTCTTTAGGAAGCAATGGTATCCATTGCGTTGAATTCCCGTGGGAGAGGGGAAAGCAATTGTTGAATCTGAATCTTGGTGCGTTGCTTGCCTTGCTGGAAAGGTCGCGCTGCTCAGTTTGTGGAAGGTTGTCACGAACCTGTTGCTGGTGGGGTTGAATCTGTTCAACCAATTGGGCTACCTGAGATGACTGTGTGCAAAATGAATCTTTGTGTTTTCATGCAATCTTGTCGACCTGCTTCTGTTGGACAAAAGGTGATTGGGTCGAGGCTGTAGTGGTTGCGATATCCTTCTGTTCCCGTTTTGAACAGATTGTGAAGAAGCTAAATTTTGTAGTATGAGATACTACCTTGCGACATTTTTTAGGTGGAACAATAGTTAGATCTACCTCTAGTAGTTTGTAGAGATGACCCCCCAGAGAAGTAATGACACTGCAGGGTCGAGACTCATAAAAAACATAACGTTTCCACATATATGGCTAGCCCAAGAGAACATCAGAGACATACAGTAGAGAAACATCACATAATACCTCATCCTCGAAGGGTTGGATGTCGTATGACAATCAACACTATTGGCTAACATGAAGATCTCGTCCCTGGCGAAGCCACCCGATATTGTATGGTTGTGGGTGTGGTGTTGTCGACAATCCCAACTGTTTGACGACCTCTGCTGAGATGAGGTTCTTCTGGCTTCCGCTATCAACAATAAAATGTAGCGGGGTCCCCTTCACCCACATATGTGAATGAAAAAGGTGCTCCCCATCTTCAGGATTTGTTGGTTCTTTTGGTTGAATTGTTGTGGTCGCGACAATAATAGTGGGACCTGCATCGACAATCTGTCTTTTACTAGTATTTTCAGAATCAACTTCTGAATCAGTGCTTGGCTCCTTGTCTTTGATCTCGGCCACCAATGAGTTTTTTGAGCGAAATTCATCGGTGTTGTTCCAGGGGCTTTTGTGGAAATCACATCATTTTTCAGTGTCCTTTGTCTTCCCGTGACCCTTCTTTTCCTGTGGCTTGGACTAGTTGTTAGGGTCGTCTTTCTCATACTTTGGTTGTTGCAGATTTGTAGACCTGACCGTTTGTTCTGGTACTTAAATTTCTGCTCGATTTTAACAACATATCAATTAGCAACACTGAGTGATGAGATGTCCAGAAAATCCATTTCAGTTGTGATGTATCTATGTAGAGCCCCACGATATTTCAGAACCAAATGGCATTCAGCTCTTTGATACCCAACTTGGTGCGCAAGGTATGGAAGGTATTGGTGAACTCTTGAACAACTCGGCCCCTTTCTTGCCGCAGTGTGGTCTGTAATGTTTCTGACTTGGCTAGTCTAGGAAATGTTGTTAATGTGTATGAAGTATCTATTGTTTACAGCATATAAATGATCATACAAATAATAAATGCGACAAAGGACTGCAAAGTTTGTATTATGATATCTCTGCAAATTACAATAGGTTGAATGCGGCTGAATAAAATAACAACACTCAACTAGATCAAAAGACAAAAGGATCTTATCTGGAATACAAATAAGAAACTAAAAGATAATACTCAGAATATGTGAGTGTTGTTGAATCAATGGGTGCGCTGGGAATATCTCAGTGCTGCGAAATCAATGGCAACTCTGACGGTAACTACTGGAAGTCTGGAAAGTTCGCCCTTGTAGTTATACTTCTCAGAATGGCCAAGAAACTGTCACAAATGATGCGCCATGCTCTAGTCCTTAGTACTGGTATATGTCAGACCCCTCTATTGATGAGTCTGGACCTCGGATGGATACCCCTGGGGGAATGCGCCCTTCTTCTTCTGGAAAAATGCATCCTAGTGATTCCACCGTCAGAATCGGATGAGATATGTCTCAAAACTATTGCCTTGGTCTACTGGGAAATGCGTCGGAAGGGTTTCCCTGAATCTGGTCTAATGCTTGCTCTGGAACCCCAATTGTACCCGCAAAAAGTGTCGCACGTCCAAGTCTGGAAAATGTGTCCCAGTTGATTCCTTCGTCGGAATATAATGAGGAACCAGACAAAAGATGCGCCTTCCCTTCCTCTCAAATGGGTCAGAGGGAAATCTCAGAATTTTCCATGGATGGGATAAGTCGACTAAAAACCCTCTCAGAAGCTGCACCCTCACTCTGGATGAATGTGCCCTTGCTGTTGAACACTGTGTAACTACTGCTGAAGAATGATGGAAGACCTAAATGATCTTCCCGGTGACTAGGGTGTGTCTCTCAACACCGAAATCAACCAACCGGTGTCCTCCTCGTGGAATCCACTGAACTATCTCTCCTAAGATGCACCTCTTCTCCTCAATGACAAGTCATAATCTGCATAATAATGAATTAGGTCGATGACCCTTCCTTTATAGCTTTCAAAAACCCAAAATCATGTTGAAACCCTAATTCACTGTTGACATCCAAAACCCTAAATCAATACTGAAACCCTAATTCACTGTTGACTTCTATTTTTAGTTCATAATGACTTAAAAGCGCTTTTAACACTTTTTAGCTCAATGTCACTTTCTGAAATAACACTTGTGACTGGAGTGACATCTAGTAACCCTGTTTACCCCTCTTTGGCCCTGCCTATAGTCTAACGGGGTGGTTTAGACCATTAAGCCTCCTTTCTGGAGATCCTATTTGGAAAGGGACATTACAGTCCTCCCTTCCTGAAATTGCTTGTCCTCAAGCAATACCAGTCCAGGGTGCTGCAACACCTGCTTGCTCTCCCAAGTAGCATCCTCTACTAGGAGCCCTCTCCATCTGATCAAACACTCTCTGATGACCTTGCTCCTCAGTTTTCGCTCCCGGAATTCCAAAACCTCCTCCTGAACTAACTTCAATTGTCCCTCCTCATCCAACGTGAGAATCTCTGCTAATGTGCTAATGAATTGTCCCACTGCCTTTTTGAGGTAAGACACGTGCAACACGTTATGAATCTTGCTCCCCTCTGGAAGCTCTAGCTCGTAAGCAACCTCGCCTACTCGACGCATGATCCTGTAAGGACCATAAAATCTAGGCTTGAGCTTCTCGGCCCCACTCTTCTTCATAGATGACATTCTATAAGGTTGGAGTCTTAAGAAAACCAAATCTCCAACCTCAAAGTTGCGCTCTATCCTGTGTCTGTCCGAACTTATATTCTGTCGGTTTTGCGCCGTCTGCAAGTTCTCTTTCAACAACTTGAGAATCTTCTGACTCTCTATGATCCAATCCTTGGCCTTGGGAGCTCTTCTCTCCCCAAAGACCAAGTCTACCAAAGTGGGAGCATCATATCCTTACAATGTTCGGAACGGTGTTGTACCAATGGACATGTGGAAGGTGGTGTTGTAGCAATGTTCTCCTAAATGTAACCACTTTACCCACGTTCTCTGTTTTCCTCCTACATAGTTCCTCAAATACCCTTCAACCCACTTGTTGAAAATCTTGGTCTTCCCATCTGTCTGAGGGTGATAGTTGGTGCTAGGTGTCAACTCTATCCCCACCAACCGAAACAACTCTCTCAAAAATGTCCCTATGAACTGACTGTCCCTGTCATTGACGATGTTCTTCGGCAACCCATGAAGTCTGAAGACCTCCCTGAAGAAAATATCGGCTACCTGAACTGCATTGTACTTTGTTGGTATGGCATAGAAGTGAGCAAACTTGGTCAATCTGTCGACCACTACATAGATACGGTCCTTACCCTAGACCTTGGGTAGACCTGTGTTGAAGTCCATATATATACTCTCCCATTTCTACTCTGGAATGGGGAGTGGTTGAAGTAGTCATGCTAGAAGAGCATGCTCTGACTTGTTCTACTGGAAAGTCACACACTCATTGACGTGTCTCATAACGTCTTATTTGAGGCCCTTGCATGAGAACCTCTCTCTGATATGTCTATAGGTTTTGAAAAACCCCTGATGGCCTGCAAGAGGTGAATCGTGAACTACGGTGAGGATCTTCTTCTGGAGCCTTGAATTTGGCACCAAGTAGACTCTATCCTTGTAAAATATGACATCATCAATGATCCTATACCAGTCATCCTGTATCTTCCCATCCATCACCTCACAAACGAACTTCTTCTTGGAATATTCCACTAACAAGTGGGATTTCCAATCTGCTAAAATCTCCATCAAAGAACATGTTGCAGGTCTCCTCGATAGTGCATCAACCACAATGTTCTTCTTCCCCTTGACATACTCTATGTCAAAGTCGAATGCTTGTACCTTCGTCACCCATTTTTGTTGGCGCTCACTGAGGTCCTTTTGCTCAAGGAAATACTTCAAACTGTTGTGATCGGTCTTGACCACGAATTTGTTGCCCACCAAATATTGTCTGAACTTGGTTAAGGCATGCATGATTGCCAATATTTCCTTGTCATAAATGGAGTACAACCTCTCAGTTTGACTAAGCTTCCGGCTCTCAAATACAATGGGGTGTCCTCCTTGCATCAAAACTGCACCGATCCGTTCGCCGGATGTGTCACACTCTAGTACAAACAACAAGGTGAAGTTTGGTAGTGCCAACACTGGACAAGTGCCCATGACTTCCTTCATGTGATCAAAGGCTTCCTATGATTTCCCATATGAAGGCCCCATGCTTGGTAAGATCTGTCAGCGGTGCTCCAAGCTAAGACAACCCCCGGACGAACCGCCTGTAATAGCTGCACAGCCCGAAGAAGCTCCTCAATTATGTCATGTTCCTGGGCATTGGCCAATCCCGAATGGCCTTGATCTTCTCTTGGTGCACTTGTACCCCCTGTGCACTGATGATGTTGCCTAAGTAAAGCAGCTCTGTCATACCGAACTCGGACTTGAACTCTTTGGCATGTAATGACTGTGCCTCCATGATGCTCAATACCTCATCCAGGTGCCTCATATGTTCTTGCCATGACCAGCTATAGATCAAGATGTCGTCGAAGAAAACCAAGACTGATTTCCTTAAATGATCCCTGAATATATGGTTCATGCAAGTTTGGAATGTAGCGGGTTCTTTGGTTAGCTCAAATGACATAACCAGGAACTCGAAGTGTCCAAAATGACATCAAAATGTCGTCTTCTCTATGTCCCGCTCTTGGATGCTGATTTGATGATATCCAGAGCGTAGATCAATTTTTGAGAAGAAAACTGCCTCGTGCAGTTCATCCATCAACTCATCAATGCGTGGGATAGGGTACCGGTTCTTGATGGTTTTCTTGTTCAAGGCTCGGTAATCAATGAACATCCTCATGGTGCCATCCTTCTTCAAAACTAATACAACTGAAGAAGAAAATGGGTTGTTGCTCAGTCTGATGTGTCGCATCGCCAACAATTCCTTGATTGCCTTCTCTATCTCATCCTTGAACCTCCTAGGATGACGGTAGCGGGGGTGATCATAGGTTTGCCCCCCTCCTCCAACTCAATGGTGTGCTCAAACCCCCTGTCAGGTGGTCTCCCTAGTGGAATTGCCTCAAAGACCTGTTGATGTCGTCCCAATAAATTCTTGATCTCTGTATGGTACTGTTGTCGACCTTTTGAATCCTTATGAGTAGTGATCAAGCATTTTGTGGCATATGCTACCTCCCCATGTCTGAATATCCTCTCCATCCTTTTGGCTGAAACTGTCCTCGGTGCTCTTGTCGACATACCTCTTAGAACAATCTTATTCCCATCCTGATCTCTGAATCCCATTTCTAAGGTTTGGTAGTTGGTAGTGATTTTTCCCAAGGTAATCATCCACTGAACTCCTAACACCACATCTATGTCCGATAGGTCAACCACATTAAATGTGTCTCTCACTGTGTAGTTTCCTAACTTCATCTCTAAGTTTGGAACTCTATCTAGACACTCCACTGTGTGGCCATCTGCTACCGCAACATCAAACCCCTCAAACTCCTCTGTCTTAAGTGCCTGTCTTGATACTAGTGAAGCGTCGATGAAGTTGTGGGTGGCCCCACCATCTATCAGGGCGATTGTCCGATGCCCCTGAATAATCCCTCTGATACGGAGGGTATCATATCTGGGAACTCTAGAAAGGGTCGCTATGACTCCTCCCTTTGCTGGTTTCCTCCTGTTAGCCTGCTTTGGCAGTTGTGGGACTACTGGAGGATGGGCTCCTGCCGGTGTCGGTGGTCTACGGGGAGGCTGCTCCTCTGATGGTGCTGACTCCTCCTCTGAACTTGTGGATCCACTGTACTTCTCCACGTTGTTTGTTGTTACCTCAATATAATGAATCTATCCCTTACCCATGCACCTGTGGCCTAGGACCCAAGGATATCTGCAGCTAAAGCAAAGCTTCTTCCTCATAATCTCTTGCCTATTCTCATCATCCAACTTCTCCTTTCCCTTCCATTCTCTCTGGAATGGCTTCCTGTCTCGATCCCTCTGGGGCACAAATGGTTTGGAGAAAGTTTTAGTCTTTGGCACTGAGTCTGCCAGATCTAGAGTGCGAAGGATGGCATCCTGCAAAGTGGGAGGCCTGTATCCCTTCACCCATCCTATCAAAGGCTCTGTGAGTCCTTATGTGAATAACATGATCAACCTGAGCTCTGATATATATGTCACTGCCACGGCTACCTGCTGAAACTCTTTGATGAATGCCTCTGTTGTGCCAGTTTGTCTCAACTGGGCTAGATCTATGAAGTGTATCTCGAGATCCTTCCTGTCAAACCTATCCATGAGACTATCTATAAACTCCCTATAGGAGGTGTTGCGACTGTGACCCAAAGTCACCAGTCCATGATACCACCACTCGTGTGCCTCACCCTCCAAGTGCAAGGTCCTGAAACTGATGGCCTTTGTCTCAGTCATCTGGTTAAGCTTGTAATACGTGTCTAGCTTCTGTACCCAAGCTCTGGCGATGTATTTGGATGATCCTTTGAAACAAGGGATGGTGAGTTTCCCAACTTTTCGGATGAAATTGAGGTTATGCCTCTGCTTCTGTTGTGGTCCTCCCCTCTGCGGCTCTCTGGGGCGGTTCTTGAGTCTGAGTCCACAATACTCGACTAAGGTCATGTCCTGATGGAAGTCACGACCCAATGCTGTGTACTCCCTCCTATACTCTGCAATGTCATATGCATAAGTGGGTGGCCTTTGTGCTATCGGTGGCGGTGTTGCTATCGGGGGTGCCCTCTGGAAACTGGGAAACAAGGGTCTGGGAATCCTACTCGCAGAGGTGTATGTGTGAGAGGGTGACTGGGGTCTACTGCCTGCTCCTGATTTTCCATGTGCTGCATGCGGGACTTGTGTGTGGGGTGCCCACTCTAGCCAATCTATCAACCACTTATGCCAAGGACTGAGACATGGTCCGTTGGCTAGCTAACATATCATTGATAACCTGAATGAAAGTTGTCTCTGGATCTACGGGGGCCTTGCCACTACCCTTTGGTCGCTCATATGTGTCTCCTAGCATCCTCTCAGCCTCTCACTCAGCCTCACGCTCTACCCTTCTCTCTTCTTCTCTGTGTGTCTCTTCCTCTTCCTCTGAGCTAGGAGGAAAATGGGAAAAAGCAGGCCTATGCCTTCTTTCCTTATGCATGTTGTAAGTGACATATTCGTCACCTACGTGTTCATGACCCTTTATGTCTTCTGCTGCACTCATTGTCTGTAGTCACAGGCTGGCAGGACTAAAGCTTTGATACCACTGTAATGTTCCTGACTTGGCTAGTCTAAGAAATGTTGTTAATATGTATGTAGGATCTATTGTTTACAACATATAAATGATCATACAAACAATAAATGCGACAAAGGACTGCAAAGTTTGTATTATGATATCTCTGTGGATTACAATAGGCCAAATGTGGTTGAATAAAATAACAACACTCGGCTATATCAAAAGACAAAAGGATCTTAGCCATAATACAAATAAGCAACTGAAATATAATACCCGAAATATGTGAGTGTTGCGTAATCAATGGGTGCGTTGGGAATATGTGAGTGCTGCGGAATCAATGGCAGCTATGACAGTAACTGCTGGAAGTCTGGAAAGTTTTCCCTGGTAGCTATACTTCTCGGAATGGCCTAGAAACTATCCCAAATGATGCGCCCTGCTCTAGTCCTCAGTACTGGTATCTGTCGGACCACTCTGCTGATGAGTCTGGACCCCGGATGGATACCCCTAGGGGAATGCACCCCTCTTCTTCTAGCAAAATGCATTCTAGTGATTCCACCTTCGAAATCAGATGAGATATGTCTCAAAATGACTGCTTTGGTCTACTGGGAAATGGGTCAGAAGGGTTTCCCTAAATCTAGTTTGATGCTCGCTCTGGAACCCTAAATGTACTCGTTGAAAATGTCGCACGTCCAAGTCTGGAAAATGTGTCCCAGTTGATTCCTCCATCGGAATATGATGATGGACCAAGCAAAATATGCGCCTTTCCCTCCTCTCAAATGGGTTGGAGGGAAATCTCGGAATTCTCCCTGGATGGGATAAGTCGACTAAAAACCCTCTCAGAAGCTGGGCCCTCACTCTGGATGAATGCGCCCTTGCTGCTGAACATTGTGTAACTGCTGCTGAAGAATGATGGAAGACCTGAATGATCTTCCTGGTGACTAGGGTGTGTCTCTCAACATCGAAATCATCCAACTAGTGTCCTCCTCTTGGAATCCACTGAACTATCTCTCTTGAGATGCACCTATTCTCCTCAATGACAAGTCATAATGTGCATATTAATGAATTAGGCCACTGACCGTTCCTTTATAGATTTCCAAAACCCTAAATCATACTGAAACCCCAATTCAGTATTGACTTCCCAAACCCTAAATTACTATTGAAACCCTGATTCACCGTTGACTTCTATTTTTAGCTCATAATGGCTTAAAAGCGCTTTTAACCCTTTTTATCTCAATGTCACTTTCTGAATATAACACTTGTGACTGGAGTGACCTCTAGTAACCCTGTTTACCCCTCTTTGGCCCTGACTATAGTCTGACAGGGCAGTTTAGACCATTAAGCCTCCTCTCTGGAGCTCCTATTTGGAAAGGGACATTACATGGTCCATCTCATATATTGGTCCTCATAGTTTTCGATAGGGTAATACTGTTCCTTTACCGCATCCACAAAAAAATCCCAAGCGGGATTGGCCCCATATATTATAGACTCTTCTGTGGAACTTTACTTCAAGTAAGTTTCCCACCAATGTTTGACATGGGGGAGAGCTTTAAGGAGTGCCAAGGTGATCTTTTCCCTGTCGGAAAAATGTTGAACAGAGAAATAACCTTCTAGCAGATTTAACCATTAGTCTAGGGCATCCACATATATCTGACCTTCAAATATGGGAATATAAAAAATAACTTGTACCTTGAAAGGAGAGGTGCTTCCAAAGTGGTTGTTTGATGAAGATGCACATTTTTCTATTGGCAAACGTTGAAGGATGTGGGAAAAATTCTCCATCATTTCGTCCCTATGTCGCGTGAGAGCTTTCTCAAGCAACATATTGATAGAATCATCTACTCCGTTGTTTTTCTTTTCTTCAGCCATAGAGGGTTTCTTGGGCATGCGAGAATGATTTTCTTCAAGAGAAACAAGCTCGAGACCCAACTTGCTATACTCAAACCTTGTCGGGGACATGCACTGAAAAAACGATCAAGAGCAACCTGCTTTGATACCACTGATCCAGATTATTTTCGACACGAAATGAGAGGGGATATATAATAAAGAAATGTACAAAGATATCTTGGATATCCAATAATATAATAGAAATGTATCAGAGATGCAACCATAAACACACAGATATAGTAATACACAATTTTCTATTAATGAGCGAAAATGTACAAAAACTGTAAAAATACAGAGTGAAAGACTCACTAGAATGGTGGCAACTTATCTCTGAGAAGAGATGTGATGGATACTCACATTCACAAGAATATGATTGTTACAATGAGGCTCCAAAGGCCTTTTTAACATAAGTAAAATCCAAAACCCTAACCCCGGAAGATGAAAAGCCAAAAGGTTTGCGGGGCTCGATGGGGGTAGTTGATACATCAACTTCCCGAGGGCGTTACTTTTGCATACGATCTTTGTTTGGGGCACTCGATACACCGTTGGAAAGGTCTAATCGAGAAGAAAGATTTTTTATTGGCCCAAGTAAGTGACTTTGGCAATCACTTGGGCCCCAAATCCCCAAAAAACGTTGTTTAGGGCCTCAAAACGGCCCCAAAAGTTGGGAACCCGAAAAACTGTCGAAAAACTGCCAAGATGGAAAACTATTTTTCGAGCCCATGGAATAGGTGGGTGGCCATCGATATTCACTTGGATCATCGAAAACCCAACGTGAACCCAAACACTCTCAAAGAAGGGATTAATGATGCCTTTTGTTATGACACTCTTCTTCCAAGGCGCCAAAATTGTCATCTTATAAAACCAATCAATGGCCACAAAAAAATTCATTACCATGCTTGGGTGAAGGAAAAATTGAAATAAAGTCCATGAAACTGGCTCCCAAGTCTTGTTTGGAGTGGGTCAAGAAGTGTATAGCCCTTGCTACTTGATTGTAATTTTAGCAATGTCACATGAAGTGCACGATTTGATATACATGCTAACATCTTGTCGGAGCTTTGGCCAGTAGAAGCATTTATGCAACATTGCCACTTTCTTCTCCACTTCGAAGTGCCCTTCCACCTAATCATAGTGCCCCTTAAAAATCATCTTCTCATGCTTTCCTAATTGAAAAAAAAGATGCCTTGGATGGCATAAAATTCCATTGCAGAGGTGAACTTATGAAAGTTATTTGCCTACTACCAATGTTCGATATGTAGTAACAAAATCATGATCATTTTCATACAGTTGGGGCCACTCTAATGTCTCATGTCCACGAGAATTGAGGACTATGGCTAGTGCCACATCCAGAGGTTAGTTTAGGAAATTTGAAACTCAATTGGTGTTTCCCTTTTTATACTCAATGTTCAAATGGAGATATTGAAGGTGCATGGACTAATTTTGATGGTGGTCATTTTGCAACTTTCCCCGAGTTTGCATACATCGCATAGGACTATTATTAGTGTGTACGATGGCTTCCTTTCTTGAATATAATGATTCCATGGTTGGCATGCCTAGACAATGGAGTTAATCTCTTTTTCACGGGTGGGGTATATATAAACCATGTTAGAAAGTGTTTGGTTGTGATAGGCCATTGAATGCCCATGCTAAGTGAGGATTGTATCTATGTCATAACCTGAGGCCTTTGTCTCAATTTTGAATGGTTGTTGCAGATATGGCATAATGAGGATTAGTGTTCAGAAAAATACAACATTTTAGCACTTCAAATGTTTTTGTTGGGACTTGGCCCAAACAAACTTGGCCTTGTATCTACCCTTTCTAACCTAGTAAGGGCCTAAGCAATGTGAGAAAACACCAACATGAACCTACAATAAAAGTTYGTAAAGCTTGAGAAGCTACAAAGTTTTATTCATGTCTTAGGGATGGGAAATAATAAATTACTTGGATCTTGGCTAGATCCAAATGCACAACATGCTCATCYATGATGTACCCCGTATATTGAATTCTTTGCATGCCAAATGAGMGCTTTTTGTARGTTGGCATATAACTTGTGTTGTTGTAGGGTACTCTTGTAGGGTACTCATCACTTACTCAATATGTGTTAGATGCTTGTCCTAGGTTATACTAAAGATGGGGATGTTATCTAGGTATACAATCACAATATAATTAGTGAATGGCCACATAATATTATCCATCATCCTCATGAATGTTTTTTTTCACATTAGTTAAGTTGAAAGGCATGGATACCACTCAAAGAGACCTTCCTTAGACTTGAAGGTTATCTTCCATGCATCGACTAGATTGATTTGCATCTACTCATAGCCTATCTTCAGATTATTCTTGTTGAAAAACATGGCACCATTCTAATCATGCTAATCTTTATTTAGGGGATGGGGTACTAGTTCTTGATTGAAGTTTTGTTCAAGGATATGTAGTCAATAAAGAGTCAACATGTCCCACATACTTATTTTGAGTCAACACAATCGGGCTCCTATAGGGTGAGGTGGTTGGTTGAATGTGGCCCTTTTGTATTATCTCCTAAATATGACATTTGATCTCCTCATTCCATGGAATAGAGCATATGAATACAAGACCACAATGTAGAGGCAATCTAGTTTGAAAACAATTGAATACTTTACCTCATAGTGCATAGGTACTCCTATAGGACAGGTGAAGATGCCAATAAATTCTTCAACCAACTACTATACCTATCTATACTACATAGAGGGATCCCTTTAGAGATTTAAGCGATCTCAATGATTTTCTTTACTCTTTTGGACCAAAGTATGAAGAGGAAAAATCTCCCCATTTATATATTATCTTCCTACATTGCTTAGTAGTGATAAGAGAGACCGTGATTGCCTAAGCTACTTTTGGTATCTTGTAGATATGTTATCCTAGGGTAACAATGACACTATAGGGCCTAGACTGGTAAATAACATGATGCTTCCACGTATAGGTTGTCTTAAAAAAACATCACAAACTTTAAGCGGAGCAATGTTGCACAATACCTCATCTTTGAAGGGATTAATGTTGTATTGCAGGTGGCATTGTTGATTGACACAAATGTCTTTTCCCTAGATCAACTAATTGATGTTGCATGGTTGGAGGCATGACATTGTTGGCAACTTAATCTTCTTGATGACCTTTGTTAAGATTGGGTCCTTATGGTTTTTGCTATCAATAATGAAATGCAAAGATGTTCCCTTCACCCATGTATATGAGTGGAAGAGGCACTGACCTTCCTTAGGATCCTATAGTTGGACTTTTGTGGTGAAAATATTGATGTTAGGTTATGGGTCAATGATCCATTTTTCCTTATCCATGGGATTTAGTGGCATTGGGGTAGAAAAAAGTTTGAGGTTTCAAGATCAACATGGTTGTTTACCATGACATTCATCATTGTTATGCCATGGTATTTTGATCAAGATTGGATCATTATATTATTTTTCATCTATCTCGATGCTTTCAGAGTGGAAAAAATTAGAGGAATTAACTTGCAGGGTCATTTTAATGGCAGGTCCCAGTTTGGAAAATTGGGGTTTCAAACCTCCGAGAGCCATTTTGAAGCATTAAACAACATTTTTTGGAGTCAAAACTTTCCCATATTTAGCTGGATCCCCTTCACGCTATTCTACACATCAAGACCTTTCCAACGATGCAAAAAGTGTGTTAATTGGAGCTCGTATGCAAAAGTTATGCCTCTCACAAGTTGACCTATCGTGTTGACCACCATGGTACGAGTGGATGCCACGTCAACTCCCATTACTCATGCACATGGGGCTACCCACATATGGAATTTTAAGAAGATTCTAGAAGGTCCAAAACCTTATCACAATTGAGGGTTGAGGAAGTCAAAACCGTGCCCCTAGATGGCTATCGGGTGATGTTAAATACCGAGCCACTAGGAGGAGAAGGGGTTCCATTCTTTAGCATTGTATTTGTTACATAGTTGAGCAAAGCACCTAGGAGTGGTATTTGGAGAGCATAACAAAGGAGGAGAGATTTTGTAGCAGCCGTACAAGCCATAGTGTCTAAGGAAACTCCACAGAGAGTGTCTCTTTCTTTGCACTTGCATTTGAAAAAAAGAGAGCAGAGTGACCTCACCTTCTAGCAAGGTTTTCTCCTATATTGGGTTTACCATGTTATATTTTGTGTTTATTTGTGGATGGTGTGTGAGTATTTATTTATGTTCTCTGTTTTTCGCATTTCATCTATTTCATACATTTGAAATAGAAAACTAGTAATTAGAGAATATGAGATATAAAGGAAAATAACCTTCACAGTAAAGATTCTGATATTTTATTAGATCTATTGGGAAACTGTTCAGTGGAATATTCACAATAGTTTAAAGATCAGGTTTTATGGTTGTCACACCATTTTCCTGTGTACTTCTTCAACTTCCCATTTTTCTTCTCTGTGTGCTACTTTGATTAGTTGTCTTGATGTTGATTATCCTTGTTTGGTCCTTTGTTATAAAAGTTATGTTTTTCTTCACCCTTCTTTTATTGTGGTTAGTTTCCAACCACAAACTCTTTATTTACTGTTATGTCATATTTTTCCTCAATTTTGATGATATAACAATGAGTGGCTCCCATTGAAGAGATGCCTATAAACCATATTTTTGTTTAGATGTCTTTGTGTAGGCATTTGTAGTAATTGAGAACTAGGTGCCCCTCATAATCCTTGATACTTGATTTTGTATGTAGGGTATGAAAGTCATTGATGTACTCTAACATAGTGCAGTCTTTACCTTGGAGAAAGGTTGTCCATTTTGTGTATTGTTTATTATAGTTTTCAACAAGGCAATACTCCTACCTAGGGCATTAACAAAATTCACCCAAGTGGATTCCGTCCCATACACTTTGAAATCATCTATGGTATGTTGTGCATAATAAGTATGCCACCATGGAAAATTTGTCAACAAATAAATAACCCTCTAGATGATATACCGATCTCTCCAGAGCATTTGCATCTATCTTGTCTTCGAACTAAGGGATATTAAAAGGGATATTAAAATTAACTTGTATCTTGAAGGGTGTACTACTTATCAAAAGTGCCTCCATTATTATTGGGAGTTGCCAAAAGATCTAAGTGAAACGATCCATTGTCTTATTCCTCTGTTGCCTGAGGGATTCCTAGGGAATATCTTGATAGAATCTCCTGCTTGGTCATCCTTCTTTTCATCCTCCATGTGAGGTCACTTATTTAAGTGAGGAAGATATTCACTAGTCTTGATTAGCTCAAGGCCCAACTCCTTGTATCCTTACCTTGCAGAGGACATGCATAAAAAAACAACAAAGAGTAGGTAAGATAGCTTTGATACCACTGATCCAAATTGGATTGAAAACAAAATGAAAGGACACATTATTGTAGAAAATAGAGCATAGTAAAATACCATATATAATGAAAACCAAATTCTATTAAATCAACAGTGAAAAACACTGCAATCGACATAATTATACATAACAGTTAGAATGATGGTAGCTTATCTTTGAGAAGAGATGCGATGGTTATGCCCATTAAAAAAAAACATAAAAAAATAGTTGAAATTACAATTTATAATAACGCCAAAACCCTAATATCCAAACCATAAGGATGATGTGGTGAAAGGAACGTGGGCCTTGAGGAGCTAAGTTGCAATGTTAACTTTTTGTTCCCATAACTTTTGCATACAAACTCCATCATGAGAATTATTTGGACTATTACAAAGCTTGATATGAATTCTACAAGTTTAGTAGGCTAAGACCTCTTAAGGGAGACCCACTAGTGAAATCGCCAAAACCACATGGGAAGGGACTGAAAAAATGCATTAGAAGTTTAGGACTTGCAACATTGCTGCAAAGCAAACAATATTTAGGAACAATTATGAGATGGTGTCAAACTTAGATGACCACCTCAATCATTTGTGTGCATAACATCCATTGTATGAATGCGAGGTCATCTTATAGAAAGAGAATCACTTACTAGTTTGTTATTGTTGGTTCTATTAGTGAACCTTAACAATTTTAACCTACTTTGAGCAAATTATTGATGATGCACAATTATTTATTGGTTGTACTAGGTTGTTCTTTTGTGCAAACTACTTTGAGACATTAAATTTGTCTTTCTATTAGTTTCCAAGAGGACTCTCATTTTAGTTCATGGCATGGAACTTCTCTTAAATATTTGATGCAAATCAATATGCATCCCTAAATAGTTGATAGTAAGGAACTTGAGCTTGATTTATATGTACTAATACAACTTTCTTTGATACTCGAGGGAATACATTTCACTTGATCTCTCGAATGTTGATATGATCCATGAGGCCATGGAGCTCATTCATGTAGTCTTAAATAGTCTAGTCACGACGATGAAGCAACTTTTTCCATTGGATGCATTGCTCCTCATAATGCTAATTCAATGGTTTGTATAAATTGTACGTGTCCTCAACAAATTTGGCTAGGTTTTAATCAGTTCTCCATGATCCGTGCACAACTTGTTGTTGGGATCCCATCATGTTTGCATGGTTAATGACCTCTTCATGAATGTGATTCAATATTATCTACATCACTAAAGTTGTTTTCCTCAAAGTAGGATTGAATTGCATGGAACCATTCATTGAATGATTTCATGTCGATTTTGCCTCCAAACATCAAGATGTCAAGGTTTAAATGGATCTTGAAGGGATCATGACAACTAAATGATGCTAATTTGTGTTGTATGAGAGTGCTTGGCATGACTCGGGACATGTTTTGATGATATTTTTTTAATAAACTAGTTAAATATCTCCCCATGTTATTTCTTTAGTGCATATTCAACAAGTGATCTTAACAAAACCATGATGCCAAAGGAATTACTTGCACCACCACTTGCTATTGGAAATTAGTGCGAGATATGATGGGCTAATAAAGGCGTAAGGTCAACATCATGCCTCCTATACTTTAATTTTCTCCAAGAGGACATCTACAAGCACTTATCCCATGGGTTTGTTCTCTATCATATTGTTATGCTTTAAGATGCATGGTCAAACAACTATGTCTAAGTGTTGTTATCGATGATCGAGATTGAGCTCCCTAAAGGATAATGAGCTATTAGAATCTATGGAAGAATTCAATAATGAAATTGGATGATAGACTTAGGTAGGTGGAAGTCACATTGGAAGTATTAGCAAGGTAATTTGTAGAACCTTGAAAAAATACAATAGAAGAGTGCGAAAGTGATATTGTCTAAGTCATGCAAGAGAAATGTTGTGTGGTTAGAATACAAGCCATAAACCTTGTAGAATTGTGTAGGTATCAGATGCATGAAAATGAACCATTCTTAAGCAACACAATTGCTTAGTTTATAGTAGACATACTTAATATACAAGTAACAAAAGGGTGCATAATTGATAAAAATTAATATTTTAAGTATGAACTCGTGCACACTTATACTCATCAGTGTCAACATGAACAATAGACCATTAAAATATTTTAAGAGCTTCTCACAAAATGTAAAGAAAGTTGTTTAAATCAAGTTGTACACTTTACTATAGATCTATAGAATAACTCAATATGCTCTTAGCCTTCTGAAGAAAGGTTGTGTGAGTTAATCACATTGCTACATAAGCGAGGAGTTATGATATATTAGTTTGACTAAGAGATTGCAAATGAGAACATACTACATATTATAACATGGGATGATCATTGCATCATTTTAAGGGGTCCCTAATGGCCTTAAACACAATGTAAAGGATTGATCACTACCTTCTTTAGTATTTTCAAGTTGGATGAGAGATGCATTAATTTAGTTAGTTGAAATCATCTATCTTAGTGTGGGTCCATTTTGGTAAACTCGAATAATTGAATGTGTTGTCTGCACCGTTCCACTTGATTATGCATTTGTGTTAAGATGGTTAATTGAGCTATCATTATGATGACACAAGGTGTTGGACACTAATGTTCTAATGTAGATTGGTTTAGCACAAAATTAATATCATGATTAATGATGTAACAATGATCCTGGTATTGACACATGATTTTCAAAACTATGATAAGGCGCCAACCAATGATTATGAGTACTAATGCAAAATGCTAATATGAATACATTTATTACAAAGAAGAATTGTATATGCAAATATGAATTCAATTATTACAAAGAAAACTTGTATATGCAAAGGTAAGTTTTGCATTAAAAAAAACTTATAATTACAACACAAAATTGTTTATAAACACTATTTTTTTCTTCAAATAATATAATATAAAAACCAAAATTTTGTAAATTATAAAATTTTAAAACAAATATTTTCTTATAAAAATCTTCATCTTGGAATACATAAATCACCTTATATAGAGGTATAATAAATTTACTCATTATTATAAAAACAAAACACCAAAACGTCAACATTTATCTTTTCCTTTGGCGCAATTGGACCATATCTGACTTTTCTTCAAAACATAGTAACAAAACACCAAAACGTCAACATTTATCTTTTCCTTTGGCGCAATTGGACCATATGTGACTTTTCTTCAAAACATAGTTAACTGGAGAAAAGTTATTTACTTGAGTGCGAGATAGGGATGGGCATCAAATGATTGAAAATATAAATGTATGAGTAATCCTGCATTGATATTGGGGAGGCATTTCCAATAATGGAGTTCATTAATCAAATATTGATTTTGAAATTCAGAGTCTCGACTTCTTCGCAGATTTCCTTCTCACATATATCTTCTTCCTCAGTGCCAATGCGATCGTAAATGAAATTT
>JZKD02S1676839.1:32754-52348 GCA_000966675.3 Picea glauca
TGAACACTGTTTAAGTAGTGGAGATTGATGTTTGAACTGTAGATCTAGTTGTTATACTCTTTAAATTTAAAAGACACTATTGTTTGCTTTACTGCCCTAATTCTAACAGGCAGATTTACTGCTGCTATAAATTATTTTCAGATCTGTTATATGCTTGGAAAGTGTGCCCTAAGGGCTGAAACATTGTTGCATTGAAGTACACTTGTTTGGTGTTTATTTTCTTGGGCTGCCTTATGTAATAGGTTGAAGAGAAGAGAAGTATTTGCTGCTGTAATTTAGTATTTCAGATTCAGTCCTAAGGTTTAAAGCTCACAGGAAATAGATCTGGGGAACCTCAAGGTTGAGGTGAAATTTTTGAATTTGCAATAAAAGTGGTAAACTGAAATTTCTACACATTTCAACATCACGATTTCGTTAAGCAAACCCCAAACAGTAAACCAACAACAGCAAAACTCAATTGACATAAACCCCTTTGATATATGTGTGTGTGTGTCCCTTAGACATTTTAGCAAACACTTGGTGTGCAGGTCAAATTTGGTCTGTTCAAGCTTTAAGTGAACAGTTGGCATGTGAGTTTAGTGCCAGACCTCTATTAGATTCAGACCACTGTTTTCTCCTTATTCCTCTGGTAAAACTTCAAATGCATATGTTGGCAGGGAACCAACTGCGATAGCATTGTAATAAGCCCTTTCCCAAAATATAGCCAAATGTGCAAATGCAGTAATATACAACGACGACGACATGTTGGAAAGTAAAATCTGAGATTGATACTGATTTTTTGAGTTATAGCAGCAAATACAATGAAACATTTCAATGGAAATGACAATAGGAAATGCACCCAATCAAAGATGAATCATGCACCACTATAATGCCAAAACAAGAGCAGACTCTTCTTCAGAATTTACACATATACATTTAGTAAGCTGCCAGTCAGATAGAGAGAAATAGAGATGCCAATAGAAAATCACACAGCCCCAGAAAAATCTCTCAAACTGCCCTAGAACAGCCCACAAATTCTCAATCAACCGCTCAGCTGAAATACTGTCCCAAATGATGAAACCCTCCTTTAGATTTGTGCAAAACAGCAAGGTATTTTATGTTGTAATTTGTATAGAAGAAGAGATGAGGTAAGGATAAGCAGATCAGTCCCTGTATAACCATAAAAACTACCATACAGCCCCAAATATGCTCTGCAAACCACTGAAATATCAAACATGAAGCACCATGGTGTTAAATGTTCCCTGAATGAAAACACCCTTACAAATAGAAGATTGCCACCCTCCAAAACATAGATCTCTTGGATTATTGTCAAGAGGCCCCGGAGTCCCCTAACAATGAGGCCCTTCAATGACTGCTAGCCTAGGAAATTGTCAGTTAGTAGTATTGAAATTGCTACCAACGACTTTTTGCTATCTTGCAATCCTAGAAAACATGTTTCACAATTTTGGCCTTTTCATGGCCAAGGCATTGATTATCAGTGAATCCACTCTTCATAGGTCGAGCTTTCGTGGGTAAACCCTGGAAGATGAGAAACCAAGCGAAGACCCAAAGCTTATACGAAATATGGAAGGACCACACACTATGCAACCTCCAAATCCATCTACTCTCTAAATCTAAGGCATTACATTTAACATTCAATGTAGGTGCAAGGGGGCTCTTCTTATGTAAAAGCATATACAACTTTTTAGAGCTCTCTCAATTGTATTCGAGTTCAGTATCCATAAACCCATTCTCAAACATATTTTGAGTCAGTGATATTCGAGTTGGGTATCCACAAACTCACTCTCAAATGTATTTGAGACAGTTATATTCGAGTTGGGTATCCATAACCCCACTCTAAGTTGTGTTCTAGTTGGGTATCCATAAACCCACTCTCAGATGTATTTGAGTTGAGTATCCATAAACTCACTCCCAATTGTATTCAAGCTAGGTATTCATACACCCATGCTCAAATGTATTCAAGTTGGGTACCCATACACCCATTCTTAGTTGTATTTTGAGCTCGCGTTATTCGAGTTGGGTATCCATAAACCCTCTCATTTTTAGATGTATTTGAGTTGGGTGTTTATAAACCCACTCTTAGTTGTATTCGAGTTGGGTACTCATACACCGACTCTCATCTGTATTGTGTATCCATAAGCCCACTCCCTTTTATATTTCAACCACAATCAAATTTATATTTGAGTTGGGTATCAATAAACCCACTCTCTCATTTGTGTTCATCGTGCTTCTCCATGGCCCCCTACTAACCCTAAGGGGGGGTGTTAAGATGATGATGTAAGCCTCACTTGCAACCATGGACAACCTTCCTTTGTAAACTTTATCATCAATATACTACTAGGTTAGCTTAGGCCAACCTAGTCAACACTCATGTATTATATTCCTAGGTGGTTGAGGTCGACCTAGTCATTATGGGCCCATAAACCTGAGAGTGTAAAAGAATCAAAGTTGAAGTTGTTGGTCATATAAGATCAAGGTCCCCAGATCATGAATAGACAGATGCAACTCATAGAAAGTGTTGATTGAAGTATACTTTCTTCAGACTGTTAATGTTGTCGCGATGAAGAAGTGTTGCGGCAAGAATGTGTTGTTGTGGAGGCACTAAAGAAAATACAACAATGATCAATCCAAGATAAGTGGATTTTGATGCATAGTGTTGATAATTACCTTCATGGATATAGGCGTGATAGTGGAAGATCTGTGATGGTGGCAAAGAGTTGTTGTAAGCAGTGATAAATACCATGGAAGACCTGCAATCAAGTGTGCAGAGAGAAGAAAAGTTGTGCTCAAGACGCTTCTCCAAGAGAGATGAACGCTAGAAGATGCCTAGTGTACTCATGGGATGATTTAACAATGGATCGAAGATAATGCAAGAGTCTTCGATGTAGGGAGAGCAAATGTAAGGACCAGTTTCTATTTTGCAAGTATATGGAAGAAAGCCCAAAGATGAAGTTTGTACTAGCCAAAGATGATCATGAAGCAAGCAGCAACACAAGCAAGAAAATAAATGAAGATTGAAGATCAAGGTAGAACAAGAAGAGGAAGTTTTTCATTAAAAGGGAGTGATAGAATATTAATGAAAAAAAAAACATGTTAGCATAATATCAAGTTATTCAGGTCATGAAGTTGTGGTGATCAAGTTCATGTTGAAGAGCAAATGGTGTTATGGATTTATATGAGAGAGTAAGTAAGAGAGCTAATGTGAACTAAGGGCGAGTCCAAGATTGTAAGGAAAGCACGCTAATGTGAACTAAGGGTGAATCCAGGGTTGTAAGGATTAATGTGAGTCAAAGAAAGGGGCATTGTGCAAATGAGTCCTTATTTGATTTTGACCCAATTGAATTCATGGGGGAGTGTCAAATAAGGAACACTCAAGTATGACATTCCATTGCATGAAAACACCAATATGAGCATCACTCCAAAGGAGCGGGAAGATGAAATATGAGATGTTCTCTTGCTTAAATTTGTAACATGTTATTGTTCAAGTAGTTGTCAAAGCACCGAGTCTATAAAAAAGTCTCCCATGATTGTTATTTGATTAGGTTGTTGTGACTACAAGGTGAAGTTGAGTCACCGTCAATCCTAAAAATGGTAGGTATCCAATGTGTTGGATTGACAAGGATACACCTCATATGCAAAGTATTTTCCTAGAGAGCTGGACAACACCATCATTGGGTACTTAGGTGTCTCAATCATTGAAGTTTGACTTCACCAAGACTCACAAGTCTTTCCAAGTCTTGGTGGGCCGAGTACTCGCCTCATACTCGACCCTAAACTTGCCACTTGTCAAGACTCGCCAAGACGTGGCCAAACTCGCCAAGACTCGCCCTTTTTTAGTGATCCTTGTATTTGTCAAGTCTTTCCTAAGTCATCAATCTTAAGTCTTTCCTAACTCTGGCAATTGTGGTGGAGATTAACGTCTGCAGGTTTTGGTCTAACAGCAATCACAGTCCAACATACCATATCTAGTGTCGCACTCTCTTCTTCTATTGTTCATCTCTATTGTTGTTAGTGATTTCTCTCTAGGGTGCATTTGTAATGGATTTTATGTTGTGCTGCCCTAGAGTTGTTTTCTCTTTGTTTATTGCAGGATTTGGGGTTTGTTGGTTGGTTCCATTCGATCCCTCTCACTTATGAATGTCAACATGCTACACCTAAAACTTTGCTCCAGGGGTTGTACATAAGGACGATGTCTATTACAATGATATTATTACATTTGAGCACTCGGTCTTACCAGCTCAAAACCAGAAAAATGAAAGATTACCACAACATGGGCTATTCCTAAATCATAGTCATAGGCCATAGCATAGCAATGCAGGACGTTCTGCATTTTGTTAGGAAAACTTTTATAAGCTACTTGAACGCCAATCATAAGACAATCTTGAGAACAATAACGCCAAAAAGGAACCGTGGGTTTCAACCAACATTTCCTTAATCAATGAAGAACCCAAATTTACCATGAACATGGAAAACACGTTTACGTGAAAAAAAAATCAATTCTAAATCAAATTGTTATATTTCAGCAATCTCAAAACTCAAAAAGTATAATTGCAATGGAGAAAATCATCTCCTGGACAAACACAAACGATCAAAAATAATTCTGCAAAATCTAGACCTGCAATTGCACCCAAACGAAAATGAACGGGGGAAAGGAAAGTACATGAACGAAGAGAGGTTGCTGCGATTTCCATTGCCACACGTTTGCTGTTAACAGTTCCCACCCTGTGAGAGGCGTCTAATATCTTCCGACGACTCTCAGTAATGGCGGGGATCTTGGGAGTACCTAGTGGGAATATGCTTCATTTAATCATACTTRAGTACATGCTTACGCCACATCATATGGGTTTTGAAATAAAATAAAAKAAGTTAATAAAATCCCCGCTACTCCAGTCAATATTTCACGTGRTGCCGTAGCCGATGGGACTCTGACGCTAGATCGTCGTATCTCGAGAATACCCATTAAAAGTCATAAAACAAACAACTTGTTCTTTCGTACTAATACCGAGAGATATRATAGTCAAGAGTATGGTTTGAATGGCAGATCTGTAAATAAAATTTCATTTACGATCGCATTGGCACTGAGGAAGAAGATATATGTGAGAAGGAAATCTGCGAAGAAGTCGAGACTCTGAATTTCAAAATCAATATTTGATTAATGAACTCCATTATTGGAAATGCCTCCCCAATATCAATGCAGGATTACTCATACATTTATATTTTCAATCATTTGATGCCCATCCCTATCTCGCACTCAAGTAAATAACTTTTCTCCAGTTAACTATGTTTTGAAGAAAAGTCACATATGGTCCAATTGCGCCAAAGGAAAAGATAAATGTTGACGTTTTGGTGTTTTGTTACTATGTTTTGAAGAAAAGTCAGATATGGTCCAATTGCGCCAAAGGAAAAGATAAATGTTGACGTTTTGGTGTTTTGTTTTTATAATAATGAGTAAATTTATTATACCTCTATATAAGGTGATTTATGTATTCCAAGATGAAGATTTTTATAAGAAAATATTTGTTTTAAAATTTTATAATTTACAAAATTTTGGTTTTTATATTATATTATTTGAAGAAAAAAATAGTGTTTATAAACAATTTTGTGTTGTAATTATAAGTTTTTTTTAATGCAAAACTTACCTTTGCATATACAAGTTTTCTTTGTAATAATTGAATTCATATTTGCATATACAATTCTTCTTTGTAATAAATGTATTCATATTAGCATTTTGCATTAGTACTCATAATCATTGGTTGGCGCCTTATCATAGTTTTGAAAATCATGTGTCAATACCAGGATCATTGTTACATCATTAATCATGATATTAATTTTGTGCTAAACCAATCTACATTAGAACATTAGTGTCCAACACCTTGTGTCATCATAATGATAGCTCAATTAACCATCTTAACACAAATGCATAATCAAGTGGAACGGTGCAGACAACACATTCAATTATTCGAGTTTACCAAAATGGACCCACACTAAGATAGATGATTTCAACTAACTAAATTAATGCATCTCTCATCCAACTTGAAAATACTAAAGAAGGTAGTGATCAATCCTTTACATTGTGTTTAAGGCCATTAGGGACCCCTTAAAATGATGCAATGATCATCCCATGTTATAATATGTAGTATGTTCTCATTTGCAATCTCTTAGTCAAACTAATATATCATAACTCCTCGCTTATGTAGCAATGTGATTAACTCACACAACCTTTCTTCAGAAGGCTAAGAGCATATTGAGTTATTCTATAGATCTATAGTAAAGTGTACAACTTGATTTAAACAACTTTCTTTACATTTTGTGAGAAGCTCTTAAAATATTTTAATGGTCTATTGTTCATGTTGACACTGATGAGTATAAGTGTGCACGAGTTCATACTTAAAATATTAATTTTTATCAATTATGCACCCTTTTGTTACTTGTATATTAAGTATGTCTACTATAAACTAAGCAATTGTGTTGCTTAAGAATGGTTCATTTTCATGCATCTGATACCTACACAATTCTACAAGGTTTATGGCTTGTATTCTAACCACACAACATTTCTCTTGCATGACTTAGACAATATCACTTTCGCACTCTTCTATTGTATTTTTTCAAGGTTCTACAAATTACCTTGCTAATACTTCCAATGTGACTTCCACCTACCTAAGTCTATCATCCAATTTCATTATTGAATTCTTCCATAGATTCTAATAGCTCATTATCCTTTAGGGAGCTCAATCTCGATCATCGATAACAACACTTAGACATAGTTGTTTGACCATGCATCTTAAAGCATAACAATATGATAGAGAACAAACCCATGGGATAAGTGCTTGTAGATGTCCTCTTGGAGAAAATTAAAGTATAGGAGGCATGATGTTGACCTTACGCCTTTATTAGCCCATCATATCTCGCACTAATTTCCAATAGCAAGTGGTGGTGCAAGTAATTCCTTTGGCATCATGGTTTTGTTAAGATCACTTGTTGAATATGCACTAAAGAAATAACATGGGGAGATATTTAACTAGTTTATTAAAAAAATATCATCAAAACATGTCCCGAGTCATGCCAAGCACTCTCATACAACACAAATTAGCATCATTTAGTTGTCATGATCCCTTCAAGATCCATTTAAACCTTGACATCTTGATGTTTGGAGGCAAAATCGACATGAAATCATTCAATGAATGGTTCCATGCAATTCAATCCTACTTTGAGGAAAACAACTTTAGTGATGTAGATAATATTGAATCACATTCATGAAGAGGTCATTAACCATGCAAACATGATGGGATCCCAACAACAAGTTGTGCACGGATCATGGAGAACTGATTAAAACCTAGCCAAATTTGTTGAGGACACGTACAATTTATACAAACCATTGAATTAGCATTATGAGGAGCAATGCATCCAATGGAAAAAGTTGCTTCATCGTCGTGACTAGACTATTTAAGACTACATGAATGAGCTCCATGGCCTCATGGATCATATCAACATTCGAGAGATCAAGTGAAATGTATTCCCTCGAGTATCAAAGAAAGTTGTATTAGTACATATAAATCAAGCTCAAGTTCCTTACTATCAACTATTTAGGGATGCATATTGATTTGCATCAAATATTTAAGAGAAGTTCCATGCCATGAACTAAAATGAGAGTCCTCTTGGAAACTAATAGAAAGACAAATTTAATGTCTCAAAGTAGTTTGCACAAAAGAACAACCTAGTACAACCAATAAATAATTGTGCATCATCAATAATTTGCTCAAAGTAGGTTAAAATTGTTAAGGTTCACTAATAGAACCAACAATAACAAACTAGTAAGTGATTCTCTTTCTATAAGATGACCTCGCATTCATACAATGGATGTTATGCACACAAATGATTGAGGTGGTCATCTAAGTTTGACACCATCTCATAATTGTTCCTAAATATTGTTTGCTTTGCAGCAATGTTGCAAGTCCTAAACTTCTAATGCATTTTTTCAGTCCCTTCCCATGTGGTTTTGGCGATTTCACTAGTGGGTCTCCCTTAAGAGGTCTTAGCCTACTAAACTTGTAGAATTCATATCAAGCTTTGTAATAGTCCAAATAATTCTCATGATGGAGTTTGTATGCAAAAGTTATGGGAACAAAAAGTTAACATTGCAACTTAGCTCCTCAAGGCCCACGTTCCTTTCACCACATCATCCTTATGGTTTGGATATTAGGGTTTTGGCGTTATTATAAATTGTAATTTCAACTATTTTTTTATGTTTTTTTTTAATGGGCATAACCATCGCATCTCTTCTCAAAGATAAGCTACCATCATTCTAACTGTTATGTATAATTATGTCGATTGCAGTGTTTTTCACTGTTGATTTAATAGAATTTGGTTTTCATTATATATGGTATTTTACTATGCTCTATTTTCTACAATAATGTGTCCTTTCATTTTGTTTTCAATCCAATTTGGATCAGTGGTATCAAAGCTATCTTACCTACTCTTTGTTGTTTTTTTATGCATGTCCTCTGCAAGGTAAGGATACAAGGAGTTGGGCCTTGAGCTAATCAAGACTAGTGAATATCTTCCTCACTTAAATAAGTGACCTCACATGGAGGATGAAAAGAAGGATGACCAAGCAGGAGATTCTATCAAGATATTCCCTAGGAATCCCTCAGGCAACAGAGGAATAAGACAATGGATCGTTTCACTTAGATCTTTTGGCAACTCCCAATAATAATGGAGGCACTTTTGATAAGTAGTACACCCTTCAAGATACAAGTTAATTTTAATATCCCTTTTAATATCCCTTAGTTCGAAGACAAGATAGATGCAAATGCTCTGGAGAGATCGGTATATCATCTAGAGGGTTATTTATTTGTTGACAAATTTTCCATGGTGGCATACTTATTATGCACAACATACCATAGATGATTTCAAAGTGTATGGGACGGAATCCACTTGGGTGAATTTTGTTAATGCCCTAGGTAGGAGTATTGCCTTGTTGAAAACTATAATAAACAATACACAAAATGGACAACCTTTCTCCAAGGTAAAGACTGCACTATGTTAGAGTACATCAATGACTTTCATACCCTACATACAAAATCAAGTATCAAGGATTATGAGGGGCACCTAGTTCTCAATTACTACAAATGCCTACACAAAGACATCTAAACAAAAATATGGTTTATAGGCATCTCTTCAATGGGAGCCACTCATTGTTATATCATCAAAATTGAGGAAAAATATGACATAACAGTAAATAAAGAGTTTGTGGTTGGAAACTAACCACAATAAAAGAAGGGTGAAGAAAAACATAACTTTTATAACAAAGGACCAAACAAGGATAATCAACATCAAGACAACTAATCAAAGTAGCACACAGAGAAGAAAAATGGGAAGTTGAAGAAGTACACAGGAAAATGGTGTGACAACCATAAAACCTGATCTTTAAACTATTGTGAATATTCCACTGAACAGTTTCCCAATAGATCTAATAAAATATCAGAATCTTTACTGTGAAGGTTATTTTCCTTTATATCTCATATTCTCTAATTACTAGTTTTCTATTTCAAATGTATGAAATAGATGAAATGCGAAAAACAGAGAACATAAATAAATACTCACACACCATCCACAAATAAACACAAAATATAACATGGTAAACCCAATATAGGAGAAAACCTTGCTAGAAGGTGAGGTCACTCTGCTCTCTTTTTTTCAAATGCAAGTGCAAAGAAAGAGACACTCTCTGTGGAGTTTCCTTAGACACTATGGCTTGTACGGCTGCTACAAAATCTCTCCTCCTTTGTTATGCTCTCCAAATACCACTCCTAGGTGCTTTGCTCAACTATGTAACAAATACAATGCTAAAGAATGGAACCCCTTCTCCTCCTAGTGGCTCGGTATTTAACATCACCCGATAGCCATCTAGGGGCACGGTTTTGACTTCCTCAACCCTCAATTGTGATAAGGTTTTGGACCTTCTAGAATCTTCTTAAAATTCCATATGTGGGTAGCCCCATGTGCATGAGTAATGGGAGTTGACGTGGCATCCACTCGTACCATGGTGGTTAACACGATAGGTCAACTTGTGAGAGGCATAACTTTTGCATACGAGCTCTAATTAACACACTTTTTTTATCGTTGGAAAGGTCTTGATGTGTAGAATAGCGTGAAGGGGATCCAACTAAATATGGGAAAGTTTTGACTCCAAAAAATGTTGTTTAATGCCTCAAAATGGCTCTCGGAGGTTTGAAACCCTAATTTTCCAAACTGGGATCTGCCATTAAAATGACCCTGCAAGTTAATTCCTCTAATTTTTTCCACTCTAAAAGCATCGAGATAGATGAAAAATAATATAATGATCCAATCTTGATCAAAATACCATGGCATATCAATGATGAATGTCATGGTAGACAACCAGGTTGATCTT
Organism: Picea glauca; assembly: GCA_000966675.3. Taxonomy (NCBI): domain Eukaryota; kingdom Viridiplantae; phylum Streptophyta; class Pinopsida; order Pinales; family Pinaceae; genus Picea; species Picea glauca. Next base: position 43,166 of record JZKD02S1676839.1, read on the forward strand.
GAAACCTCAAACTTTTTTCTATCCCAATGCCACTAAATCCCATGGATAAGGAAAAATGGATCGTTGACCCATAACCTAACATCAATATTTTCACCACAAAAGTCCAACTATAGGATACTAAGGAAGGTTAGTGCCTCTTCCACTCATATACGTGGGTGAAGGGAACATCTTTGCATTTCATTATTGATAGCAAAAACCATAAGGACCCAATCATAACAAAGGTCATCAAGAAGATTAAGTTGCCAACAATGTCATGCCTCCAACCATGCAACATCAATTAGTTGATCTAGGGAAAAGACATTTGTGTCAATCAACAATGCCACCTACAATACAACATTAATCCCTTCAAAGATGAGGTATTGTGCAACATTGCTCCGCTTAAAGTTTGTGATGTTTTTTTAAGACAACCTATATGTGGAAGCATCGTGTTATTTACCAGTCTAGGCCCTATAGTGTCATTGTTACCCTAGGATAACATATCTACAAGATACCAAAAGTAGCTTAGGCAATCACAGTCTCTCTTATCACTACTAAGCAATGTAGGAAGATAATATGTAAATGGGGAGATTTTTCCTCTTCATACTTTGGTCCAAAAGAGTAAAGAAAATCATTGAGATCGCTTAAATCTCTAAAGGGGTCCCTCTATGTAGTATAGATAGGTATAGTAGTTGGTTGAAGAATATATCGGCATCTTCACCTCTCCTATAGGAGTACCTATGCACTATTAGGTAAAGTATGCAATTGTTTTCAAACTAGATTGCCTCTACATTGTGGTCTTGTATTCATATGCTCTATTCCATGGAATGAGGAGATCAAATGTCATATTTAGGAGATAATACAAAAGGGCCACATTCAACCAACCACCTCACCCTATAGGAGCCCGATTGTGTTGACTCAAAATAAGTATGTGGGACATGTTGACTCTTTATTGACTACATATCCTTGAACAAAACTTCAATCAAGAACTAGTACCCCATCCCCTAAATAAAGATTAGCATGATTAGAATGGTGCCATGTTTTTCAACAAGAATAATCTGAAGATAGGCTATGAGTAGATGCAAATCAATCTAGTCGATGCATGGAAGATAACCTTCAAGTCTAAGGAAGGTCTCTTTGAGTGGTATCCATGCCTTTCAACTTAACTAATGTGAAAAAAAACATTCATGAGGATGATGGATAATATTATGTGGCCATTCACTAATTATATTGTGATTGTATACCTAGATAACATCCCCATCTTTAGTATAACCTAGGACAAGCATCTAACACATATTGAGTAAGTGATGAGTACCCTACAACAACACAAGTTATATGCCAACCTACAAAAAGCTCTCATTTGGCATGCAAAGAATTCAATATACGGGGTACATCATGGATGAGCATGTTGTGCATTTGGATCTAGCCAAGATCCAAGTAATTTATTATTTCCCATCCCTAAGACATGAATAAAACTTTGTAGCTTCTCAAGCTTTACGAACTTTTATTGTAGGTTCATGTTGGTGTTTTCTCACATTGCTTAGGCCCTTACTAGGTTAGAAAGGGTAGATACAAGGCCAAGTTTGTTTGGGCCAAGTCCCAACAAAAACATTTGAAGTGCTAAAGTGTTGTATTTTTTTGAACACTAATCCTCATTATGCCATATCTGCAACAACCATTCAAAATTGAGACAAATGCCTCAGGTTATGACATAGATACAATCCTCACTTAGCATGGACATTCAATGGCCTATCACGACCAAACACTTGCTAACATGGTTTATATATACCCTACCCGTGAAAAAGAGATTAACTCCATTGTCTAGGCATGCCAACCATGGAAGCATTATATTCAAGAAAGGAAGCCATCATACACACTAATAATAGTCCTATGCGATTTATGCAAACTCGAGGAAAGTTGCAAAATGACCACCATCAAAATTAGTCCATGCACCTTCAATATTTCCATTTGAACATTGAGTATAAAAAGGGAGACACCAATTGAGTTTCAAATTTCCTAAACTGACCTCTGGATGTGGCACTGGCCATAGTCCTCAATTCTCGTGGACATGAGACATTAGAGTGGCCCCAACTGTATGAAAATGATCATGATTTTGTTACTACATATCGAACATTAGTAGTAGGCAAATAACTTTCATAAGTTCACCTCTGCAATGGAATTTTATGCCATCCAAGGCATCTTTTTGTTCCATTAGGAAAGCATGAGAAGATGATTTTTAAGGGGCACTATGATTGGGTGGAAGGGCACTTCGAAGTGGAGAAGAAAGTGGCAATGTTGTATAAATGCTTCTACTGGCCAAATCTCCGACAAGATGTTAGCATGTATATCAAATCGTGCACTTCATGTGACATTGCTAAAATTACAATCAAGTAGCAAGGGCTATACACTTCTTGACCCACTCCAAACAAGATTTGGGAGCCAGTTTCATGGATTTTATTTCAATTTTTCCTTCACCCAAGCATGGTAATGATTTTTTTTGTGGCCGTTGATTGGTTTTATAAGATGACAATTTTGGCGCCTTGGAAGAAGAGTGCCATAACAAAAGGCACCACTAATCCCCTCTTTGAGAATGTTTGGGTTCGGCTTGGGTTTTCGATGATCCAAGTGGATATCGGTGGCCACCCACCTATTCCATGGGCTCGAAAAATAGTTTTCCATCTTGGCAGTTTTTCGGGTTCCAAACTTTCGGGGCTGTTTTGAGGCCCTAAACAACGTTTTTTGGGGATTTGGGGCCCAAGTGACTGCCAAAATCACTTAATTGGGCCAGTCAAAAATCGTTCCTCTTGGTTAAACCTTTCCAACGATGTATCGAGCAGATCATATGCAAAAGTTATGCCCTCGGGAAGTTGATGTATCAACTACCCCCATCGGGGCCCGCAAACCTTTTGGCTTTTCATCTTCCGGGGTTAGGGTTTTGGATTTTACTTATGTTAAAAAGGCCTTTGGAGCCTCATTGTAACAATCATATTCTTGCGAATGTGAGTAGCCATCACATCTCTTCTCAGAGATGAGCTGCCACCATTCTAGTGAGTCTTTCACTCTGTATTTTTACAGTCTTTGTACATTTTCGCTCATTAATAGAAAATTGTGTATTACTGTATCTGTGTGTTTATGGTTGCATCTCTGATACATTTCTATTATGTTATTGGATATCTGAGATATCTTTGTACATTTCTTTATTATATCTCCCCTCTCATTTCGTGTCAAAAATAATCTGGATCAATGGTATCAGAGCAGGCTGCTCTTGATGGTTTTTCAGTGCATGTCCCCGATGAGGTCTGAGTATAGCAAGTTGGGTCTCGAGCTTGTCTCTCTTGAATAAAATCATTCTCGCATGCCCAAGAAACCCTCTATGGCTGAAGAAAACAAAAACAACGGAGTAGATGATTCTATCAATATGTTGCTTGAGAAAGCTCTAACGTGACATAGGAGCGAAATGATGGAGAATTTTTCCCACATCCTTCAACGTTTGTCGATAGAAACATGTGCATATTCATCAAACAACCACTTTCGAAGCACCTCTCCTTTCAAGGTACAAGTTATTTTTGATATTCCCGTATTTGAAGGTCAGATATATGTGGATGCCTTAGACTAATGGTTAAATCTGCTAGAAGGTTATTTCTCTGTTCAACATTTTTCCGATAGGGAAAAGATCACCTTGGCACTCCTTAAAGCTCTCCCCCATGTCAAACATTGGTGGGAAACTTACTTGGAGCAAAGTTCCATGGAAGAGTCTATAATATATGGGGCCAATCCCACTTGGGATTTTTTTGTGGACGCGGTAAAGGAACAGTATTACCCTGTCGACAACTATGAGGACCAATATATGAGATGGACCATGTAATGTCCCTTTCCAAATAGGAGCTCTAGAGAGGAGGCTTAATGGTCTAAACCACCCCGTTAGACTATAGTCAGGGCCAAAGAGGGGTAAATAGGGTTACTAGAGGTCACTCCAATCACAAGTGTTATATTCAGAAAGTGACATTGAGATAAAAAGGGGTTAAAAGCGTTTTTAAGTCATTATGAGCTAAAAATAGAAGTCAACGGTGAATTAGGGTTTCAACAGTGATTTAGGGTTTGGGAAGTCAACCATGAATTAGGGTTTTAGTGGAAAGATATAAAGGAAGGGTCAGCGACCTAATTCATTATTATGCACATTATGACTTGTCATTGAGGAGAATAGGTGCATCTCAGGAGAGATAGTTCAGTGGATTCCAGGAGGAGGACACCAGTTGGATGATTTCGATGTTGAGAGACACACCCTAGTCACCAGGAAGATCATTCAGGTCTTCCATCATTCTTTAGCAACAGTTACACAGTGTTTAGCAGCAAGGGCGCATTCATCTAGAGTGAGGGCCCAACTTTTGAGAGGGTTTTTAGTCGACTTATCCCATCCAGAGAGAATTCTGAGATTTCCCTCCGACCCATTTGAGAGGAGGGCAAGGCGCATATTTTTCTTGGATCATAATCATATTCCGATGGAGGAATCAACTGGGACACATTTTCCAGACTTGGACGTGCGACATTGTTTACAGGTAAATTTGGGGTTCCAGAGCGAGCATCAGACCAGATTCAGGGAAACCCTTCTGACCCATTTCCCAGTAGACAAAAGCAGTCGTTTTGAGACATATCTCATCCGATTCTGATGGTGGAATCACTAGGACGCATTTTTCCAGAAGAAAAGGGGCACATTCCCCCAGGGGTATCCATCCGGGGTCCAGACTCATCAGCAGAGGGGTCCGATAGATACCAGTACTGAGGACTAGAACAAGGCGCATCATTTGGGATAGTTTCCAGGCCATTCCGAGAAGTATAGCTACCAGGGAAAACTTTCCAGACTTCCAACAGTTACCGTCAAAGCTGCCATTGATTCCGCAGCATTGACATATTCCCAACGCACCCATTGATTCCACAACACTCACATATTTTGGGTATTATCTTTTAGTTGCTTATTTGTATTATGGCTAAGATCCTTTTGTCTTCTGATCTAGCCGAGTGTTGTTATTTTATTCAGCCGTATTCAACCTATTTTAATCCGCAGAGATATCATAATACAAACTTTGTAGTCCTTTGTCGCATTTATTATTTGTATGATCATTTATATGTTGTAAACAATAGATCCTACATACATAATAACAACATTTCCTAGAGTAGCCAAGTCAAGAACATTACAGTGGTATCAAAGCTTTAGTCCTGCCAGCTTGTGACTACAGACAATGAGTGCAGTAGAAGACCTAAAGGGTCGTGAACACGTAGGTGACGAATATGTCACTTACAACATGCATAAGGAAAGAAGGCATAGGCCTAATTTTCCCCCTTTTACGCCTAGCTCAGAGGAAGAGGAAGAGGCACACAGAGAAACAGAGAGAAGGGCAGAGCGCGAGGCAGAGAGGATGCTAGGAGATAGATATGAGCGACCAGAGGGTAGTGGCAAGGCCTCTGTAGATCGATAGACAGCTTTCATGCAGGTTATCAATGATATGTTAGCTAGTCAATGGACCATGTCTCGGTCCTTGGCATAGGTGGTTGATAGATTGGCTAGAGTGGGCACCCCAGACACACAAGTCCCGCATGTAGCATAAGAAAACTCAGGAGCATGTAGTAGACCCGAGTCACCCTCTCGCACATACACCTCTGCGAGTAGGATTCCTAGACCCGTATTTCCCAGTTTCCAAAGGGCACCCCTGGTAGCAGCACCGCCACCGATAGCACAAAGGCCACCCACTCATGCAGATCACATTGTAGAGTATAGGAGGGAGTACGCATCATTGGGTCGTGACTTCCATTAGGACATGACCTTAGTCGAGTACTGTGGACTCAGACTCAGGAACCGCCCCAGAGAGCCGCAGAGGGGAGGACCACAACAATAGCAGGGGCATAACCTCGATTTCATCCTAAAAGTTGGGAAACTCACCATCCCTTCTTTTGACGAATCGTCCAAATACACCGCCAGAGCTTGGGTACAGAAGCTACACACATATTACAAGATCAACCAGATGACCGAGACAGAGGCCATCCGTTTCGCGACCTTACACTTGGAGGGTGAGGCACACAAGTGGTGGTATCATGGACTGGTGACATTGGGTCACAGTTACAACACCTCCTATAAGGAGTTTACAGATAGGCTCATGGACAGGTTTGACAGGAAGGATCCTGAGATACACTTCACAGATCTAGCCCAGTTGAGACAAACTGGCACAACAGAGGCATTCATCAAAGAGTTTCAGCGGGTAGCCGTGGCAGTGACAGATATATCAGAGCCCAGGTTGATCATGTTATTCACATAAGGACTCACAGAGCCTTTGAGAGGATGGGTGAAGGCATACAGGCCTCCCACTTTGCAAGATGCCATCCTTCGCACTCTAGATCTGGCAGACTCAGTGCCAAAGACTAAAACTTTCTCCAAACCATTTGTGCTCCAGAGGGATCGAGACAGGAAGCCACTCTAGAGAGAATGGAAGGGCAAGGAGAAGTTGGATGATGAGAATAGGCGAGAGATTACGAGGAAGAAGCTTTGCTTCAGCTGCAAAGATCCTTGGGTCCCAGGCCACATGTGCATAGGCAAGGGAGAGATTCATTATATTGAGGTAGCAACAAACAGCGTGAATAGTGAGGAGGAGGAGAAGTACAATGGATCCACTAGTTCAGAGGAGGAGTCAACACCATCAGAGGAGCAACCTCCCTGTAGACCACGGACACCGGCTGGAGTCCATCCTCCAGTAGTCCCACAACCGCCAGAGCAGGATAATAGGAGGAAACCAGCAAAGGGAGGAGTCATAGCAACCCTTTCTGGTGTTCCCAGGTATGATACCCATTGTATTAGAGGGATTATTCAGGGGCAACAGACAATCGCCCCGATAGATGGTGGGGCCACCCACAACTTCATCGATGCTTCACTAGTATCGAGACAGGCACTTCAGAAAGAGGAGTTTGAGGGGTTTGATGTTGTGGTAGCAGATGGACACACAGTGGAGTGTCTAGAGAGAGTTCCAAACTTAGAGATGAAGTTAGGCAACTACACAGTGAGATACACATTTTATGTGGTTGACCTATCGGACACAGATGTGGTGTTAGGAGTTCAGTGGATGATTACCTTGGGAAAAATCACTACCAACTACCAAACCTTAGAAATGGGATTCAAAGATCAGGATGGGAAGAAGGTTGTTCTAAGAGGTATGTCAACAGGAGCACCCAAGACAGTTTCAGCCAAAAGGATGGAGAGGATATTCAGACATGGGGAGGTAGCATATGCCGCAAAATGCTTGATCACTACTCAGAAGGATTCAGAAGGTTGACAACAGTACCATACAAAGATCAAGAATTTGTTGGGACGACATAAGCAGGTCTTTGGGGCAATTCCACCAGGGAGACCACCTAACAGGGGGTTTGAGCACACCATTGAGTTGGAGGAGGGGGCCAAACCTATGATCACCCCCGCTATCATCATCCTAGGAGGTTCAAGGATGAGATAGAGAAGGCGATCAAGGAATTGTTGGCGATGCGACACATCAGACCGAGCAACAACCCATTTTCTTCTTCAGTTGTCTTAGTTCCGAAGAAGGATGGCACCATGAGAATGTGCATTGATTACCGAGCCTTGAACAAGAAAACCATCAAGAACCGGTACCCTATCCCACGCATTGATGAGTTGATGGATGAACTGCACGGGGCATTTTTCTTCTCAAAAATTGATCTACGCTCTGGATATCATCATATCAACATCCAAGAGCAGGACATAGAGAAGACGACATTTCGATGTCATTTTAGACACTTCGAGTTCCTGGTTGTGTCATTTGGTCTAACCAATGCACCCGCTACATTCCAAACTTGCATGAACCATATATTCAGGGATCATTTAAGGAAAACAATCTTGGTTTTCTTCGACGACATCTTGATCTATAACATGTAATGACAAGAGCATATAAGGCACCTGGATGAGGTATTGAGCATCATGGAGGCACAGTCATTATATGCCAAAGAGTCCAAGTGCGAGTTCGATATGACATAGCTGCTTTACTTAGGCCACATCATCAGTGCACAAGGGGTACAGGTGCACCAAGGGAAGATCAGGGCCATTCTGGATTGGCCGACACCCAGGAACATGACATAATTGAAGAGCTTCTTCGGGCTGTGCAGCTATTACAGGTGGTTCGTCTGGGGTTTTTCTCAGCTTGGAGCACCGCTGACAGATCTTACTAAGCATGGGGCCTTCATATGGGAAATCACAGGAAGCCTTTGATCACATGAAGGAAGTCATGGGCACTTGTCTAGTGTTGGCACTACCAAACTTCACCTTGCTATTTGTACTAGAGTGTGACGCATCCGACGAAGGGATCGGTGCAGTTTTGATGCAGGGAGGACACCCCACTGTATTCGAGAGCCGGAAGCTTAGTCAAGCTGAGAGGTTGTACTCCATTTATGACAAGGAAATGTTGGTAATCATGCATGCCTTGACCAAGTTCAAACAATATTTGGTGGGCAGCAAATTCGTGGTCAAGACCGATCACAACAGTTTGAAGTATTTCCTTGAGCAGAAGGACCTCAATGAGCGCCAACAAAAATGGGTGACGAAGGTACATGCATTTGACTTTGACATAGAGTATGTCAAGGGGAAGAAGAACATTGTGGCCGATGCACTATCGAGGAGACCTGCGACATGTTCTTTGATGGAGATTTCAGTAGATTGGAAATCCCACTTGTTAGTGGAATATTCCAAGAACAAGTTTGCTTGTGAGGTGATGGATGGGCAGATACAGGATGACCGGTATAGGATCATTGACAATGTCATATTTTAAAAGGATAGAGTCTACTTGGTGCCAGATTCAGGGCTCCAGAAGAAGATCCTCACCACAGTTCATGATTCACCTCTAGCAGGCCATCAGGGGTTTTTCAAAACCTATAAACAGATCAAAGATAGGTTCTCATGGAAGGGCCTCAAATAGGACGTTATGAGACACGTCAATGAGTGTGTGACTTGCCAGCAGAACAAGTCAGAGCATGCTCTTCCAGCAGGGCTACTTCAACCACTCCCCATTCTAGAGCAGAAATGGGAGAGTATATCTATGGACTTCATCTGTTAAGGTCCTAACCCGCACATAGGTAGATCAATGTATTCGGATGTAATAAAGGTCAATATTAATAAGACCTTTCAATAAAATAGAATAAGGTGGATGTAAGAAGACCTAA
>JZKD02S1676839.1:57418-71417 GCA_000966675.3 Picea glauca
GAAGCTTCCGCTTCTAGAAGGATCTTCCTCTAGATGCTTCTCTTAATAGACATATTTAGTATAAATAAGGGTCGAGGGTATGAAAAACCCTATCTTGGATATTATTGTAATAGAGTGTTGCTCGACTGGAGGTTGCCCCCTCGAAGAGGCCTGTGAACATTGCTATCTGATTCAAAGTGTAATTTCTGTTGCTATTTCGTATATCATTTCTGTGTATTGTGAAGATTATGCTGGATATTTTACTGTTATTCTGTCATTTCTAGCATTTCATTTATGTTCTGCATATTTTATATATTTGGTATCTTGCATCATCACATGTCTACCCAAGGTCCATGGTAAGGACCGTATCTATGTAGTGGTCGACAGATTGACCAAGTTTGCTCACTTCTATGCCATACCGACAGAGTACAACACAGTTCAGGTAGCCGAGCTTTTCTTCAGGGAGGTCTTCAGAGTTCATGGGTTGCCAAAGAACATCGTCAGTGACAGGGACATTCGGTTCATAGGGACATTTTGGAGAGAGTTGTTTTGGTTGGTGGCGATAGATTTGACACCTAGCACCAACTATCACCCTCAGACAGATGGGAAGACCGAGATTTTCAACAAGTAGGTTGAAGGGTATTTGAGGAACTATGTAGGAGGACAATAGAGAACGTGGATCAAGTGGTTACATTTAGGAGAACATTGCTACAACACCACCTTTCACATGTTCATTGGTATGACACCGTTCCGAGCATTGTACGGATATGATGCTCCCACTTTGGTAGAATTGGTCTTTAGGGAGAGAAGAGCTCCCAAGGCCAAGGATTGGATCAGGGAGAGTCAGGAGATTCTCAAGTTGTTGAAAGAGAACCTGCAGACGGTGCAAAACCGACAGAAGATAAGTTCAGACAGACACAGGATAGAGCACAACTTTGAGGTTGGAGATTTGGTTTTCTTGAGAGTCCAACCCTACAGACAATCATCCATGAAGAAGAGTGGGGCCGAGAAGCTCAAGCCTAGATTTTATGGTCCTTACAGGATCATGCGCCGAGTAGGCGAGGTTGCTTACGAGCTAGATCATCCTGAGGGGAGCAAGATTCATAACGTGTTGCACGTGTCTTGCCTAAAAAAGGTAGCGGGACAATTCATTAGCACATTAGAGGAGCTTCCCCCATTGGATGAGGAGGGACAGTTGGAGTTAGTTCGGGAGGAGGTTTTGGAGTTCTGGGAGTGAAAAATTAGGAGTAGGGTCATCAGAGAGTGTTTGATTAGATGGAGAGGGCTCCCAGTAGAGGACACTACTTGGGAGAGCGAGCAGGTGTTGCAACACCCTGGACTGGTATTGCTTGAGGACAAGCAATTTCGGGAAGGGAGGACTGTAATGTCCCTTTCCAAATACGAGCTCCAGAAAGGAGGCTTAATGGTCTAAACCGCCCCGTTAAACTATAGGCAGGGCCAAAGAGGGGTAAACAGGGTTACTGGATGTCAGTCCAATCACAGGTGTTATATTCAGAAAGTAACATTGAGTTAAAAAGTGTTAAAAGCGCTTTTAAGTCATTATGATCTAAAAATAGAAGTCAACAGTGAATTAGGGTTTCAACAGTGATTTAGGGTTTTGGATGTCAACAGTGAATTAGGGTTTCAACATGATTTTGGGTTTTGGAAAGCTATAAAGGAAGGGTCATCGACCTAATTCATTATTATGCAGATTATGACTTGTCATTGAGGAGATGAGGCGCATCTCAGGAGAGATAGTTCAGTGGATTCCACGAGGAGGACACCAGTTGGTTGATTTTGGTGTTGAGAGACACACCCTAGTCACCGGGAAGATCATTCAGGTCTTCCATCATTCTTCAGCAGTAGTTACACAGTGTTCAACAGCAAGGGTGCATTCATCCAGAGTGAGGGCACAACTTCTGAGAGGGTTTTTAGTCGACTTATCCCATCCAGGGAGAATTCTGAGATTTCCCTCTGACCCATTTGAGAGGAGGGCAAGGTGCATCTTTTTCCTGGTTCGTCATCATATTCCGACGAAGGAATCAACTGGGACACATTTTCCAGACTTGGACGTGTGACACTTTTGGCGGGTACATTTGGGGTTCCAGAGTAAGCATCAGACCAGATCCAGGGAAACCCTTCCGACCCATTTCCTAGTAGACCAAGGCAGTACTTTTGAGACATATCTCATCTGATTCTGATGGTGGAATCACTAGGATGCATTTTGCTAGAAGAAGAAGGGTGCATTCCCCCCAGGGTATCCATCCGGGGTCCAAACTCATCAGTAGAGGGGTCTGATAGATACCGGTACTGAGGACTAGAGTAGGGCACATCATTTGGGACAGTTTCTAGGCCATTCCGAGAAGTATAACTACAAGGGCGAACTTTCCAGACTTCCAGTAGTTACTGTCAGAGTTGTCATTGATTTCACGACACTCACATATTCCCAGCGCACCCATTGATTCTGCAACACTCACATATTCCGGGTATTATCTTTTAGTTGCTTATTTGTATCCCGGCTAAGATCCTTTTGTCTTCTGATCTAGCTGAGTGTTGTTATTTTATTCAGCCGCATTCGGCCTATTGTAATCTGCAGAGATATCATAATACAAACTTTGTAGTCCTTTGTCACATTTATTATTTGTATGATCATTTATATGTTGTAAACAATAGATCCTTCATACACATTAACAACATTTCCTAGACTAGCCAAGTCAGGAACATTACAGACCACATTGTGGCAAGAAAGGGGCCAAGCAGTTCCAGAGTTCACCAATACCTTCCATACCTTGCGCACCAAGTTGGGTATCAAAGAGCTGAATGACATTTGGTTCTGAAATACCGTGGGGCTCTACACAGATACATCCAAATTGAAATGGATTTTTTGGACATCTCATCACTTGGTGTTGCTTATCGATATGTTGTTAAAATCGAGCAAAAATTTAAGTACTAGAACAAATGGTCGGGTCTACAAATCCGCAACAACCAAAGTATGATAAAGACAACCCTAACAAATAGTCTCCTAAAAACTAGTCCAAGCCACAGGAAAACAAGGGTCACGGGAAGACAAAGGACACTGAAAAATGATGTGATTTCCACAAAAGCCCCTGGCACAACACCGATGAATTTCGCTCAAAACACTCATTGGTGGCCAATATCAAAGACAAGGAGCCAAACCATGATTCAGAATTTGATTCTGAAAATACTTTTAAAAGACAGATTGTCGACGCAGATCCCACTATTATTGTCGCAGCCACAACAATTCAACCAAAAGAACCAACAAATCCCAAAGATGGGGAGCGCCTTTTTCATTCACATATGTGGGTGAAGGGGACCTCGCTGCATTTTATTGTTGATAGCAGAAGCCAGAAGAACCTCATCTCAGCAGATGTCGTCAAACAGTTGGTATTGTCGACAACACCACACCCGCAGCCATACAATATCAGGTGGCTTCGTCAGGGACGAGATCTTCATGTTAGCCAACAATGTTGATTGTCATACGGCATCCAACCCTTCGAGAATGAGGTATTATGTGATGTTTCCCTACTGTATGTCTCTGATGTTCTCATGGGCTAGACATATATGTGGAAACACTATGTTGTTTATGAGTCTCGACCCCGCAGTGTCATTACTTCTTGGGGGGGTCATCTCTACAAAATACCAGAGGTAGTTCTGACTATTGTTCCACCTAAACAATGCCGCAACGCAGTATCTCATACTACAAAATTTAGCTTCTTCACAATCTGTTCAAAAGGGGAACAGAAGGATACCGCAACCACTACAGCCTCGACCCAAGCACCTTCTGTCCAACAGAAGCAGGTCGACAAGATTGCAGGAAAACACAAAGATTCCTTTTGCACATAGTCATCTCAGGTAGCCCGATTGGTTGAACAGATTCAACCCCGCTAGCAAGGCAAGCAACGCGACCTCTCCAGCAAGGCAAGCAGCTCACCAAGATTCAGATTCAACAATTGCTTTCCCCTCTCCCACGGGAACTCAACGCAATGGATACCATTACTTCTTAAGGAGGGAGGATTGATCCAGGTGGATATCAGTGGCCACCCACCTATTCCACAGGCTTGAAAAACAATTTTCCATCTTGGTAGTTTTTCGGGTTCCAAACTTCCGGGGTCGTTTTGAGGCCCTAAACGACGTTTTTTGGGGATTTGGGGCCTAGGTGATGGCAAAAGGCATTGACCTAAGCTAGTCGAAAATCGTTCTTCTTAGTTAGACCTTTCCAACGGTGTATCGAGCACCCCAAACGGAGATCGTATGCAAAATTTACACACCCGAGAAGTTGACGTATCAACTACCCCCATTGGGGCCCGCAAACCTTTTGGCTTTTCATCTTCTGGGGTTAGGGTTTTGGATTTTACTTATGTTAAAATCCTTTGGAGCCTCATTGTAAAAATCATCTTCTTGTGAATAAGAGTAGCCATCACATCTCTTCTCAGAGATAAGCTGCCACCATTCCAGCGAGTCTTTCACTCTGTATTTTTACAGTCTTTGTACATTTTCGTTCATTAATAAAAAATTGTGTATTATTGTATCTTTGTGTTTATGGTTGCATCTCTGATACATTTCTGTTATATTATTGGATATCTGAGATATCTCTATACATTTCTTTATTATATCTCCGCTTTCATTTCGTGCCGAAAATAATCTGGATTAGTCGAAGACCAATTTTTTTTTTTAGGGCAATAGGTTCTTGGGTATATTTTGGTTCAACATTCGGTCCATGATGGATGCCAAGACGACCATGTTGATTATACATATGGAGGTATTTAGCATGATTATTGTACATATCCTCAAAATGTACAACTTCAAGCATCCATGTACATGGGACAAAAGCTTTCCTTATGTTTAACACAACTAAAACAAAACTCTTGATAGTTCTATCAGTAAAACCCTTTTAGGTGTGTTGGGTGTTCCAACCATTAACACCAATTGATGTGATTATTCCCATTGCATCGACATAGGAAGAGTCCTCCCATGCTCAAAATGATGCAAACAAAGAAACTGAATTTGTTGAATGTATACATGACATCCAATGACAAGTCCATGATATTATTTACATGAATCCAACTAAGTACAAGCAACAACATGATCCACATCGGGTTCCATACAAGTTTTAGGTTGGTGACAAGGTATGGTTTCACTTATAGAAAAATCAACTCACAACCCCCCACATGAATCTCAAACCAATTCGATACAAGCCTTACACCATCACCAAGGCTATCAACAAGAATTATTTTAAATTTAATCTTTGACCTTTCCTTGGCTTATGACTCATGTTTAATGTGGAGTTGCTTCGACCATACTTTTTCCTCTGTTAGAAACCTTTAAGGTGGAAAAGCATTTGGCCACTATAGAGCTTAAACATAATTGCATGATCAAGACACAATGGACCAAATCATAGACACCAAGTTGAAGAGCACCTGGCAACAAAATATACAAGTGTTCCAGGTTTTGAAGAAAGGCAACTTATTCACCAAGGAAAGTGGTTTACTAAGAACCAAATTTAACAAATATTTTCCATCTGATACAGTGACTTGATGCAATGGGATAAATGATCCAAGTGCTTATTTGAACCTACCACCATTTTAGAAATGGTCTTAACCTTTCTAGTTTTGAGGTCTTGAAATTCTAGTGCATTTTTCTAGCCCTTCCCGTGCATTTTTGGCAATTTCACCAATCAAAATCCCTTTGGAGAGGTCATCCTACCAAACTTGTGTAGCTCATAATAAGCTTTGTAATGGTCCAAAGAATGCCCAAAATGGAGTTTATTTATGAAATTTTTGGGACTGATAAGTCGATGTTCCAACTAGGCTCATCGAGGCCCACCTTCTTTTCCCCACATTATCTCTTGGGGTTGGGGTTCTTGAACCCTGAGGATATTGTCTCTTGGATTTTTGGGTATTAAGATACAACGTAGTTTCAACTCTTGTTCTATGGTTTTTTCTAATGAGCATAGCCATCACGTTTTTCTCATAGATAAGTTACCACCATTTCAAACATTATGCATTGTTATGTACATTGTAGTGTTTTTCACCATTTATTCAATAATATAATTTGTCTTTCAATATATACATGTTTCACTATGCTCTATATATGGTGTTTGAATGTTATCTATTTATTACAATAGCAAGTTCATTCATTGTGTTCTCAATCCAATATGGATCAACAAATCTCTTTTAACGTGAATTTAGGAAAATCCCCTTGCATAAGATTGAGGGAAGTAAATTGTACAATTCACATCCAACTCATCTGATGTCCTAGTTCTCGCCATACAATTTGACTTGATGCAATCTAGTATCATTGATGTGAAGCAAGAAAAAGACCACTTATTCCATTCTTAACTTTGGATACATGGACAACCTCTTGATTTTATTGCCAATAACTATGAATTGGCTCAAGCTAGTAATCTCAATAGACCCATACCCATATACCATTGGATGTCTCAACTAAAGGAAATAATTGTGTGTGATGTGACAATGTAGATTCCAATATACCATATATTTATCCGAGGATACAATGATATGTGATATAGCACCTCTGGACATTATGGCATGTTGCTTCAACAACCAATCTATGTTGGAGTTACATGGTGTGTATGAGTTAATACTTTGGATTGTCATTGTCAGATTTAAGGATTAATTGTATGCATTCCTGATATTACTCCTAAATTGAAGGTTTTTATCACTTTAACAAATATATGTTGCAACTTGATAACTCATGGATTTAAATTATTGTGTTGAATATCCACTTGTAAGCCTTACAAAAGAATATGGTGTTAGTGTAAATATCCTTCATTGTGCAACCAACATAATAGAAGAAAATCAACTTGCTTCTTGAGGACTACACTAACATGTTTAAGGACCCCATGAGCATAACTTTGTAATGTTGAGCACGATACGATATTGGCTTAAAATTTGAAGCTTCATTGCCCAACAAACCCTTGTATTAGAGATAGATTCTATATAATTAAGAAATTAAGCACCAAATTTAGGAGTTATTATAGAAAGGACATATTAGGCCCAATAGTCCTCTTTGTGAAAAGCCCCATTGTGCCCATGTTGAAGAAGGATGGTATGTCGAATGCCTACATAAGCTATCACATCTTGAATAAGATCATTGGCAATAATCATTATTCTATTTTGCACATTGAAGACTTTATAGTTCTTCTAGGGAAAACAATTCTACACCAATTTCGATATGAAATCTAGTTATCATTGAGATATTTGGAAGACAATGTTTGAGGATAGATATAGACTTTTAAATGGTTGTTGACGACCTCAAGCTTAACCCACATGCTTGGTTCTTTATCTTCTTAATGAATGGAATTTTGTACCCCTCTATAATTAATTTGTCATGGTGTCGCAAGAGCAACTTGTTTAGTCTGTAAAAACAAGTACCTAATATAGCCCTGCTAAGGTTCGAATCATGGCAGTGACATGCTAGTTCTAATGCTCGTGCCTACAGTTTTGTGCCAATGCATGCAACAACATTTGGGACTAGGTGTAAGTCATAGGTGACTTTTATGGAATAGATACCATCCACTCACATTGCTTAGCCTAAGAGAAAACGACTGAAATTTTCTATTGGTTCCCCAGTAATGAAAAAACTAGAAGTGTTAGCCTCAATAATGATAAGAATAATCTTAGTTCAAAAAATAAGTTGTCATGGTGTACCTTAGTGATTTATTAACCTGCATTAAAATGTGGGACAAGTGTATGCCATAAAGTATGTAACTCCTTAATATTTTACACCAAATTTGAGAAACATAGCTTCAGGATATAAGATATCTTAGATATATAGTTTATTAAACATGTGTGCACAGAGATCCAAAGAACATGTAAGTTTTATATGATCGGCCTATCCCAACCAACCTTTTAGAGTTGCAAATATGTCTTGGCTTGGCATTTTTTTCTCCAAATTTTCACTTTGGACTTCCCACATGTTAGATACCTTCTCAACCAAATATTGGTGTTGCAACACAATGAAAGTAGGTTTTAGATGCAATCAAGAAAACCAATAAGTGTTTTAGGAACTTAGGCACACATTATGCTCTATCCTGGCCAATCTTGCACCTTCCTAATCTTCTCTGTATATTTAAAATTTAAAGAGTTCTTTATAAATACACACTAGTAAATACATCGATCAAGCATTGTCATCCAATAACTTACCATTCAAAAACCTTTAATGATGTCATTACATTCATGCCTCAACAACCCCCCAAGTCAACCGACTTGTGGCTCCACTTTTAAATTTTATCAAGGCTCATCAAGTGAACCTTACTCTCCCTTATCCTTATTCTTCTAATGGCATGCTACTAATTGCAATTTATTTGATCGAATGCATGTTTGATCTTTTTATTGTCTTACAAAATTACAATAGTTATTGGTGGTTGCATTATTATATTTGGTTTTCTTCACAAGTTTGCTGTATATACATTAGTCACATTGCATGCATCATGGTTTTAAATGCTCTTGTACACTTTGGATTCAATTGGCTCCTACCTACTTAAAAGTGTTATGCAATTGTGCCTAGGGTTTCTAAAGTTGTTTTTCATCATTTGGTGGTTTGTAATTGATTTAGGGGAAGAATTGACACTTTTGCAAGGAGTTGGGTTTGAAGTGCACCAAGATCCAAATGACCTTTTTCATGAACTAACTACTCATGAATTGTGCCAATGTCAATCAACACCTTGAAAGCCAATATAACCAAGATATAAGACAAGCTGATAGAATTCAATTTGAGCTTAGTATTGTCTTGAATAGGACATGGACTTTCATTAAAAAAATGCACTTACGTGTAATTTTGATACTTTGAGAAGGCCACATATATGTTTTCCTTGATTGTAAATGCAATGCAACTGACATTTTCCAAATCCAAAGTTCTGAGTTATGAGAACATGTATTGATGATTTTCTCTCAAATCAAGCCATGTGAACTTCCTTGTCTATGAAAGCTACAAAGATGGCTTTGAGCAGAGTTGTGTGACTATTTGTTGGAAAGCCCTACTTATCTTCTACACACTACAAAAAATTGTTGGTCAAATTATTATTGTTGAGATGATTTATGGCTTCTTGAAGTTTGGTCAATTTGAAGGCAAAAGATAAAATAATTCTTATACATAAAATTTCCCAAACTATCTATGGTTTAAGTTCATTCTTTCAATTTTAGAAGCGATAAGTGTTTTTCCATATTTTACCAAAGACTTTCACTAAGGATTAAAATATTTTACCTGAGGTTAACATTTTTCATTCGAGAGTTATTTTTGGTCTTCCTAAAAGCCTTTGTTGTTTATGCAACCCTGAAAACAACAACTCAAGATATGGAAGTAAATGATTCAACTTGCCAGAAATTGGTCTTCGAGAGTGACTTCCCCGTGTGTTAGGTTAAACTTGACTCGGTGAAAGAGTTAGAGTTGCTAGGTCAACACTGGTGGTTTCAAACACATGATTTTGCTAGCTCGTGGTTTTAGAGCTCGTCAATTACATGTAATGAAGGCCTTTAAAAGGCTAGTGATACTCCATTGTAATGTGTCGAGAGTTGAGCAGTGAAGGCTCACTTGGTCGAGGCCAGGAGGCTTGTCGGCTTGGTCTCCTTTGGTCATGGGCAATAGTAGAGTTATTGTTGGCAGGTTTTCTAGGATTAATCTGGTGTGATTTATGTGAGCATGTTGCTATGTTCTTGCTATTTTTATCTCTCTTGCTTTCTTTTTTCCTAACAATTGGTATTAAAGTTGAACATATGTTTAGGTGATAAACTCGCAGGAAAGGAGGGTTGCTGGTTCGAGTGGGAGAAATGGTGGAAGAAATAAAGTTTATGGTCAAGAGGTTTAATGGCCAGAACTACCAGCTAAGGAAGATGCAAATGAAGAATGATGGTTTGGATGCTTGGATCTGATTGATATGTCAAGTGTGGTCAGATTTGTTGTATGGTTGCAGATCTACCAAGAAGTGAGTATCAAGAGTTGGAGGTCAAAGAAATGGAAAGGCAAGAGGATGGCAGGCCAGATAACAACAATGAAAAAAAAAATTTTAATTTTAATAGAGTTGAACGTAAATGGGCATATAACTATTAAGCATGCATACCCCAGGTTTGAAATTTCACTTGTAAAGTCTAGAACTAGGTGATAACTTGAAGGAGGTTGCATTTGGTCATGGGAAACCCCAAGTCAAGTTTAAAGGGGGAATGTTAGGTTAAACTTGACTGAGTGAAAGAGTCGGAGTTGTTAGGTCAACAATAGTGATTTAGGGTACATGATTTTAGAGCCCAGATTTTCCAAGATAATTCTCCTGTGATTTTTATGTGTATGTTCATGTTATTTTTATCTCTCGGTTTCTTTTTTCCTAACATTGTGCTCGTCCTCGTAAAATTTTGAAACCCATGTTGTGGACCTTGTTACTTATGCGACCATTACTTGATGTTCTCCTTAAGTTTGGGGAAAATTGTGAAATGGTCGTTGAACTTCTCACATGTTGTAACCGAGACTTTGGTAACATTTTTAAGCTTTTTGAAAGAAATGATGATGATAATTAAATGCCTGCATTGATAGACGTACTAGTGGATGTCCTTGTGGAATGGACATTT
Organism: Picea glauca; assembly: GCA_000966675.3. Classification (NCBI taxonomy): domain Eukaryota; kingdom Viridiplantae; phylum Streptophyta; class Pinopsida; order Pinales; family Pinaceae; genus Picea; species Picea glauca. The sequence continues at coordinate 67,996 of JZKD02S1676839.1, forward strand.
TATGAAAAACTAAATAGAAACCTAATTATCCATACTTCGCTCATTGTGAATTCAATCCATCCTTTTTTTTGTTAAATCCTTAACCCTGGGTCCATCCCATTTGTAAATCACATCCTGTCACAAGAACACTATATTGATCTAAAAAGGTATTCAAGGCAAGAAATAGGGTACTATATGTGGAGGATCTGACACTATTGTTCATAAGTTGTGTTATCCTCGGAAACTAACTTTTGTTTAAGACTATGTTGTTTGAGTGTTTCAATAAGCTGCAATTCTATAGTGGTAAAAATGTGATAGTTATGAATATGTCTTTCCTAAATGTTAAGAATACATATTTCTTCCTTGGAGGTTACAGGTTCGAGTCCAGAGGGGTATAGTCTATACATGTTGGCCCATTGTGACGAGGATAGAAGGGTAGGCGACCCTTGGGATGAGGTCCCTCCTCGTGGACTTCCTTGACCCTTACTTGCTAGTTTTTGGATATACTCTTGGATTATTACCCATGGTGAAAAAAAAATCATCTTACATGAAAACAAAAATCATCTTACATGTTCACTTCGAATATAATCAAGAACACTCTTTGGTCACTAACTATGCTTCAAAGGACCGTGAACTGTTACATTCAATGCATTTGTGTGGCTTCAAATTTGAGACAGATTGCAATGATAATCATGTTCATAAGGTTTCTTCTTTAAGGGTAGAAATAGATTTTGGAAAGTCTCCAACAAAAAATTTCAAAGATAGACTTCCAGACATAGACTTAGATTTTCGGTGATATTTTGATTGGGAAGGTCAGCCACAACCATCTGATGTAAATTTTAGCCTTAAGTTAAAATATACGGTTGATCAGGTTGTTTAACAACTAATGACGATATTTTTTTTACCAGGTGAGGAATGAGAAAAATAAGATCTTCGTCTGGTGGATATATGTTTTCGAGCATGCATGGTTAGAATGGGATTGTGGGCTTTATAGAAAAACAAGAAAAAATTCCTCGCACAAAAGAAGGCATTGTTCTGATAAAATCTCAAGAAAAAATGCCTCGCACAAACAAAGGCATTGTTCTGATAAAATATCAAGAAAAAATGCCTTGCACAAAAGGCGTAGTTACCACTGATAGTTATACTTCGCCTAATTATGGGATGATCCTAAGATAAATTGGATATGCAACTTTGTTTAAAGTATCGAGAGCTTAGAGGGATAATGTAAAGCCTCTGGCACGGATGGAAAGAGCGCGCTGCTAGGACAAGTGAGCAGACTTGATTCAGTCAACGAACTAAGGAGACGTGTTGGATGAATAAGGGTGGAGTGGTGAACCATCGTTATGTGGGAAACATCCTGGAGCAATATCTAGACATGGAAAGCCAAGGGGATTTGTTCTCATTACTTATGGATGATGTTATCTTAGTTGGTTGGCCAGCTAGGATGTGGATGGGTTAACTTGCATGTGGATGACTTTGGGTGCAGACGACCCAAAAATGGGCAAGGCTATGGACTTGTCACATCTTGGGAGAACCAAACAACAGAACGAGGTCGACTTGGGTCATTTCCAAGGGACGTAAATATTTGCACGAATGGGAAGGTGCCTAGATACTCAGAAAGGGTTGGACGAGCTAAGGCATAGAAGGGAATGCACAAGAGAATTAAATACAACAAGGAAGAATAAGTTGATTGAGTTGGCAAAAGTGACTGAGGAAGACCCGTGGTTGCTACAGGGGGTTGATTGTGCGAAGGTAGACGACAAGTCAGGAAGTTGACATGGCCAAGTTTCTTTGTAACATTGTAATGAGTTGTGGCTCCCCTCTTGTACATGTATCATAAAATACTTAATAATTCGACAACTTAATGACTCACGCAACAATTCCAACCAACAACTCTCTTTTCCCCTCAACTCACACATTGGCTAGACAAGAAATCTCATATTTTTGGCTCCAGGAACTGTAGTTTCCAAAATGGAATCTTCATTCGCTTATGTACAAATGTACATTCAATTTTCTTCAAAATTTGCAAAAAATTGTGGGTATGCTTCCCGCATGGCTTCCTCATGCTCCCATGTAGTGTATTTGATATCATAGCAAGTCTATTGAACGTTTACCAAGTCAATGGACTTGTTTCTGAGCACTTTGAATTTCTTGTCCAGGATGCACACTCATTCCACCTAAGAATCCCCTTCGTGTTCCACTTGGATCACATTCTAATCAATAACATGATTAGGATCAAGTACATACTTGTTTAATAAAGACACATGGAAGACGTTATGATTTCTCATGGATGCAGGTAATGCCAGAGGGTATGCCACTGGCCCTGTATTTTCTAAGATCTAGAAAAGTCCACAATATCTCACTACCAACTTTGGGAAACTTCCCAATTTCAACGAGCTTATTTTGGCTTTAACTTTAAAAAACACATGCTCTCCCACTTTGAATTCCCTATGTGTTCTTCTTTTATCGACATAGCTCTTCTCCCTATCTTGTGCAACTTTCAAATTTTGTTTGATCTTTACCATTTGTTCTTCCATTTCCCTTAACAATTATGGCCCAACCATAACTTTGTCTCCTAAGTTATCCCAACTTACTAGTGTGTTGCATTTTTTCTAACACAATGCTTCAAACGGGCTCATCTTCAATTATTCATGATACCCATTATTGTAAGAAAACTCGACTAAATGGATATAGTCCTCCCACCTAGAAGGCTTGTCCATTACATACATTCTTAGCATATCTTTAATTATCTGATTAATTATCTTTGCTTTCCCATCCGACTCTGGGTGATATGTTGTACTGAAATTCAGATTGGTCCCAAATCCATTAAATATCCCTTTCCAAAAATTTAAAGTGAACACGGGATCTCGGTCTGACACTATTGCCTTATGCACGCCACACAGCCTAGCAATTTCTCTCATATAAATTTATGCAATATTGGTTATCTTATGAGTTACTTTTACATGAATGAATGTGCATCCTTTGTAAGTTTGTCCACCACTACCATGATGGAATCACGTTGCCTTGTTTTCCTAGGCAATTTGGTAATGAAATAGATAGTAAAAACTTCCCATTTCCATTCAGGAATGGGAAATGGTTTTAGTAACCTGTTGGATGTATGTGCTCATCCTTTTTCTTCTGACATGCCATGCATCTATCCAAATAATCAATGACATCTCTCTTCATACTAGGCCAAAAATATTAGTCTCTTACACTTGTAATAGTTTTCTAGTATCCTGGATGTCCACCATATGGCACATTGTGTGTAACACCCGTGTTTCCCCAGTCTGTAAATATAATTATTATCATGACCAAAACTATAGACATGCATGTTATGTGATTATTGAAAGGAAATGGACTTTTGATAAATTATGTAATGTAAATATTTGGTTATTAATGCAACAAGGAGATATTGAACTACTATTGAAGGGATGGCCTTCACA